>WBMV01000889.1:1392-36508 GCA_013396655.1 Campylorhamphus procurvoides
CAGGGTAAGGGCACAATGGGGGGTAAATCCAGGATGGGGGCACAAGTGGGGGATAACCCCGGGATTGGGGCATGGAGGGAATCACTGCCCTTGGTGGGTTGTTGCACAGAGGCCCCTTCCACCCTGAACTGTTCTGTGGGGTTATGAAGGACTGAACAAAGCAGGGAAGGCAGGACTCTGCTGGGAGGGGAGTGTGGCACATACACGGGCCTGGGCTGTGCTGCTTCTCTCCTCCTCTTCCTCGCCCCCTCTGCCCCTCTCCTGCCCAGGATGGGGCTGCAGAGGAGCTGTGGGAGGGGAGCGGGTGGCAGTGCCAGGAGCAGCTGGGGAGGAGGTGGAGGAGCAGGATGATGTCACCTCGAGTGGAGGAGCTGCTGCCGCTGCTGTGGGTGGTGCAGACGAGGCCTCTCCTCGTGCGGGAGGGTCGGGGCAGGCTGGGGGATTTGGGGTGCAGTTCCACTGGGATCAGCTCGCTGGATCCTCAGCCCTGAGCTCCGTGAGGAGCCCCCAGGGTGATGGTTCCTGCCCTCTCCCTGCACAGCTGGTGTCGGCCGTGGTGGAGTACGGAGGGAAGCGGGTCCGGGGCAGTGACCTCTTTGGCCCCAAGGACGCCGTGGCCATCACCAAGCAGTTCCTCAAAGGCCTGAAGGTACCACGCTGTCCCAGGGGGTGATTGGAGCCAAAACTGGAGCAGGAGCTGGCAGGGAGGTCGGGCTGCTGGCTTGGGACTGGGATTTCACAGGGAGGGCAGTGGCTTCAGGATTCCACTGTGGAAAATGGGAGGGAGTTGCTGAAGAGCCTCAAATCCCAAATGCAGGGGAACACTTGCTGTGCTAGCAGGTGATGTGGTGCCTCTGGTGATCCCTCCTTGCCTTCCCAGTTCCCAAAGAGCTTCTCTCTCTCCACAGGGCATTGAGAATGTGTACACACAGCACCAGCCCCTGCTCCAGGAAACACTGGACCAGCTCATCAAAGGGAAGCTCAAGGACAGCCAGTACCCCTACCTGGGCGCCAACACGCTCCGGGACAGGTACGTGGGGCCAGGTGGGTACCCCTGGTGCCCCTGGGGAGCTGAGGCACAAGCACTGGGGGCCCCTGATCAGCCCCAAAGGAGCTGCTCTGTGCCCTCCACCCCGAGCCAGGAGCTCCGAGGCAGCGCCGTGTCCTCGCCTGACTCCGTCATCGATTGTGCTTTCCCAGCTGCAGCCGAGCCTGAATCATGCATTAAACATGGGCCTGTGGCTCTGCAGGGAGCTGGGGGGCTGCTGGAGCCTGCTCGGGGCTGGGCCTGAGAGTTCAGGGGACACAACGAGGTTTTGGGGGGATTTCCTGGGGCAGCTCTGAGCCTGGCAGATCCCACTGACCCTAACCCTAAATCTCGCAGGGGTGAGATGGGGTCAGGATCACGGATTGCTGCCTCCAGGGCAGGATTTATCCTCGGGTGTGTCTGATCTTGGCTGCTCCAGGCCATGCTGGGCAGGGCTCGGCTCCACCTGGGCTGGTGGGAAGCATCCCATGAACACCAGGAGCTCTCAGGTGCCCCCAGCCCAAAGCATTCCCTGGTTTGTGCCCCCATCCCAGGCCCCAGGACATCATCGTGTTCCTCATTGGAGGGGCCACCTACGAGGAGGCGCTGACTGTGTACAACCTGAACCGCTCCAACCCCGGCGTGCGCATCGTCCTGGGCGGCACCACCATCCACAACACCCGGAGGTACAGGCTGCCTGTGCCCTGGGATCCTGCTGGCACAGCGGGAATTTGGGGTGTGAGAGGGATCCTGCTGGCACAGCGGGGATTTGGGGTGTGAGAGGGATTTGGGATGTGGGAGGGATCCTCCTGCACAGCAGGGATTTGGGATGCGGGAGGGATCCTGCTGGCACAGCAGGGATTTGGGATGTGAGAGGGATTTGGGATGTGGGAGGGATTTGGGATGTGAGAGGGATCCTGCTGGCACAGCAGGGATTTGGGGTGTGAGAGGGATCCTCCTGGCACAGCAGGGATTTGGGGTGTGAGAGGGATCCTCCTGGCACAGCAGGGATTTGGGATGTGAGAGGGATCCTAACCCAGCACATCCCTGAGGTGTCTGATGGGAGGGAACCCAGATTTGAGTGTCCCAACCCTGCTGTAATCCATGGCCTTCCTGATTCCTGCGGGATTAGGGCGGATCTGTCACCAGAAACAAGGGGATTTGGGTGTTAATGCGCCGAGCAGCCCTGTAAGCACCTAATCCCAGTCCCATTGTCCCTGCAGCCCCCCTGGAACTGGGACCAACATCTGTGGGCTCAGGGGGTGGCCCAGGGGCTGGAGGATCCTCCCTGCTCCTGGGGATGCCAAAGCAGCTCTGTGGGGTGTGGAGGGGGCAGGTTACTAAGGATCAATAATCGGCTAAAAAGGGCTGGCCTGGAGCAGGAGGAACATCTGGCCCCGGGGCTGACTCAGCCCGGGCAGGTTGAGCACAAACCTGCTGGGACTAATCCCGGGATGTGGAGCCTGACCCAGTTACCCAGTTAGGCTGAGCACGGGGGTGGCACTGGGGCCTCCTGGGGACCCTCCTGGGGACCCTTCCGGGGACCCTCCTGGCTCCAGAGGGGTCCGAGTGGGGCTGGGAATCGGCTCATTTCTGCTGGGGGTTTGATCTTCAGGCCCTGGTCAGGTGGAGAAGCCGTGGAGGAACCTGCAGGTACCTGTGCTGGGTCCTCACCTGCTCCTGCAGGATCCCCACAGGGTTTTGGGAATGACACCCCCAGCACGGGGGATTTGGGCCGTGGTGCAGCTCATCCTCCTGGGACAGGTGGGAGTTTGGCTCCTGCTTTGGGACACTCCAGACCTGGAAGGTGCTTGGAGGGGTCAGTGGTGACGGGCACAACCTGCCCCGGACAGCACAGAACCAGAAGGCCCCAAAAAACACCAGCAGTGTCAGTTCTGCCTGGCTCCAGGGCCTAAAAATAACCCCAGGCTGGAACACAAAGCCAGGTGGAGCCAGGTGACAGAGCCAGTGTCACAGCACGGGCAGTGTCCTGTCTGTGCCCCTCCATGCCCCGCTGTGTCCCCCAGTGGGCTCTGCCTGAGATTTCAGGGTCTTTCAGACCCCTCAGGATCCTCCACCTGAGCAGGAATTGCTGCTCCAGACCCAGTTTAGGGGAATCCCGTTTCTGTAGGATTTGTGGCATATCCTGGTTTGTATTTCTTTATCCTTTGTGGGTTTTTTTTGAAGCATTACTGTTGAGATCACCTGATCAGCACACTGAGGGGATGAGTCAGCCTGGGGACGGCTGTGGTGTCTCATTGCCAGAGGAACCGTCCTCCTCCAGCAGCATCTTCCTGGCTGGGAGCATTCCTGGCTTTGGGAGCTGCTTGTTTACTCCTGGATTTGTGTCTCCTGCCTTCAGCTGTCCTGGGACAGCCACGGGAGAGGGTTGGGAAGGGGTGACCTGTTGTTGGATCCCCTTTTTGTGGGCAGGTCCCCCCTTTGTCAGTGGAGAAGTGACAGGACCAGAGGAAACAGCCCCAAGTTGCACCAGGGGGGGTTTAGGTTGGGTATTGGGGAGGATTCCTTCATGGAAAGGGCTGTCCAGGAGTCACCAGCCCTGGCATTGTTCAAAACCACGTGGATGTGGCACTTGGGGACTCCCCTGGCAGTGTTGGGTTGGGCTCAGAGGGCTTTTCCAACCTCAACAATTCCAGGATTCCAGGTCTCTGTGCCACCCCCGGTGCCACTGGGGCTGTCTCAGCTCTGAGGAGCAGGTTCAGGGGTGTCCAAAGGCCCAGGGGGGGTTAAACTGGCCCGTGTCCCACTGAGCTGAGCCTTTCCCTGCAGCTTCCTGGAGGAGGTCACAGCCTCGGGGTTCCGTGGGCGCAGCTCCGAGAGCTCCCAGGGCCCACCCAGGTCCAGCAGCCGACGGTGAATCCCAGAGGGATGAATCCTGAAGAGATGAAGGGACGAGTCCTGAAGGAATGAATCCTGAAGGGATGAAGGGATGAATCCTGAAGGAACAAATCCTGAAGGAACGAGTCCTTTCCTGCCCATCCAGAGCTGGATGTTCCTGCGCTGTGGCCGGAGCGTCCCCTCGGTGTCCCCGAGGACCAGGACGTGTCCCCTGCCCTGCAGCTCCTCGTTGTCCCCTCACCAACAGCCCCAGAGCTGGGATTGGCACCTGAGGGGAGTCTGGGCAAGCTCTTGAATCCCTGCAGCTCCCATCTCTCCATGGGGACACAAGGGATGGGGATCCCACGGGTCCTGCTCCAGGCCAGGGGGGCAGCTCTGGGGGTGCAGCTGGTGGGCACAGGAGCCCTTTGCTCTGCTCTGTTGTCTGTATATGTTGAATCCTATTAAATCCCCCATTTTGGCCCAGTCTGAATGTTAGATGATTCCCCTTTTCCCAACGCCACGAGGTGCAGTCACAGCCTGAGCCTCCTCAGGAGCTTCTGCTCCCCTCAAGGACCACACCAGGGCCTTGCTGGGGAACCTGTGAGTGCATTTCCAGCTCTGCCCCGTGGAATTAACAAGCCAGATCAAATGAAACGAGCTCCTAAATCTCTGGGAATTATCTTGGCATCACAGCTAAGTCCTGTTGATGTGGGAGAGAGCAAAACCCTTTCTGGGGGAGGGGACCCGGCCCCGGGGGATCCTGGGCAGCTTTTGGGGGGGCAGGAAACAGCCTGGGCTGGGGGTCACCAGAGGGGAGGTGGGGAATGTGAAACCCCAGAGAAAGGAGTCCCTGAAAACATCCATCACCCAGTCAGGACACTGGGTTAGCACTGGTTTGTACTGGGTAAATCCACACTGGGACAGTGCTGGACGCAGCTGGGTTGGTACCAGAGGTCTCTGCCAGCCTGAGACCCCAACAGGGACGAGCTGAGGGCTCAGGAACCCCCTGGCCCCTCCACTCCAGAGGGATAAATCCCCCCTCCAGCAGCCCCTTTCCCAGACAATGCTGGGATCACCCTCAGAGACAGGGAAAAGCACATGCCCCAATTAAACTCAGCTCATCTTCCAGGCAGCAGCTTCACACTTGATATCCAGAGGCAAAATGCTGTGTGGGGGGTGTTAAAGACGTCAATAAACCAAGAGTTTGCTGATCTGCTCTGCAGGAAGGTGAGATTTTGGGAACTGTCTGTAGGGATCAGCATAGGGAGCAGCGGCAGCACCGGGGCTGGAGGGGGCAAAGGGGCCCTGAGAGGGTGGGAGAGACACAAACACTGCTCAGAGGGGCTTTTTGTGCTGCCCACGGGATGGGGACAGGGACAGGGCAGGGATGGGATGGGGATGGGGACAGGGATGGGATGGGATGGGGACAGGGACAAGGAGAGGGATGGGGACAGGGACAAGGACAGGGATGGGGAGTTACACGGACCATGTCACCTGCCCCACCAGTGTGACCCTGGCTCAGGGAGGTGCCCCCACCCTATCCCTGCCCACCCCAGTGATCCCAGTAGGGTCTGGGAGCACCACTGCCTGTTCCCAGTGCGGAAATGGGGACCGGGTTCCCTCCTATCTCCTTCCTTCCATGTAAAGTGTGGATGTTTCCAGCTCTGAATCACTGGTCACATCCTTCACAAACGTGACTCACTCACTGTGGCTCTGTCAGAACAGCCCCAGGATCTCAGCTGGAGCTGAATTCCTGCTCCCAGGGCCAGGTCCTGCTGCAGGTGCCTCACCTGCTGTGCTCACAGGGCATTTAGGAAGAGAGTGGGTGCTGGCTCCGAAGGGCATGACAGAGCTGTCCCTCTGCCACCAGCTCTGCCATCTGGCCTTGGCCACGCGCCGGTGCCACCGAAAACAGGACGTGAGGGAGGACAGGTCCAGTCGGGAGGCAAAATGGCATTAAATAAACTGGCAGGTCCTGTGGGGTCCCAGCAATCCACGCTGGGGGCTGCAGGCAGCTCCTCTGCCCCTCTGCCATCGGCCCTGCCCGGGCCCAGCTCTGCCCACGAGGGGGAAAAAGGGAAACTGAGGCACGGAGATGGCAAATCCCAGTCCTGGGCCCCACAGAGTTCAAGGCTGCACAGGCACAGGAGGAGAAAGCAGCCACTGAATGAGGTGCACAGTGACTCGTGTCCCTGTCCCAGGTATTCCCAGCTATTCCCAGCTATTCCCAGGTCCTCAGAGCATCCCACAGCTCTCAAACTGGGAGCACACGGGAATGCTGATGCTCAGAACGAGATACCAACACTCACAAAAGCTCTGGAAACGCTCAGGAATCCAAGCACATGTTAATTCCAGGGTACTGGGGTGAAACTACACCTTGAAATTGGGGTGGGGGGTGTTGTCCAGTGATGGGATGGACGGTGTCATTGTAAAACTGATCCATTGGGAGATAATGGATCAATCTCTTTTCTCCTTCTCTGCTTCTCCCTCTTTCTCACCCATCTTTGACCCATAAATCCTATCCTTGACCTCAGTCCCACACTCAGACAAGTCCTGGACTTGCAGGACGTGCAGGAGACAGACAAAATGAGCCAAAAGAGGGTATTTTTTAGGAAGCCGAATGTCTCCTCACTTTTGGGAGCCGCACTCTAAATTCCACTGAGTCCTGGCAGTCAGACCCTCAGTGCTGGGAGCGACCCCTTCCCTCACCCCCCTCCCGGCTCACCTCCCCACTCCCCTCTCCAGAGGGCTTTGCTGGCACTTCTAAACACCTTTTTGGGGCAGAAACCCCCTCCAGGGGTGCCACCCCTCTCCCAGCAACTCCCCGGCTGACCCACAACAGTACCGCGAACCCAACTGGGGAGGGAGCGAGGGGGGACCCTTCTCCCTCCTGCCAAGCCCTCCGTCCCGCAGCGAGCCGGAGACAAAGGAGAAGCAGCAAACCCCTCTCGTGGGCTGCGATTCGCCCTGTGCCGTGAACCCCGACGTCACGGGCGCCGCGGCTATAGATGGAGCTCGGGAGCCGGCGCAGCGCAGCGCAGCCCCCCGAGCCGCGGGATGGGGGACGCGCCGGGGCTGCCCCTCTGACGGCAGAGGGCCCTGAGCGACCCCCGCGGGACAGCACGGACAGGAGGAGCCCCCCCCGGGGGTGTTTCCCCCTCTGAGACCCCCGCCCCCACAAAATAAACCCTCCTGGCAGCGCACCGAGGAACGATGAAAAAGAATAATTCTGCGAAAAGGGTGAGTGGAATCGGTTCTTCTGTNCCCCGTCACGGACACGGGGGGATGGATGGATGGAGGCCGGCAGTTCTCCTCTTGGAACACAAGGAAACCATAAAACCCAGAGGCACCAGCAATCCCTGCGACCCCATCGCTGCCCCTGCAGGCATCCCACGGAGGAACCACCCATAGGGTTCACCTCTTGGATTAACTGCTGCTGAAAAGCTCCGAAATTGCAATTTTCGCCGCAGTCAAAACCCCAAAAAATTACACCCTTGTTTAAATTCCGCCCAGCCCCCTCCCCTTCCCCTCTCCGTGGGTAAATGCCCGCTGGATGAGGCGATGGAGACACCGGCCTGCCTTATATAACACACAGGGAACCCTGCCCGGTGCTCCCGGGGCTGCTGCGGCACCGAAATCCCCGCGGGGGGACCGGGGAAGGATTCGGGTCCCGGCGGCGGCGGGGAGAGGGGCCGGAGAGAGGGGGAGCCGAAAGTTGGGCAAGGAGGGAAGGAGGAGAGCGGTGTAAAACCAAGAATAATCCCGTCCCCCCCCGTTTTCTTCCCTCTTCCCTTTGTCTTAGGGGCACCAGGATGGAAACCAGCAACCTGCGCAGCCGGAGAAGGTCGGCTGGGTGCGGAAATTCTGCGGGAAAGGCATTTTTAGGGAAATCTGGAAAAACCGTTATGTGGTTCTGAAGGGAGATCAGCTTTACATCTCGGAGAAGGAGGTAGGATCGGGTTCGGTTTCCTCTCCCATCCCCCTCTTTCCTTCCTTTGCATATGAAAAGGAGCAGCCCCGGCCCTTTCCCAGCGCCAGCCGGGACCGGGAGGGTCCTGGGGGGCTTCTCTTCCCCCCGGGCTGGCGCCGGACGGGTCGGGGTCGGCTCCGGCTCTCCCAGACAGCCCTACTGGGAGACATTTTCCCCAGCGAAGGGATTCACTTAGCGAGAGTTAAACCCTCATCCCTCTTTCTTGCGGCGGCGACAGCAATGCCGGCTCCTTTCTGTGCCCGTCCTCCCTCCCTGAGCACGGCCCTGCCTCGTTCCCCGCTGCTCGCTGCCCATTTGGACATAACTCTGCCCTCCCGACTGGAATCGAGCCGTTTGCGGGTCGATCTCATGTGTTTTCCCCCCGCCCCGTGCCAAGGGGACAGCGGGGAAATGTCACCGTGCTGTGCGAGGAGCCCCCTCCGCTCCCCCTCGTCCCCTCGCCGGGGTTTGGGGTTTAACGTGGTGTTGACATCGCAGGTGATGGGATGTGACTGTCGGGCTGAGCCGACACCCGGCTGGCCTTGCACGGCCCCCCCTCTGTGGTTTTTGTCTCCACAAACCCATCAGGGAATGTTCCCCAGGCCAGAGCCCTCCAAATCCATCAGGGAGAGCCCCCCAGGCCAGAGCCCTCCAAATCCATCAGGGAATGGGGAATGGATGTTGGGTGCAGGGTGTGGGGTCGGTACCTTGGGAATGCTCAGGTAAAGGGAGATGATGAGAGAAGGATTTGAGACTGTGGACAGCACTGGTGGTAGTGAGACCCAAACCCCATGATGGATCTATAGATGCATTTATGGATGGGGAAGGTTGGATGGATGGATGGGAGAAGCACAGAGCCAGAGGCACAAATCCCCCTGGTTTGTGGCCCTCCCAAACTTCCCAGCAGCAGTGCAGGCCAGCACAGTCAGGCTGCTGGGATGGGGTTGGGAACAGGCTGGACTAGCCAAGAGAGGTGTTTGATCAGCAATCAACACAGGGAAGAGGCGATGGGAGAAGGTCTGTGTGTCCTGAGCACACCCAGCTCGAATCCAGCTGTGCTGGGAGCCCGGGAGAGGGACAGGGCTTGGAGGGGCCATGTGGGGCCTGTTCTGAGCAAGAGGATCTTGTGTTTGTGTTTCTTATGGGGAAAACCTCCCTGCTGGGCCTGAGGCAGCTCTGGGGCTCCACGTGTGTGTGAGAGACCATAAATAACACTCAGCAGTGGCTGCTGTGTCTTTATATGGAAGAATCTGTGGTCGGGCAGAGATGTGGTCACAGGGGAGACATCTGGTACTGATGTGCACTGAGGTGGCTCTGTGCTGGTCACAGAGGGGACATCAGGCTGTGGATGTGAGCTGGGGTGGCTCTGTGCTGGTCACAGGTGACATCAGGCTGTGGATGTGAGCTGGGGTGGCTCTGTCTGTGGTGCAGAGGAACACACCAGCGTCAGGGGGTCTGGCATGCCGGGGGTCTCATTGTGGGGGTTCCTGGGGCTTGTGTGAGCTGAGGGCACTGCCAGGACGTCCCAGGGTGTCAGAACACGTGGCACAGGGTTTGGTGCTGACCACAGAATCATCACTTACTCCCTGGCAAAGCCAGGCCCCCCGTGCTAGGCAATGAACGGGAAACTCGAGTGGAAACAGCCCCAGGACAGGCTGAGTCTCACCCGATTCTGCAGCGAAGGGTGAGGAGGCTCCATTGCCCGTTTCCACCACAGATCAAAGTCTGCCTCTGTTAGAAATGATTTGTGCTCCACCAAAGCCACCAGAGGGATGTGGATCTGGTGGATGGAGCTCATGAGTTCTGGTGTTTCCTGTCAGCTCCTCTCAGGCTCAGGGGCTGCTCCTGAGCAGTGGCAGGAGCTTCTGAAGGTGAAGCCACACTCAGAGCAGAAGGGGTTAAATCCCAGGACTCCTGGATGCTCCTCAGCCCTAAAAGAGTTAAATCCCAGGACTCCTGGAAGCTCCTTGGCTCTGCCACACACTCACTAAGTGAATTTAAACCAGACATTTCTTTACTTTTGCCTGAGTTTCCCCATCTGGGCAGCAGGGCAATGAATCCCAGCTCCCCAAGGTGCATGGGAGGAGGAACTGTCTGTCCCATGCTGGGATCCCTCGGGAAGGATGTCAGCTCGGGGCAGGTGGTGATGCTGCAGGAAGGAGAGTGGAGCAGAACTCCTTCAGGTCTGGGATGGGGAGGTTTCCAAAATTCAGCAACAAAACAACAAAACAACATCAATATCCCATCAATATCCACGCTGATTCCTCCTGGGAATCTGTGTGCTTTTCCAGCTGTCTGCCTAGGACCAGGGATTGCAGGTCAGGGACCAGCCCTGATTTATTTAGTCCTGCCAGGATGATTTGGGAATGCCTGACGGGAGCCTGGTTTTGTCCCTGGCAGAGCCAGGTGTGTAAGGAGACAGGTAGTTCTGAGCCCAGCTGATGGAAAACGGCAGCAGGATGTTTGAGCGCTGCCCTTGGAAGCTGCAGGACTTGTCTGACCCCTCTCAGAACGGGAGCCGAGGCTCGGGCCGTGCTCACCCCCGAACTCTGAACTCCCACCAAACCCTCCGTTATCAGCGTTTGGTCCCCGGCCAAACCCGGCTCTGTGGGGATGAGCCGAGCCCTGCCGAGCACAACCACCACCTTCCCAGCTCCCTTTCGCATCCCTTCCCCTCGCCCTGCTCGGGCCGGTGCCTCCCCTGGCACATTTCTGGGAATTGTTCGCTGTTTCTGGCCCGGTTTGTCCCTGCCCGAGGCGGGGGCAGCGGCGGGGCCGGGGAAGGGCAGGAAGCCGGGGCTGCCAGACGGCTCCGGGGGGCGAGGGGGACGAGGAAACGCTTCTCTCGAGGCTTTCCTTGTTTGCTACCAAAGCCACCGGCTCAATTAGCACAAGAGCACTCGAGGAGCTGCCGCTCCGAGCCACTCGCGCTGCGGGCGAGGCTTGGGGGGTGTTTGTCCTGGGTGAGCAGTGCCACTCGCAGCGGGATGGGATTTGGGGAGGAATCCCAA
The DNA here is from genome assembly GCA_013396655.1 of Campylorhamphus procurvoides. Classification (NCBI taxonomy): domain Eukaryota; kingdom Metazoa; phylum Chordata; class Aves; order Passeriformes; family Dendrocolaptidae; genus Campylorhamphus; species Campylorhamphus procurvoides. The sequence continues at coordinate 12,242 of WBMV01000889.1, forward strand.
ATAATAGCCCAGTTTGAGGCCGGTCTGCAGGGATCCCATCCCTTGCTGGGGCAGAGCTGCTCCGGAGCTGCTCAGCTGGAGGAAGTGAAACTTTGGGGGCAGCCTGCGAGGGGAACTCCGGCCCCAAAGTGCCCATGTTTGGGTGTTTGGCTCCACTGAGAGGGTTCTGGTTACGCCCCGAGTGTCCCGTGGGTGCCTTGCACGGGGTGTCTTGTGATTCTCTGCGCCTTCCGCATTTCTCCGTGTCCCGTCACGGCCGGGAACTGCTCAGGCACATCTGCACCCAAAAAATCCCAGCCTGAAGTGCCTGAGCACCTGCCCTTCCCGTCCACGCCTGGCTTGGCCCCAAAACACGGCCCTGCCCCGGGGTCCCGCAGGTTCAGGGTCCCTGCAGGTGATGGCTTGGGGAGGGAGGAAATCTGAACTCCCATCAGCGAGACACCCAAGGGCAGTTAATTAACCCATGTCAGACACCTCCAGCACCCAAGGGCAGTTAATTAACGCAGTCACGGACCCTCCCGTGCAGCAAGGGGCATCCCTACGGGAGAACAGACCCTTGAGGCAGGAATGGTTTGGGTGCTCGGTGCCTGCAGGGCCACAGGGAGTGCCGGGGGTGCCCCTGGGCAGCAGCTGCGGGGAAAGGAGTGCGAGGAGTGCCAGGAATGCGGCTCCTCTCCTCGGACCCGGCGGGGTCAGCAGGCTCAGCTCGCACCCAGATTAGCAGGGGGTGGCAGGGCAGGGACCCCCCGAGCCAGGGCAGCTGCCCGGGGCTCTCGTGGCTGCAGGGTCTGGTGTTCCCTGCTGTAGGAGGACACTCCAGGTTCCTTCTCTACGCCTCAGTCTCCCTTCCCTCACCTGGCCGCAGGTAGGAGCCAAGTGGCACCCCGGACAGGGTGGTTTTGTGTGCCTCGAGCAGGACAGCTAAGCCAGCAGACAGACAGGTGGGATGGGATGGGGTGGATTCACCTCAGTCCTGCCTCTGAGCTGCCCCTGATGCCACCACCCCTCTCCTTCTGGCCTCAGGAGCCTCTCACGAAGGACAAAAGCGCTGGTGGTGCCTCTGGGGTTGCCTTTCACCTTCCCTCTCTCCAGTTTCCCTCTCTGCACACTTGGGTGCTCTGTTACCTCAGCCTGGCAGGGGGATCAGCTGGCCGTGCCCCTGTGAGACACCGCCTGTCCTTCCCACACCCCCCAGAATCGCTAATAACCCCACTATGGGTGTTTGTTATTCTTATTTAAGTGGTTTTTAATGGGTCACACACCCTTTGGTGGGAGCAGGATCCCTTCCATGAGTAAGCAGTGTCGTAAGCAGTGTCAGAGCCATTCCAGGGCCTTTAAAGGACGAGCTGCACCTGCAGGGTGTGTTTGAACCAGACCCCTGCCCCATCCCGCAGCCTCACGGGATGTTCCTGGGGCAGGGTGTTCAATCCCAGCTCCAGGAGCAGAGCCCTGAGGAGGGAGGGGAGGGCAGGGGAAGCCCCAGTGACCTACATGAGCCAACATCTGGAGCGAGTGCTCCGCTCTCAGGCACAGCTGGGGGCTCGGAGCAGATCGGCTTTTCCCGATGCAAATGAGTCAGGCTGGATTCAGCCGAGATTCTTGGAAAGAGGTGGATTGTAGGATGGCAGTGGGAAGGGATCAGAGCCGATTAGGAGGATGTGCAGCCAGACATTATCTGTTCTCACACCCAGACACAGGGGCAGGAACCAGCTCGGGGCGTCGGGAATGGCAGTGTTGGTGTCCCTTGGATCCTGGGGACACACTCGGGAGCAGGAGGAAGGACAGAGGGGAGCTGCAGTCATTGAGCAGGGCCAGATGGTCAGTTTGTCCGTGTCCCTGCTTAGGAAGCTGGTTTAGTCACCCTCTTTGACTAAACTCTATGGGAAAAACGTGGGGAATTCCTCCAGTCCTTCCCAAAACTGGGCAGGAAATGTATGAAATGGGGTGGAGTCCTTTCAGGAAATCCAGGGGCTCAGCCCTCAGCACCATCTGCCTTCCTGGCACCTGAGTTCCAGCCTGGGCTGACCGGCTGGGGTGGGATTAGGCAGATGGATGTGGGTTTGAGCCTGCTGCAGTGCTGGCTGGGAGGGACTGTGAGCCTGAGCTCTCTCCCACCCCAGTCCCCTAATTCCTCTGGTGTGCCATGGAAGGGCAGAGCTGCCCTGCTGGAGATGGTCCAGTGAGGAAGAGGAAGGGCAGGGGGAGCTCTGCCATCTCCTCCTGGCTCCAGGTGTGCCCGAGGGATGGGACTGGCAGCGCAGTGTCGGGGAACAGACCCTGAAAACGGGAGGCCTTTTAAAGTGGTCACTTGAGGACTTTAAAGGACACCAAGGAGTGGTTGTGTCAGTGAGGGCCGAGCCCCAGCATTCTGTTCCTTCTGGAAACCTTCCCCTGGGTGCTGAGGGTCTCTGAGAGCCTGGCAGGCCCTGCCCTGGCCGGGGGGCTCTGCCCACACCCCCTGCCCAGGGCCAGGGCTCAGCGTGGTGTCAGCACTGTGGGACTCACCCCAGAGTCAGCTGCCAGCACGGAGTAAAAATAGGAAGTGCTAATCCTTATCCCTCCAACTCTTGTTCTGCTGTGTCTGCAGAGAATGATTGTCCCTTTGAAGCAGAGAGGAGAGTCCACCTCCCACAGCACCTCTTGTCTCCACACCTTCCTGGCACACAGGACCCCTGTCTGACTGTTCAGCCTGGTCCCAGTAACTTTGGGGGTGGAAGAGGCAGGAATTAACCTGGGAAAGTGTGAATTTCATGCCATCCTTCTGAATATGTCCCCTCATTCCAGAGGAGACAAGTCATGTTGAAATCCTGCTGGCTGGAGCAGCAGCCCCTCTGTCTGACATCTGCAAGGCTCTAATTTTGCTGCTGTTTTGCAGGTAAAAGATGAAAAAAACATACAGGAAACGTTTGACCTGAGTGACTATGAGAAATGTGAAGAGCTCAGGAAGTCCAAAAGTAGAAGCAAAAAGAACCACAGCAAATTTACCCTCGCCCACTCCAGGGAGCCTGGAAACACGGTATGTGGGGCTTGCCTGGACACAGAGAGCCCAAGAACCATCGGATACAGGGAAGGAGGGATGTGGATGGTCCTGGGGATGCAGGAAAGGAGGGATGAGCAAGGGTGTGTGAAAGGGTCTCTGTGTGAGTTCAGTCACTGGCACTGCCCTGAATTCCCTCTTTTACAGGCACCAAATCTGATCTTCCTGGCTGTGAGTCCAGAAGAGAAGGAGTCCTGGATTAACGCCCTCAACTCTGCAATCACCCGCGCCAAAAACCGCATCTTGGACGAGGTGAGAGGGACTCAGGGCTGGGCCCTGCCCTGGCTCAGCCTTCATCCTGGGGGCAGGTTGGAGACTGCTGGGGAGCAGCAGCATCTCCAACCCCTCCATTCCCTGTGCCAAAGGGGCGCAGAGCTGCTGGGATTTAATGGACTGCACCCCAACACAGCCACTGGCACCCAGGGTGGGCTCTCGGGGGGTCTGGGATGGTTTGGTGCTCCCAGCACCCACCACAGGCTCTGTCCCCTGCCTGGCCTGGCCCTGGGACAGCCAGGAAGGGTCACCCTGCCCGTGTCACCCTGCAGGTCACCGTGGAAGAGGACAGCTTCCTTGCCCACCCCACGCGTGACAGGGCCAAGATCCAGCACTCCCGGCGCCCTCCCACGCGGGGACACCTGATGGCTGTGGTAGGTACAGCCAACCCGGGGGGTTCTGCTTGTGAGAGCAAGGAGATTGTAAGGTCATAAACTGTCCTAAGGGCAGCTCTGGGTCATCAGCTCCTCCCCTGGTTCTCGTGGACCAGCAAACCCTCTGGCAGAGTCCCAGTTTGCCACCACTGACACATTTTCCCTCAGGCTCCTGCTGGGAACGGCCGGGGAGCTGCTCAGTGGGGAGCAGGGAGGGCTTGGCCTCGGTGGTTTGGGGGTGTGGACCTGCAGCTCAGCCCCATGGCTGGGTCCCAGCACAGGGACCATCACCATCCCTGCTGCCTCTCTGGGAGTGTGGATCTGCAGCTCAGCCCCACGGGTGGGTCACGGCACAGGGACCACCACCCCTGCTGCCTCTCTGGGTGTGTGGATCTGCAGCTCAGCCCCACGGGTGGGTCACAGCACAGGGACCACCATCCCTGCTGCCTCTCTGGGAGTGTATCCATGGGGTGTGGACCCTCAGCACCAACACCCTCTGCTCCTGCAGGCATCTACCTCAACCTCTGACGGCATGCTGACCCTCGACCTGATCCAGGAGGAGGACGCCTCCCCGGAGGAGCAGGGCACCTGCGAGCAGAGTTTCCGGGTGGACCTGGACAAGTCTGTGGCCCCGCTGACTGCCGGGCGGCGCCGGGCGGGCTCCGAGGACACCAAATCACCCGAGAAGGGGCAGACTGGGAGCCTCCCACGGCAGGAGGTGACCTCGTGGGACAGGGCTGGGCAGCGCAACGACTCCTTGGACAGGGGGACCATGTACACGCCGCAGGTGCCCAAAAAGCTGTCGCACTCAGAGAAGAATAAATGTGCCTCCATGGAAGAGATCCTGTCCCGGCGGGACTCCTCGGCGCCCCGGGCCGTGCTGAGGAGGGGGCTGGAGGCTCAGCTGGCCTCGGCAGAGCCGGAGCAGCTGTCCCGGATACAGGAACTGGTTGCACTGAAACTGGAAAAAACTCAGGAACTGCTGACGGAGGTGAAGGGCTACGGGGAAGGCAAAAGAAAGACCAAGGACTCCAACACCACCAGCACCACCAGCACCGCCACCACCACCTCTTCTTCCTCATCATCTTCCAAGTCGGACTCTGAAAGGATCCTGCAGGAATCTGAGAGGCTGCTGGGGGAGGCTTCCTCCACCTGGAGCCAGGCCAAGAGGGTGCTGCAGGAGATCAAAGAGCTGAGGGACCTGTACAAACAGTTTGAGCTGCAGCAGTCAGACTCGAAGCCCAAACAGAGCTCACAGTTGCAGTTCAGGAAGAGCATGATGTGAAGGCAAGCCTTGGGATGGGAGGGAGGGACTGGGGAGGGCGGCTGTCTGGTCCTTTTTTTTAATTATTATTATTTACAGTGTTCAAAAAAGAGTGAAAAGGTGCCTGTTCTCACCCAAATTTGCTTCTCAGAGCTTGGACCCTTCCTTTCCTCCATCGCATTCCCCCCCCGATGAATCAGCCCTGTGTTCCAATAAATCAGTTACAGTTTATACCTCCTTTGTAAGAGCTCCCTTTGCACCACAGGCCCCAGGTTCCCAGGAACTGCCTCTGCCTGCCTGGAGCAGCCCCTGGGGTGGAGAATCCCACCCTGGATGAGCCCTGGCATTGCTGCTCCCGTGTCTGGGCTGTGTCCCAAACTACAGCTCCTTCACCGCAAGACTCATCCTGTTCCTTCATCATCCTCTTGGAAATAAACGGCACTAAAAGGTCAAAAAAGTGCCTGGAAGTCCCCATTATCCAGGACATGGAGAAGCTGGAAGTCCAGGCTGGCCTCTGGTGTTAAATGGGTGCAGCTCGTGGGCTCTGTCCTGGCACAGTCCTTTGGAGAGCTCAGGGTTGGCAGCTCCTATTTTGGGGTGCACACAGAGCCCTCTGAAGGGCAGCAGGAATGCAATCCGTGTCCTCCCTGATCCTGTCAGGCCAAGGGTGCTTCACAGACCCCTTGGCTCCGAGACACAGGAGGCAGCAGTGGTGTGTCTTCCCTTCTGTGCAACCAGAGGGTCAAAGCCTTGGATCCAACAGCCCACAGAGGTGGCTGGGGGGCTTTGGACCTTTACATTCTCAGTTCTCTCTTTTTTTTCCTTTTCTTTGAGCTGAGAGGGCAGCAGATGGACACCACAGGTCAGCAGCAGGTTTGGTGGGTTTGGCTGTGCCCTCTCAGGTGTCACAGTCAGACAGCAGCAGGTACTGCCTGTGCAGCCCCAGCTCACAATCAGCCCTGCTGGAACGAAAGCTGAGCCCAGAGCAGAGCTCAGATCAGTCACTGAGAACTCAGCTCAAGGGCTGGCTCAGCTTTCACACCTGTGAGCAGGACATGGGGATGTCTCACAGGTTCACCCACGTGGTAATACCCAACTGTTCCTTGGTTTTTAAAAGGAGACCTAATTCCATTACCTACAGTGCAAAGAGTCCATGGAAGTATTAAACCCACAGAGTTATTTCCTGGTTGTGGTCGGTGTTGTCTCTTTTCTTTCCTGGCTGAGCCCCCCTGAAGGAGGTTGGGGACGTTCCTGGGGCTGCTCAGCCCCCCTCACAAGCTCTTGTTGCTGAGGTTGCTGGTTGGTTTTAATTAGTCCTTCTCCCACTCTCCCGTTAGAATTACTGGGGGTTATTGCTGCTGCCACAAGTTTCCTGAAGAGTTTTTACTGACAGATTTCAGATCTGGCCCTTGCAGCAGTTTTTGCCTTGTCCCCAAACTCCTGTGACCTCCTGCATCCCAGGCAGCAACACCAAGGTGCTGGTTCTGGAGTCCCTCCCCAGAAACTCCTCGGATTTTGGAATTGCTGCTCTGAGCTGAGGTCTCTGGAAGAACCAGAACACGCTCCGTGTCATGCTGGAACTGGGGAAGAGCTGAAAGGTCCCCGGTGCTGGTGTGGCCACCCCTGGCACCCTGAGCCACCCTGCCCTGCCCTCTCCAGGAGCAGCGAGTCCCTGAAGCTCCTCGGGAAGGAGGTTTTGGGGTTCTGACCCTTCTCATGGTGTTTCTCCCTCTTTCCCTGCCCGGCCCCTGCCCTCAGTGCATTCCCAGGGCTGCTGGCACGGAGCAGGGAGCCCTAGGGCAGCACAGACATGGCTTTGTGCATCACCCCCTGGCCAGGAGGGTCTATCCATGCGGGGATAACACTGCACAAAGGGGCTCTGCTGGGCCAGCAGCGTTGCAGCCCGTCTGCCATTCCCAGAGAGGGCCGGCATTGTCCGGAGTGGCAATTATGTCGGCTCCGGAGACAAAACACCGGATCATTACAGGAATACTGAGCACCCTGGCAGAGCAGGGCAAGTCTGAGGCCTCATAATGGCCAAGGAGTCTGGGTCGTGCCCAACTATGCCTCGAAAACACGTGTGGAACAGGCTCCAGGGGGTTGGGAAGGGGGGTTTCCCATTACACTCCAGGGAGCCGGGATTGGGGCTGGATTCTTAAGATGCAGGCGAAGCATCCCCTGTAAAAATAGCTGCCGTTTGCTCCACACATGCCGGGAGTGGGGAGGGTGTGCTGTGCTGTCAGCTGGCACTGGGCTGGGCCCTCCGCCCGCTCCCCAGCACAGCCAATCCTCGGGATGCTCCAGCTCCCGGCCAAATAAGGCCCGTGGTGCGAGGATCACCGCGGCGTGCAGCACCCAGGAACCCACCCACCCCGCCAGCCAGAGAGCCTTTTTTGGGTTATTTGCTCCCTCTGCGCCTCAAAGGCTTTAGTCGAGTGCTGTCCTTCCCTCCCTCCCTCCCTCCCTCCCTCCTTTTCTTCCTCCCTTCCTTCCTCCCTCCTCTGTCTTTCTGAGATACCTTAGGAAGGACCCGGACTCCTGCCCAGGGAGCACATTTGGGGTCAGCCCCATGTGACACACGGTGGCCCCAAATTTCACCCAATGCAGGTTTTGGGCCCACTGGGCTGGGCAGGGGGAGCAGCTGCAGCGTCTCTGCAGTGCTGAGAGGCCTCTGGAAAGCAGGAGGTGCTGATTAAGAGGCCCTTGGTGGCTTTAAATAGAATTTACACTTACTCGGAGGCAACTTTCACACTGCTGGAGGGAGGCAAAGCTCAGCAAACCAGAAACAGGTTCATGTTGTTCCATCAGCAGTGGGCTATTCCTGCAGGCTGGAATTGCACCTGACAAGGCAGGTCACAGGAAGGGAATGATGGTGGATAAAGTCCAGTTTCTCCAGCAGTTTGCAGCCTTAGAAAAAGCCCCCAGCCCCCCTGAGAGGAGCAGGAATGCCAGTGAGTCATGGAGAGTGTTCTCAGGCTGGGGAGGGGGTGGATAAACACGGCTCTCCAACACAGCTCTCCAGCACAGCCATGGGCTCCTGCTGTGCAGAAGGACTTCTTGGAGTTACCACCGGAGGAAAAGGCAGAAATTGCTGCTTTTTTATCTCCAACAAGACAAATGCCGTAAAAAGAGAAGGTGGGATCTGTTTCTGGAGGTGGAAGGTGGGAAGCTACAGACCCTCCAATATCCCAACTCAATTAAACGTTCAGCAAAGCCTCCAAACAAATTCCATGGGATCCCAAGGCACTCTGCTGTGTTATTGGAGCTGGGACACTCTTTCCTGGCCACCTGTGTGAACACCCCGTGGTTCAGGTGGGCACCACGACCCTGTGCCTGGACAGCTTTTATTGCCAATGGATCATCAGTTTGGACTTCCCAAGTAAAATGGGAAGGGCTGGAGGATCCAATCCTCTTCCAAGTCCCGGGAGAGGAAGAGACAGAAAATAGTTTGACCCACATTCACGAGAATAATTATTGACTTAACGAGTTCCAACCGGGTTTTCAAATTAAAGCTCGGCAAGAACAGACCCACTTCCCCAAAAAAGGAGAAAAGGGAAAAACTCAGGGGGTTTGTATGCCAGGTGTAGCTGTGTGCAAAGACATCCCTGGAACAGGCATGTGGGGAGGTTTGTTTGTGTTCCTGCCTCTTCAGGAGGGAATTCTTGGGTGAGACACACAGCACAGTGCCTTGGATTTGTTTCCCCTGATTCCCTGGTTCCTCCTCAGGCTCAGAGCACCCCACACTCCCCTCCCCGAGGGGCTGGTTCGATGCTGTGGCTGCCTGAAGTGACACCTGGGGTGGGAAAGGGGAAAGGTGCAGCTGGAGCTGGACCTTTGGGAAGTGTTTCCTGAGCCTGGCCCTGGGATGGAAAAATCTCTGATGTTTGCAAACCACAAAGCTACAGTGACACTTCCACTTCCTTAATTTGTCACGTGTTTAACAACTTGTTGCTCCGTTTTGACGCAACAAGTCCCTGCTCAGAGGGAGGACGGGGAGGTTTTAAATCCTTTTTGCCTTTTGGGGGTGTCTGGGAGAGGCCAGATGAGCCACAGCTCAAAGTGCAGAGCTCAGCACCCCCCTGACACCACTGGCTTGGGAGTTCTGCACTGAAATGGTGATTTTTCCTTCCCAAGCCCTGCCCTGGGGCCGACAGGACTGGGCCTGTGGCAGGAATAAAGAGCCCACACATGCAGGACAGAGGGAACCATTCAGAGCAGAGGAATCCGTGGCTCACAGGCTGGTGCTGGGCACTGAGCAAAGGTCTGGAATGACCCAGCAGAGACGCAGACATCATTATTTAAAGGACTCTCAACAGATGGGCTGAGTCCTTAATGGCTTTAAACGGGGAGGGAGGAGGTTTAGATGGGATTTTGGGAAGGAGTTCAGCCCTGTGAGGGGGGTGAGGCACTCAGGTTGCCCAGAGAAGCTGTGGCTCAATAAAAGCCTAACACTGGGGCTCAGAAACATCAGTTCTGTTCTTCCCTTCTTCCTTACTCTGGAGTTCTAGAACATGGGATTTTTTCCTAAGTAACTTGCAGATTTCCCCCTAAAAACTGCAAGGCTTCAGACAACACCAACACCCTGTCAGTGGCATAGATGAGGAAGAATCCAGCTCTTCCTGATTCATTCCTGATCCCTGATGCTGCCTAACCCTAACCTATTTCCCAATACATCTTTTCTTTCCCATGACTTGATTTCTGGAAACCTGGAAGGAAAGCTCCAGAAGGAGTGGCCCCTCCATTTCCTTCTGGTCTCATTTCCCTGAACCTCCAGTAACATAAATAATCTTTTAAGTGACACAAAACATTTCCAAAAAACATACATTGAAAGCAAGAAGCCCTCGGGATCCTCTGCCCAAACCAACTCCTCCTTCCCTCGCTCTCCACATCTCAGGGAGTGCTCCAGCAGCCTCGTTGTTTGGATAATTCAGGGTGCCAGATGGCTGTAAATATGTTCACAATCCTCCTTACCCTGCTCTCTCCTCCCTGGCACCCTCACCACTCTGCCCAGTACCAAGCACCTGGTCTGTTCCCATTTGGAGCCTCCCTTCTCCTCTCTGGTTTGTATTTTCCCTTTAAATGAAGCAGGAAGACCTCAGGGAATGTTTTGTTCCTCACTGTCACTTGCACCATCCAGTAATTAATAACGTGCCTCCTCCTGCCCCGTGGCATCCCCTTCCTTCCTGTGGGAATGCTGTCCCTGACAGGGGAAGGTGCAGCTCACCTGCCAGGAATCACGAGGGAGGAGCAGCTTCTCCCTGTTTGGAGCCAAGCAACCTCATGCTTGCCCTTGGCACGGGGTAAGGGCACATGGAACAGGGTGATTCATCCCAAACCATGCCCCGAGGAGCTGGCAGAGGCAGCGTTTGAATCATCAGCCCTGCTCTCCCCAGGTACTGGATTCACTGTCACACCCTGGTCCTGTTATTCCATGGCTCAGGAGTGCCCAAATCCTGGGGCCTGAGCCCAGGAGATGATTTGTCTGGGTAATGGCACATTCCCAAACTGCTGAGCAGCAAGGAAAGGACAGAAAACTGTTTCAGTGGCCCTGTGAAAAGGGAAGTGGTTTCAAGGAGGCTGAAAATAAAGGCAGTGACGTTTCCAGCACTGAGGAACAACCGAGGTCCTGAGGTGCCCCGGGAATGCTGCAGCAGCACAAATTGGGGTCACGGGGAGCCTGAGTGGGTTGGTCAGGGGAAATGCTGAGAGGTGAGACAGCATCTCTTTAGGTTCTCAGAGCTGTCCCCTCAAGTGTCCCCACACTGTGTACCCAGGCAGTGTCAGCTCTGCCCTCCCAGCACACGCTCCAGTTTGCCAACTGGAGACTCCAGCCCGTGTCCCACCTCAGGGTGTTGAAATACATTTGGTTGCTTTGAAGAGTCCTGTCCTTCCATTCTCCTACTCGTAATTCACACAAAAATCAGTAACAAAAGCAACATCTTGTGCTGAAATCCTAGAAGGAATTGCACTGGTTTGTCTACATTTGCCCATTCCTTGCCTTTCTCTCCAGAAGGAGTGCACTCCACTACTGGTAGTGGTGCCCAGGGGGCAGCTCCTGCACCTGCTGCCCTGGATTCTTTGGCCCTGTGAGGCAGATTCTGGCTGACAAACACTGTGGAATTGCCCATCCACAGCAGAGCAGAATCTGTGGTTAAAAAGATGAATCACAGGAAGATAAGGCCTGGGATCAGGTGTGGTGTAACAGAGGGTAGGGAGGCCAGAGGGACAGGCAGGTGAGTAGATACAGGCAGGAGCAGCTGGAGATGTGGCCATGAAGAAACAAGAATTCAGCCACATTTGCCTCGTTTTGCTCTCACGGATGAGCTGGTGGGTGAACCTTCCCTGGAAGGCAGGAGGGAGCAGATGGCAGCAGGCAAATATCTGACTTGAGCACCGAGAGCAAAACCGATTTTCCACAGGATCTATTTGACATACAAGGGCCAAACTTCATTTTTATGAGTCAGTATCAGCCACGCCTCTTGTTTATTGAACTTTACCCGTTTGCTTCCTGCCAGCAGACACAACCCAAGTGACCCTGTGACCTACAGAGGCCCAGAGAGCCAGCAGGTGTTCAGAGCTGGCTTTTCCAGGAACCGACAGGGTTCTGAATGCCATCTCAGGATTTGGGGGAGGCACAACTCCCCTCTCTGTCTGCAGAAAGGTAGACAGTGCTGAGATTATATTTAGCAGCAAGTGGGCTGGGAGGAGGAACACTGGGCTGCAGGAGGGGGAGGCTGCTCTGGAGGAACCCGGGGAGTGTCTCCTGGTGCAGCACAAAGCGCAGTGGCCCCCGCTGAGCTGGGGGGGAATCAGCACTCACAGAATTGAGAGCCCTGGGCACTGCCAGGGGCTCCATCCCCTGCTCTCAGCTCCTCTTCCCTACCCATGTACAAGGATCAGCCACTCAGGGAGCAGGGGGATGCACCAGGCACACTCAGACCCCAGGATCCCACGTGTCATCCCAGCACCCAGTAACCCAGGGCTGTCTGCATCCTTNAGGATTCCACGTGTCCCAGAGGGATGAGGGTTCTCCTCACAGAACCATCAGCACCACCAGGCCAGGGTTTGTCCAGCCAAGACTCTTTCTGGGGCTCCGAGGCCTGAGCGGGGTTTTGCAGAAAATTGTTAAAGGTGCTGTGCATGGATGGCCAGAATCATTCCAGCACCCAATAACCCAGGGCTGTCTGCATCCTTTAAAACAATAATTCTGTGCTAAGGAATCTGTATTTTGCCTGCTCAAATGGCTCCACTGTGTGTTTGCCATGGATCATGGGACAATGGAATGGGTTGAAATAGGTTGGGAGGGTCCCTAAAACCCATCCAGCTCCCTCCCCTGCCACAGGCAGGGACACCTTTCACCAGGCCAGGTTGCTCCAAGCCCGGTCCAACCTGGCCTTGAACCCTTCCAGGGATGGGGAATCCACAACAACTCAGGGTCAGAGTTCCTTCCCACTCAGGGTATCTCTGATTCTCTGCTGCATTTCATCCACGAATAAACGCAGCTAATGAGTCCAGAACCTTCCGAAACGCGGTGTTTTAAGGAGTGCCCTGGACTGCCACAGGTGGGAGGCAGCTCAGAGACACCCGGCCTGGGCTGAGCCTCCCCCTCTCCAAACCCCGAGCCCGTCGCTGGTCGCGCTGTGCCCTCTAGTGCTCGTTCTTGCCACTCCGGGCATCTCCTGCAGCCCGAGTTCAGTGCCTGCTTAGGGAACAACCAGCGGGAGCTTTGCCTGGAGCAGCAATTATTGAACCCTTTCTTTCCCCGTGTGCCACCTGAGGGAACACGCAGCATCCTCTCTGTGCCCGGATCCCCCCGCAGTTCACACGGACTTCGTGCTTGTTGTAGTGAGAATGCTTAACCTTCATGTTAAACCCTGCAGCAGCTGAAGCTCCAGCGACCCAGAAACTCAGGGCAGAGAGATATTAATATTCTTCCTCCTCCCATCCCTCCTGGTGCTTGCAAAGGCATGACAGGTCTGTGCGGGGATGTGGATGAGGAGGAATTCCGGATGAGTGGGGAAATAAAGGGCTCTCTCGGGGAAAACCTCCTTAATTTGTGTGATATGTTAATGTTAAAGACTCCACCAACAATCAGCCTTCCACCCCCAGCGCTGCACAACGACTGAGATGGAAATACCCCCTCGGCATCTCCTCGGAGAAAACATTCTCATCTCCACGAGTCTGTGCCTCAAAGCACATCCCAAACCCAACATTTAACACCAGAAGCTTTCAGAGTCTCACTAAGTGCAGTGGGAGCAGGGGATGGGTGTGCTGGGAGGTGGGAGCTCCCCCAGCATTTGGCATTAAGTCAGAGCTCAATTACGTTCTTAAATACATTTATAACTCCCTGCACAAAATAGGGCAGGACTTGAGTTTGCAAGGCTGATCCTACAGCTCTGAGTGTGGATCCTCCGACAGTGACACTGAGGAAGGAACAGCTTGAAGGGAACGTTCTTGGGTTTCAGAAATGCAAATTACCCGAGTCATCCCTGTCGGTGGCGATGAGTTTCTGCTGTGACATGGGAGCTCACAAGAAACACCCCTTTTAAGCAGAATAATTATGAGTCATCCTGGTGACGAAGCTGAGAGACACGAATGTGATTCTGAAAGGGATTTGGGAAGGCACTTGCTGCAGAGACACGTCAGTATCAATATGCCATGAGGCAGGAGCTCCCTTCCAGCCTCAGATTCCCAACTAAACAGGATTCCTGCATGTCCCCAACATTCCCAGGGACAGGGAGGTGACCAGGCACCACAAATGGCCAGGAGAAATCACCGAGGCCACGCTGAGGAGGAGCCCTGACTGGCTCAGTCACACAAGGATTATTTTCCTTGAATTAACCCTACTCTAGAAGGAAATGCCCTTCCAACACCCCACATGAACATGTTTCGCTCATGTAGGACAGACCTGCTCCTTTTCCAATACAAACCTAAACTCTGGGGTCATTTTGTTCCTGGAAGAGAATCCTTTTCCTCAGTGCCAGGAGTTCCCACTTTAACGTGCCCTGCGGTTTTCTCCTGGTTTGCTGCTGTGGCCAAACATTTATTTTTGGATTCTTCCTCATTTGTGCCAGTTAAATCTGCAGCAGGAGGAAAGGCTTTCCTTGGCTATTTTTGGGGCTGGCTTTTTTACTTACTCTCTTTTATGAGACACACTCAAAGCAGAAACTGAAGTTTAAAACCAGAAGAGTGTTCCCAAGATCAAACTCTAACTCCAGTGAGAAACCTCCCAGGAGTGGCAGCACCAGGAATTTCCCCTCCCTGGGCTCCGTAGAGGGATATTTTGTGTGTCCTGCTCAAAGCAGCTGCTGTCCCTGACTCCTCCTGTCCCACCCAGTGCATTTCAGAACCCCGGGGCAGTCCCAGCTCTCCATCTGTGCCATCAATCCACAAACAAACAGAGAGCACGAGAGTCCAAAGTGACAGCACAACCCCTGGCACGACCAAGAGACTTGGAAACAGATAAAAATAATCCAAGCATCATTTTCAGCTCATAAACTCAGGCCCCATTCTCTGCTTCAGACCTTTGCAATGTGTATGATCAGTGAGACTGGTTGTGTGTATTTTTAGCACACAGCAGCTCTTGCTGCCAAAAGCAACAACAGCTCTGTTTGCTGTGGAAAGGGGCAGTTCTCCTTCTGAGATTTCTCTTTATTCTGTCCCACAGCTCACAGCATTTTACACTTTTCTCCAAACCCCAAATTCCTGAGTTCATGGCATTCCATGAGAACGTCAGCTTCCCTGTTCTCACATCAAAACACACATGAGGAAAGTTGGAAGTGAACTCCCTCTGAAGGCCAGGCATCGAGAAACCACCAGGGTTTATATCCTCAGCAGTGTGACTTTTTAAAATTAATTTCATTTGAGGGGGAATAAAGGGGGGAAAAAGGCTGACTCGTCATGGAATGTGTGGGAATGGCAAAGGATAGTTCCAGGAGTCCTTGATCACATTTTGTACCAAAAACCCTCCTTTTGTGAAGGTCTGACCTGTGGGAGCTCTGGACCAGGCAGCTGGGTCACAAAAATGAACCAAATCCCTTCGGGGCTGTGGCTGGGCTGAATTAACCTGGAATTGGGCAAGAGCTATGGGGGTGAGACAAGGGGGAGATGTGCCTGGTAAACCTGAAGGTGCCACATTTCCCTGGGAAAGCAGGACAAATTTGGGGGACATCAGGAACTACACGTGCCTTGGACTTCTCTTGCCACTGGGCTTTAACTGGAGAACATGAAGGATTTCTTCCCATTTTCACCAAGGGCTTTTGTATCAAAGCCCAGCTGAACTTACCCTTCTGTATGCACGATGTTGAGAATCATCTTTGGGATCAGGGCTGGTACTTTGAGGGTTTTTCTCCATTTGGACCCAGAACCAACAGCATAAAGCTCACACAATCTGAGGGGGAAAGCCTCTCCTGAGGGGTGGAAAAAGGACAGGGGGTGTTTTGGGGTGGAAAAGGGACACTGGGAAGGGGATAGAGGGCATTTTGGGGTGGAAACAGGACACTTGGTGGGAGGGCTGAAGGTGTTTTGGAGTGGAAAAGCAGCACTTTGGAGGGGGACAGAGGGTGTTTTGGGGTGGAAAAGGGGCACTTGAGGGGAGGACAGAGGGCATTTTGGGATGGAAATNAGGCATCCAGAGCCCCCTTCTTGAGGGAGGAAGAGGAGGGGAAGCAGCACCCGCTGGGAGAGAGCGCGGAGAGGCGGCACAAAAGCCCCGGGAGGAGGAGGAAGATGCCAGGCCCCCCTGCCGCCTCAGCACGGCCTTCCCCTCACTGCGACAAAATGGAGGGCGGGCCGAGCCCCCCTCGCTGTGGGGCACAGAGAGCCGGTCCCCCTGGCAGGTGCGAGCTGTGCAAAGCCCCGAGGCTGGGGCAGGAGGAGCTGGCGGTGCCGCCCGTCAGGACAAGCCCATCGCAGGTTTGTCCTGGTGCTGGAGATGTGCCCACAGAGCTGCCCCCACCGCAGCCCCTCGCCATGAAGGGCATGGTTTGCCTCACCCACTGGTGCTGCCAAAAGGTGGGTTTAACCTCTGTTTAACTCAGGGTGCCTTTTTGGTCACAAATCCAGTGGGAAATGGGTGCGTAGGGCAGAGCAGACAGTGCTGGTCTTCAGCTGGAACAGCAATTCCTCCCCACCCTTTTAAACTTTAAAAGCAAATAAATAATCCCAGAAAGACACCACCCATTTCTTGCCTAATTGCTCATCCAGCAGCAGAAAAGCCTGTTTGCTAGTGGCTTTCTCAAGTGCATCCAGGGGATTTTTGCCAGGAATGCTGGACTAATCCCAAGATAAAACAATGCTCTGTCTGGCTCTGGAGGAGCTGCAGGGTTTTTTTAAAACATTGTTATCGTGTGAGGAACAATTGAGCACCAGAGTCGAGCTGGGGTTGCTGGGCACTCAGGATTTGGTGGAAAGCAGACCAGAAACAGGCTCTTGATTTTAATTTTTGTTTCTTAAGACTCAGCCAGACTGTGAGGTCTGTGTTAAACCCACCTAAACACTCTTAGGTTTTCCAGAATGTCCTTCTTTCACTCTTAAAACTAAAGTACCACAAGTCCAAGGAGCATCCCTAGAAAGACACATCCCCACATTCCACCCCTTTAAAAGATAACAGGAAACAATTCCCTCTTACCTTGTTCCTTCAGAAACATCCCCATTCTCCACAGCTGGACATACCCCAAGAAGTAATCCAATACAATAGTCTCAATTTATTTGAAATAATTCGGTTTGAAAACTTTTTAATTTAAAATTTACAGCACACGTGGGGAGGAAACATGTTTTGTTACAACTAAAAGTTATCAGAAGAGTGCTGCAGGGCTGTCATCTTTAATTTAACACTGTCATGGCTTTATTCAAAACACAGTTGCACAAAATCAGTTACTCCAAAGTTTCAGGAAAGAGTCGGAGAAGGAACCGAACCACACTATATACAGACTGCCATACAAAGAGCATTAAAATAGGACAAAACCTCTACAAAATATAAAACCCACCCTGACGTATTTGCATGAAAAGACCACCCACCAAGCAAAAAAGTTTCAAAAGTTATCTGGAGGCTCTGAATTCCTCGTTAAAAAACGCTGTTGCTGCATGCCGAGCAGAGGGCAGGGACTGGGGCCGGTGACACTGGGACCAACAGATCAGCAGGGGTTGGGACTGGGAGGAGGGCTCGGGGTCCATGGGGTGGCTGACACGGCACTGTGGCTGTTTGGGAAGGGAAGTGTGGCCAAGGGAAGGGCTGGGACCCCTCAGAGCTCAGGCTGCCTGCTCTTGGGAGCAAACCCACTACCCACATTGTTTTAATCCATCAAAATACTCTTTTTTGTCCATTTAAAACTAATTTTATCTGCGTCAGTAACAGGTAAGGAAAACCCTGACACGGAGGTGCTGCAACAGACACGCTTATAAATATAACAGGTTTCAATCTAAAAACAATAAGCAAAAGGATGGGAAAACACCTTTTCTCCCAAAGCTGAGCACAGAGCCCCCAGGACACGAGAGATATGCACTGACCACCCAGGACTCATCACACAGTGCTCACTTGTGGCTGCAAAGGAGGTTTTACCATGATTTTTCTAGTGCCTTTAGAGATATCCCTAAAAATCCCCACAGAGCCCAAGGAGTCAGCTGGTCCCGAGTGTCACCACCCGTCTGACCCCACTCCGAGGCCACAGCTACAGGAGAAACCCGGAGTTAAGGCTCTAGCTGGGGGAAAAAACCCACATACAGGGGATGGGGCTTTGCAGAACATCAACCCTGCACCATCCACACTCCAGTGAAGAGCTGGAGGTCACACTGAACTCCTGTGTGCAATTCCTACAGAACATCCACAGGGAACCGGCCGAGGGGGCTGACTCAGGCCCAGGGATCTCCCTCTTCCCACCCAAGGGGGGCTCTCCCCAGTTCCAGGCAGCCAGGACAGGTACAAAAATAAGTCTCTGGAATAAAGCTGTGTGTGATATTTGGTTCAGGACCTAGGGGAGACGTCAGTCAGTGTGAGACTGTGCTGTGTGGGACCCAGATCAGGACTGAAGGGGCAATGCTGGAAGTCAGAACTCGTTTCCAGCAGGGAAGGTGACACACCGGGGCAGAATTGTTAGGAATTACTGAAGGCTGCCAGAAAAAGCTGCTCTGCACATCCCCTGCACCTGCTCCTGATGTGTCTCTGCAGCCCCTCGACACAAACCCCAAATATCCCCAACTGTTCCACACAAACCGAGTGTTCTGCCTTCAGCCAGATTGAGAGTTTGAGGTGATGGGTGGAGAAGGATCACCACGGGGTCATCCTTCCTTCAATGGTTCTAGAAAAGCTGGGGGAGGCTGGAAAACAACGCGCTTGGAGGAGTTACCCGTTCACTTCTGCATCAGAAATGCACATTTCATCTATTTTATACATTTTATAGCCATGGTTGGTGCAGAATTCCCAGAGTGACAATGTGAGTGAAGGTTTAACAAAGATTTCTAGTGAAATGGTTTGAAACTACACATTAATTGCTTTGTTAATACTCGCAGTGACAATGGATTTGGGACAAAAATGTGGGGATTGCAACCCTTTATAGAACACAACCCTTTCTGTTTGCCAAAATACACCCTTGAAGTGAATACTCCAAACAACGAGCAGGAAAACAAAAAGATTTTGTGAAACCCACTGAGGCTTCACCCTGGAACACCCAAACTCAAGAGGAGCCTTAAAAAATACCACAGGAGTCACTTTTTAAAAAACTGAAACACGGGTGTCATCTAGCTGGAGGTTTCCAATGGAATCCCTGGAAAACTCAGTCCACTGATTTAAGAGAGCGTGGAATTTGCCACAGAGCATTTCTGAATTCATCTTTTGAAGCATAAAAACTTTTAAAATCCCGAAGGAAGCTCCCAATATTAAACCCATGGGACAGGGGGGTTGGACTCGGGGCTAACGATGACCAACACAGCAAGTTTGTACGAAATGAAAGAGCTCCAAAGAAAAGTCTGGTGGGGGGAACTTGCCAATGGCTTCAGTGATTATAGGGCTGAAAATCGTTCTCTACAGAAGGTTCCTACGGGCTATCAGAGCTTATCTGGAATGATAAAAGGGGCAGGAATAGTAAAACCACACTTCTGCTATAAAAAGTTAACATAGGATTTCTGTCGGGACATCTATGGTACATGGACATACAGAGCTGCATAATCACTATTGCGTCTTCCATTACTGGAGAGTCTGGTCCTGCAATTAATCCTCCTCTTCCTCGCCTTCATCCTCGGGCTCTCGTTTCCTCTTCTCCCCTCGGACACCCTCTGCTAAGGGAAGAGATGCACAAGCCTGTTAGCTCTGCTCCCACAGCGCTGACATATGGGATGGGAACATCCATGGCCTTCCCAAAGGGACATCCCACAGAACCAGCTGTTTGCTGACCCACATGGGCTGCACCAAACTGGGGGCAAACTCAGCATGTAACACTCCACAACACTGATTAAAAAACCACCTTGGAGAACTCAAATGCAAACGACCTTTTACCTACTCCCTGAGCTCCCTTCAGAGCTGCCAAACACCCAGCCCAGCGGTTCCTGGGGGCACCAGGTGGGATGTGCTCCCTCCTCTCCCCCAGGGACAGGGATCCCGCACCACATCCCGCAGCTTTTCCCCAGGGAAGGGCCGGGCATTCCGGAGCACTGAGCGCTCTGCTGGTGGGAGCCCGCAGTGCAAGGCTGCCCCTTCCACCCCGGGAATTCCCCAGGAGGCATTCCCTGGCCACTGGCCCGGCCCAGCCCCGGGGCTGCCCTGGTGCAAAGGGAACAATCTGCGCTGCTCCTTCCAAATTCCCATTTTTTCCAGCTCCCAAACCCACCACGCTGAGCTCAGCTAGGAAAAAATCCTGGCACTTGTCTTTACACAGATGTGGAAGTTTCTATGAAGACAAAGTTTAAAACCCCCCACTCCAGTAACCTACTTGTTGCACACAGAACTCTGTGCTCTGGAAACTGCCCCGGAGCAGCACCAGCCTGCACAGACACCGTGTTTTCCACACGGGATCACACCCTGCCCCTCAAAGCAGCACCAGCCCCTTGCCCTGGCTGCTTCTTTGACCATTATGCCCATGGCTGCCAGCAAATTGTATGGAATTAGGGAGTCACAGCCACTGGGGTATGATTGGATAGAAAAAACATCATTGTGGTCCCTGGACAAGCTCCTGGGCTCAGTTGGACTCCCTGGAGCTGCCCTGAAGTGGAATTGCTTATGGAGAAGCCACCTGGAGCTGGATAAAGGGAAAGCTCCAGCTGCTCCTGGCTGCCAGGGCTTTGCCAGCAGAGCCTCTGCTGCACTGGGGGGATATTTTCAATTTATTTAAATAACAAGGCCCACAGTCCTTCTCCTCTCTGCATCAGAAACAATTCCCAGCTGTGCAGGAGATGCAGTGTCTTCCCTTTTTGAAAACTGTTGTTTCCTCCTCACTTTTGTTTTTGCATTAATGTGTACACCCCAAAGCCACAAAGGTATAGAATTGTAGAGAACTGATTGTTTCATGCACAGCTTGAGCACTTACCTTCTTCCTCCTCATCCCCTCCTTCAACGTAGTCGTCATCGTCCTCTTCATCCTGTGCAAAGGTTGGGAAATATTTTTACAATTGCTGTTTATTGAAGTCTTGCTTCCAACACTGATCCCAAGCAGAAATCCAGCTGGCCCCAGAGTCCCTTTTTTTTTGCTCTTCCCCACTTCTCACTACCTTGTGCCATCTCAGAGTGACAAATTAACTGGGAGAGAGAGATGCCAAAGGCTTTAGATTTCCCTTGAACCTGCGGCCAGTGAGGGCCAAGGACAAAGCACAACAATATCTTCCCAAGTTATTGTGAAAATAATAAATTGTGTTGGTTTTTTTGTCTTGGTTTAAGCTGAGAAATGTAAACGAATTAACAATCAGCTCCGGAGAATTCAACAAACTCAGGTCTTGTTTTCAAATCCCTCTGCTGGAGGAACTTTACAAAGAGGGGAATGTCACAGGTCAGAAAGGGGAAACAGCCCATCCAACATCTGCCCTGGAAACATGGGAATTAAACCCCCTCCCTGAGAGGAAGCAAACTCCCATGGAATTTTGGCATGAGCAGTTTACAGCTACAACACTCTGCCCACCACCTGTAAAAGGTGCCTGTTTTCCACACCCTGGAACTGTACTGGAGTTGTTTTCCACACCCACAGAACCTGCAGGAGCTTCACCTCCTGCATCTGGCAGAATTTACCAGCTTTACCTGAATCTCTTCTTTCATCAGGTAAGAGAGACCAACTTCCTCCTCCTCTTCACCTTCCCCCAAATCTGAGGCTCCATCATCTTCATCATCTTCCTCTTCATATTCTCCGGGAGGCCCAGCTTCGTTCTCATCATCATCATCATCTTCATCACCTTCTGCAGTGAAGGACACACATATTTGAAAGCAAATCCACCTTAACTTCTGTTACCTGGGAAATGCAGCCCCTCCAGCTCCAAAGGGATGGTCCCTCCTTGCTCCCTGTGCCTGGAGCACCAACCCTGTCACGAGCCAGGTCACCAAGTGGCAAGACATAACCAGGTGATTTAACACTTAAATCAATTTCCAACTTAAGCTGCTAATCTGTTTTCAAATACTGGGTTTATTTACACATTCCAAGTGTCAACTGCTCGGCTCCCATTGAGTTCTGTTAATCCCAGGCTTCCAAAGCCTGTGGGATTTGCTGACAGCAAGAACAGCCTCTCCTTAAGGACTGCAACCTTACTTAGAGAACATTTGTGTCTTTGTAAAAGTGTCTTTAGGCCAATTCCCTTCATCCCAGGCAGCTCCTGCAGGACTCAAACCCTCTGACAGAGACTCAGTGTGTGAACACCAAACACAGCCTGGACTTTCTGCTTCAGGAGCACGAGCCAGATCACCCTGGTGTGCTCAGGATGTCCCTGCCCCACACTGAGACCCTCATTCCAGTCCTCCCTCCCAGTTTGCTTCAGGAAGTTACCATCATCATCATCCTCTGAGTCTGGTGCCTCGTTGTCCTCCTGGTCAAACCCATCCAGGTATGTGATCTGCTGGAGCAGCTCGAAGATGCTGTCCCTGTAGTCCTCGAGGTTCGTAATCTCACAGTTGAACAGGTCAAGGCTCTTCAAGTTCTTCAGATTTTGCTGAAAATAAAAAAAAAAGGGTTTTTCCCCCCTCTTGACACACCCACGTGGTGCTCCCAGGCACAGTGTGGTCACAGCCTGACTAGAATGTGCTGGCTGCAGGATTTACTTTGTCCCCATCCCTCATTTCTCCCCAGAAGTTCAGTCCAAGCTGCTGGCAGTGGCTGAACCCTCAAGAGATGCCTGTGCAGATCAACACCCCACAGCTCCCCACAGCTCCCAGACCCCCTCACACCCCTGGGGGTTGGGTTGTGTGTGCAGAAACCCCCATCACCCCAAAAAACAGGTGAGCAGGTCACCACCAGCAGCTCCGTCCTCTTCTTCACCACCCCACTGCTGCTCTCCAGGTTTGCTCCTGGTTGGATCCCACATATCTGAGTCACTTTACATGTTAATGAAGGCTCAGCAGACAAACCCACCCTAATGAACCAGCACATGGGGGTCAGCATGACACCTTGGCCACTTTCCCTTCAAGCAAGCCCAACCATCCCTCATTCAGGACATCCCATACCCAACATAGAACCATTTCCAGCAGTGGGGTCACACTTGCTGTCCTACAACCCCAGCCATCAAAGTCCATCAAACCAGGACTAACCATGACACTGACAAAGGTTTCCACTGATCCATTCCAAAAATATGAATGGATTATTGATGAAAACCAGTATTTATTAAATCTCCCTCAAGCCACTCCCACTTCACACTCACAAGAGCTTCCACAGTGCCGAGATCTTTGATTTTGTTGCCACTTAGATTGAGATATGTGAGATTTGGACATCGCTCTGCCAGGACCTCCAGGCCTCCAGAAATGACGTTGTCACTCAATTCCAGCTATTGGACAGCAAGAAAAGGAATTAAATAGTTGCATTCTCACCCTTGGGTTCAGCTGCATCATCGTTACTCCTTCTCCCTTTAAGTGTTTAATCACTTTTGAAGAGCCACCCAACTTAACAAGCTTTGGGCTGTCAAAAAGTCCCTTTAAGCTGAGAACTATAAAACACTCCCAAAAGTCTAATTTGAAGTTATTTAGGACTGGATTCCACTGCCAGCAAACTGGGCAACCTAAGGGCCTCTTCCCAAGGCCAACCTTCCCAACATCCACAGCCAAGCAGAGAGTCAGAGACCAAGCCCAACTCGCCATAATTAGCTGGAGACACCCAAAACAACTTCAGATCTTAAAAAAGAACACGTCACAGACCCACAAAGCACCGTTAGCACCACACAAGGGCCAAAAGGTGTGCCCACAGCTCGTCACCCGTGCCTTTTCCTCCCCAAAGCAGCAGCAGACAGGCAGGAGACACTCACCTTCCTGAGCTTACTCAACGTGGGCAGCTTGGCCAGCGACGTCAGCTCGACGTTGGCCATGCTGAGGAACTGGAGCTCCTTGAAGGAGTCATTGAGCCCTTCGATCTCCCCGTTGCTGGACCGGCAGTTATCGAGCACCAACTCCGTCACCTGCGGGCAGGACAGCGAGGTGGCACCTGGGGGTGGCACAGCACCCAACCCCGGCCCAGGCTCCTGCCCCAAAACCACCCACAGCTCCGAGCACACAGCAAACTCTTCAAAAACAGCCACCTGCCCCCAAAATTCGGCCAACAGCCCCTGGTGCAGCTCCCTGAGAGAGCTGCTGACAGATGCTCAAGGCTCATCACTCCACTGTGTGTAACCAAACCCATAAAACCAGTTTCCCTCAGAACCCAAACCCTCCCGACTCCACGTGATGCTCCCAGAGAGTTCCGCGGGTTAATTAAGCCCAATTAAATGATCTCCTCGTGCCAAAGACGCTCGATAATCAATACAGGTCGCGTACACGGAGAAGCGGCGACAAGGAGCGAGCAATTAATTCCAAATTAATTCACCTCGAGTGGAACATCCACTCATTAAAGGACACGCAAAAGGTGACTCTTTAATATTAATTTTGGGAGTTCTGCAGACCCCGAGCAGCACCGGGCCAGCTTTTCCCATGGAAACACCGACTTTTAAGGTCCCAAGGAGCGAGTGGAGGCCCCTCCTGCCACCCACAGAACTCACCCAGCACCAACGGGGTAAGTTAAATCAAGTTTTGGACCCTTTTTTCCCATTTCCCCCCCTCCCCAAACCCCCACGTGCGATCCGGCTCCGGGGGCAGCGCCACGTGCACTCGCGCTTTGATTTTCCATTTATTCGCCTCTTTCCGAACAAACGGGAAGTTGGAAGCGCTCCGGGCG
>WBMV01000893.1:0-172934 GCA_013396655.1 Campylorhamphus procurvoides
AGATCATTAAAATAATACCTGGACTAGATTTGGGAAAATAGAAGGTTTTTATTATCAGCAATATTACTCAAAATAAAACAAGGGAAATCAAAGATCACACTGTAGGGCATAAACTGAGACCTCACAAAGAAGCTCAATGGAAATCAATAATGCTGGCTAAATGAATAGTGTGGACAGGGAGTGTTCTATTCCTCTCCAGTATGAAGCGTTCCTTTGCTGGATACTTCCTAGTCTGCTAGCATACTTACCAGTCTGACTGTAGTTTTATACATCTTTCAATAGTGCTTCTGACTTTCACTCTTCTCCTGTGCTTTTTAATTTTGAATTAGTTGCCCTTGAAGCCATACATTTTTTATTGATCTTCATGTTTCGGTGTGTTACACTGTAAATAATATTGATTTTTTAAGGTTTCTGAAATCTGTGGAATGATGTTAAGCCACAGCTGAAACTGACTCCTGTGTGATTTGTGTTCCTGTCATGCAGAACTGTCTCCTATCAGATTATTGTATAACTGTAAGCAGGAGAAACAAAAAAGAATTAAATGGAGCAGAAGAAAAATGAAGGGGAATAAACAGATGAGAAATGTATGAAAAAAATCCTGGGCTACTGAAAGTTCACAAAACCAAGAGGACATTAAAACTATACAGTTTTCTTGATGAGACTGTCTTATGTGTGTTCTTCTCTACTCTCTCATTTCCATAATGCTGAATTAGTGACCCATTCCTAAATAAGCAAAGTCAAGCTCAATCAGTGTCTGGGTAAAAGACCTCCTCGGCACTTACATGTGTTAGAGTAATGGAGTAGATTTATTGTCATGAAACCTTGAGGTAGTATTAATGTGAGTCATATTGCTTATGTCAGGTGTTTTGATTTTAGGTGCATTATTTATTCTTCCCCCCCCCCCCCCCTCCCCCGGCCTTCAGAACAGGGTTTTGTTCTGCTGTTCTGGCAAAATTATGGTCTAAAATGATACAGTTCTTGCCTTCATTTTTGTGGACTGAATTAATTTCTTTGCATTGGTATCCATTTTCAGTCCTGAGCAGCTGAGAAATTCCTCTGCATTATTTAAGTACTGGTCTGTTTCCCTGTATTAATGGTTGGGTGTACAGCAGAGGCCAATTTTTCAGACAGGTGCGAACTCATGTTACTTGTATCTTTGCAACAAATTCCTGCAGAGAAGCATGGTGAATTTTGATGTGGATTTCATCTTTTATTATGGCTGTATGATATACAACATTCTTCATTTGCCAGCGGCTCCTCCATTGCAATGCAGATTTTTGAAATGAAGTATATTTGAGAAGTGGGAAATAAAAAATTAGATTAGAAAAGTTGCTCATAATCAAATAGAAAATTGATCTTCTGAAAATTTCTAGGGTCGTCGCACCTAGCCTGTGCAAGTACCATTTCTAATCTGCAAGATTGGCTTCAGTATTGTGGTCTGGCCTTCAATCTAAACCTGAAAAACCTGGAGGGATTTAACTTGTACTCACTCAAGTTTAAAGGCTTGATAAGGAAAAATGGCATAACAACTTAATTTAAATATTAATTCCTTGGGTACAACAGCTGCAGGTGAAAATTTAGCCTAGCAGAGGCAATAACAAGGAGTGATGTAGGGAAAGGAATTACCTGTATAATAATGAGAGTTAGAGTAATAGCTTGTAACTATTTAAATTAGAGGTCATTTTAAATGCAAAAAAGGAAACCTTGTATAAACATAATCCTTTCTAGCTCAAATCCCTCCAAAGAAATAATTTTAACTGCAACTCTAAATACTGTGTTCATAATAAAAGTAATTTAACTAAAACAAAAGAAAAGAAAGTGTAGAGGTATTGTACACGATCTCCCTTTTTCTCCCAGTGTACTTTGCCTGTGGCTGAGCTGTGTTGTCTCACATAACTCTCTATCTTTGTATTTGCATTACACCTGGCTTATTGATAATAGTGTGTGTACTTTAACAGCATGTGAAGGCACACCATTCACACTTTCAGAATCTTATAGATTAGGAGATAGATACTGTATTATTTTGTTACCTGCTGAGGAATCTGTCAAGAGAGTGTTTCCATAGTGCTGTAGTTTGTCTCCTCTCTCAAAAGCTACGATGTGAGGGAGTAAGGATCACACTAAGATTAGGTTCACAGGCACACTGTGCTGTGTGCAGAGCACATTGTAGGACCTTATTTCACCCTTGGTATCATCAGTTAGTCTGACAATATGGGTGATTTTAGTACAGACTTTTGGAAGAGAGGTGGCTCTGGTTTATGTTCTCCAAACAGTTTTGCCAAGCAACAGAAATAGTTTCATTTCAGGAGTCATTTGAGGGCCTCATTTTAACCATAATTTTGGCTACTGAAGATTTTTGTTGTTGCGACGTCACAAGCATGCCTGGTTTTGTACACAGGTGCTCTGCAACAGCAAGAATTCTACAGTTGCGAAGGCTAAGAAATATTCCCAAGTGAAAATCACTGCTTTGGTGGTTCTGTTGAAAATAAGACATTCAGATAAAATGTAAATCAAGCACATGAGAAAGAGGAAAGGTTATTACTGTGCAAAAAGTGAGACAATATATTTTTAACTACTGGTGATGTTTATTTAGGTAATATTTTTTCCCCATTTTTTTACAAAATAAAAGATTAATTTCTAGAAACTATTAGCCAGGAGACTTGACTGTGCTCTGGCTATACTAAAAAACTCAACAAGCCAAACCCTCCAAACTCACAAAAATAAAACAAACAGCATCCCCCCTCCACAAACCAAACCCAAAAAACCCACCAAGAGCAAAAGGATTCAATAAGAAAATATTTCCTCCTTTAGAGGAAGTCTCTTAGAGTCCCCTCATAGTCTCAAAGAGAACAAATTCTCAAATCTGGTAAGGCTGGCTTTGTTATAAATGTTTTGGATTTTTCCATCATTGTTAATAGAAAACCTCAGGATCACTGAAAATTATTGATTTGTTTATGTTCTGTTGCTTCAGGTAAAGTGGCAGAGATCACTGTTATAAATATTATATGTGTTGACAAATATAGCATCTGGTATAGCTATGATCTTGTTCATCAGACTGTGCCTCTGGCTTCCTCCTTAGGTGTTCCAGCTGTCTTCCCTCCTGCCTTATTATTCAAAAGTTGCAACTAAGGAAAAATGTCATTTGGAGACTGTATGGTAATACTTAAACTATGATAGTCATGCCTGGTCCCTGAGATAATGACCTCTGGCAGACAAACAGCCCATCTTGCAGCCAGATAGAAACCCTTGTATTAGTTTCGGTTTCTTGTTCACTCCTCCTTCACTGAACAGGCCCCCTCACGTACTGGCTGAAAGTATTTCTTTCAAAGGCAAATGCAAGTGCTCACTCACAATATGACTTTGAAAACCCTTAGATGTTTTAATCAATGCCCTATCAAAATAAGGAAGAATATGATCCTCCACTGTTAATTCCCTACTCCATCTCCTCCATCCTGACAAACATTTTGAGCCTAGAAACCTACATCAGAAGGGGATCTGCCATGGTTGCTTGGGTCAGTGTGTTGAAGATGGATTACTGTATGCTCTCTTTCATCTGCTAGTACTTCTACTCTGCACAGCCAAAGCAAAAAAAACCCCCAAACTGACTATGCCCAGCTCCTTGAAAAGGAGACTTTCATGGTACAATAGTCTTACAATGAGAAAATATAATTACAAAAAGTCATTTCTTCAAAGCAATCATTGTTTGTATTATTGCAGTGTTAGACAGTCAAGTTTCTCTTAATAATAGTCTCCTTCACAGCCGAGCTGCTGCTTTTGCCCACTCCTTCTGTCCTCATTTGGCATTCGTGAGAGCACCTATTCCTCTGGATATGAATATGATGTGACAAAATCCATCATTATAGCAGTGGGTTATTCAGTAATTATTGATTGCTTTTTGAGGGACAAAATGTCTTCTAGACACCTTCTATCCAACTAATTGTCTAGGTAACTGCGCCTTCTCACATCCATGATTACATAGTGTTCCCTCCAAGTTTCAAAAGATAATTGTAACATGGTTGCATGAAAATGTATTATGATAAAAAAAGTTTTACTGTATTTAGTGAATAGTCACAAGAGAACTAGGAACTAGGGACTAGCATTTGTCCTGGATGGATGCTCCACAGATAGAGTGAGCAGAGTGAAACTCATGGTCTGTGCTTATTCATGAGAAGGTACATCACTGACCATAAGGTACTGTAACTGCCAGACAAAATTAAGCAAATCCAGGAAATGTTTATATCTTTCCAGATACAGTGTTTCCTTGGTGCCATAGCAAACCAGCTCTGTCTGCTGAAAACTGTGTAGTGACACCATGCTATGCCTGGGCACTGTGGTAAATGCTTCCTGAGCTGGGTGGGATAAAAATATGAGGCATATGAATTGTGTAAAAGCTGATTAATTTTGTCTCCCTTTCTGAAGTTAATAGAAGTTCAACCATTTTAATGTACTAACTTACATGTTACTTCATCAAAGAAATACTACAAAGCTAGAATAATATTCAAAATTTTTATGTCATACATTATTTGCAAGCACTACATTTTCTCCCTGCAGTACCTTGATAGAGTAAAAGGTCTGTGGTTGTGATTGACTCTTACATGGCAAGCAGAAAGTTGGTTGTTCTTTTGTGTTGTGTGAACTTGTATGAGTACGAAATACAAACTGGCCCTGAGGAAGGAGGCAACCATTGTGCTTATAGACTTCTGTTCCTACTAATTTTCTGTGAAAAATAAAACCAGTTTTCAAAGAAAGTATCTTTGTATAAGCAATAGGATATAGTAGGCATTGTAAAAATGTGATTTAGTTCTGATTTGTAGACAGAATGCACAGCAACATGTCTTTTGGGCTTATAACGGTAGAAAAGAAGAATAATGATACTGGAGCTAGAGGGCTGATCCTACTTTGTAATAAAATCCATCATGTGAAAGTGGAAACAAGAAAATCTTAGGCAATATGTTTCGTTGAGGAGTCAATTAACCATTGAAAGAACTCATAGGTTTTTGTCATATTCTTAGTCACTGGAAATTTAAAAAATAAGATCAAATCACAGCAATTAAATTTGACAGCAGGATGAATCCAGGGAAAAGCCAAGTGTTAGGTGCAAGACCAGAGTGTGTGATAACATTGTTATCTTGTCTGATGAGCACTGTTTACAGCTGCTTGCAGGGGAGGTGGTATGTTTCTATATCCTGGATTCCTGTGGGAATATGGAAGTTATAAGTAACTGTGCAAGATCTTGTGACAGTCTAACTATCCTAAAAAGAAAAAAAAAAGCTCCCAAGTTTATAATGACTAGAGTTATACCCTAAGAGTTATTCCATTTTCTGGTTCTGTAGTTTCCACGGTAGTGGGAATAATTATATTGTGTAAAGGGGACAGGGTCACTGTTAGATCATCAACAACAAGGCACCTTCCTAGCTGCTCCTTGCGGATTGACCAGAGGCCAGGTTCTGTTTCTGTGTCTTCTACCGTAACTGTCCAAAGCAAAAGCCATATATAACTTTTCTCTCAGGCTTGGAGAGGATAGCAAGCACAGGAGTATGGTACTTCTGTGACAGGTAGGTTTCAAAACATGTTTAGGGTAGGTAAAATGGTGGGTGGAGGAGGCTGAAACAAAAATTCAGCATGTATGCTCTGCAGTGAATCAAAGTGCTCTAGTCAACAGAGGTTATACCAACTTTAAATACAGGGTAAAATACATTAATCTTTTCAGCAGCATTCTGCAGTGATTCTGGAACAATACCTGAATTACAACAAAATAATTCCTGCTCCTAAGCAGTCTAAGATGAAAAAACTGGCATTAGTAGTCATCATCTCGTTAGGCTCATGAAGAAAAGCACTATGTGCAGATGAAATTTAGCCCTTTGACCTGAGAATGAGGTGGGATTAATTGGGAAAGGTGCCCTTGAAATCAATATGACAATGAAAAGAATATCTTTGGCTACATATTACAAAAATAGCCCTTACAAACTAACTGTCCTTTCCTATTAACCTTAGGCTGAATTCTGGCTCTTGAGATCCAGGGTCTGTTAGAGTATGAATTTGAGGAATCCAGAGGACATGTTAGGAAATGAAAATTTAGGATTTTTCAACCGAGTTTCAAATTGTCATCTTAACTGGCAAGTAAATCTGGAGACTGCATGTATGTAGAAAATTAAAGACTTTCTCATTATCTTAATTAGTGCAAAGATGAGGTCATGGTTCTGGCAAGTGAAAAATACTGTGTTATTCTTGTCAACAGTGTGTGAACCAAAGTTTTCATTATTAATGTGAAAGAATTGTCCAAATATGAGTTTACTAAAAATGGTATTTTTAGAAAAAAACTATAAGAATAATGTAATAATTCCCTTTACAAGGGAATGGGCAATGAAAATATGTCCACAGATATGCATAATATACTGTAAGTATAGTTTGTTGAAGTGCAAAAAAGAAAAATATTTTGTGTATTCCTTGCTGAACTGGGAATCAAGTAGTACACTTGAGAGCTGGATGTTGAACAAGAAAGAGATTGTCTTCATTTAGTAAGAAGGTTGATCAATTTATTATGGATCAAATATCAGTTTTCAATATAGTCCCTATATTTTGCAGTTTCTAGGGGACACTATTCATGTGATACACATTGCTGAAGACACATACACACACTACTATCCTTTAAAAGACTCGAGTTTCTTTCCCCATGATGAAGTCATAGGTCTTAAAGCCTGAAATTTGTCTTCTCTTCCTGCCTCTGTCATGCGATATGTGATCATAACCAAGTTATCTAATTCTTTTGTACCTCAGTTTTCTCTTGTATGAAAGATAGCACGTTAATCTTAGGTTAAAAGTTGGACTCGATGATCTTAGAGATCTTTTCCAACCTTTATGATTCTGTGATGCATTCTCTCTGCATGCAACATTCTTTGATTTCACTAAGCTCTTTTCTCATCCCTAATGCTGGAAGTTATCATCATATCTTGTCTCTTTTAAGAACTAGCGGTGAAATAAATACAGTCCTTTATGAAATTTATAAATTACCAATACAAGTCATGCTTTCCTTAAAGAAGTTGTTTATATGGAACAGTAGTTTCCTACAGTGTGCTGAAATTAAACCCTTAATCTCCTCAAGGGAATTATTAAATTAATGAGTTAATTCTTATAGAAGAAAGCCGTTTCTTCTCTGACAGAATTAAGTAGCAAGAGCTTGGCTTTCAGGAAAGGATTTTGCTCACTGTCTGGACAGGTGATGTGAACTATGTAACCATCTTCAGTTTTATTGCTGAAAAGCAATAGTGCCCCAGATCAAAACCATGTTCAGTGATAAAATACACCAGATAACATTTCTGCCCATCTGGGTAATTTTTTTTTTTTTTTGCCTTGCATACTGGTCTCTTTTAAATATTTTCTAAAAGACTTCTTTTAAGAAGTTTGGTGAATGAAAGGTGACAATAGAATGGATAAGCTCAGGAACAACCCACATCACTAATAAGTGCTGCACCAGATCAGAGGAGATGTTGCAAAACACATCTCTATAGTCTGTGGAAGCTGCTCAGAGTCTGGACGAATGGTTGTATGAGATTTTTACCGAGTAGCAAATACAGACCAGAATATTTCTCTCAATAAGATAGTATGGAAGATGTTTGAATGGTGAGTGGCTCCTTGATACAATAACTCACAGGTGTGTGATTATCCCCTTCAAAAGATTCCTGCAAATTGCATGTGTAAGATACTTTGGTTTTTGTCTTGATAAAATCCAGTGAGATGCACCTATTCAGCAGATGTCATTGCAGTTGGTGCTTGCCTATTAATATCCATTGCTCATTTTAAATGCTTATTGGGCATTCAAACATATAAAATGTCATTTCACCGAGTTCATTATCTGTTTCTATATTAAACATATGGATGGTACTGATAAAACCTTCTACTGTGTTATTTGTAATAATTTCTGGTTTAGAACATCAGCAAATATAAAGAGTTAATTACTTTAAAAATAATTAAGAGACTGATGTTTCTACTTTAATTAAATTGAGCAGCAGGTCTGAAACAGGCCTGAGAAGGAAAAAGGCACTGTCAGTAACCCAAGGCTTCAAAAGTATCCTTCATTTTGTGCAAACACCTGTTCCTCTTTATTATTATTCTTTTTCCTCATGGTTTGAAAAGCAGGACAGAGATACACTTTGTGTATTTTGTATTAACTCTGTACTAGTTGGGGAAAACAGGAAAAGTAGGAATTATGGAAATCCTCTTACACTCTTTTTCTGATTCAAAATGCCAGATTTGACTGCATTTGAAGAATGGCATTCTGGAAATTTATATCTAGATTTTGTAACTCAGTCCCGTAAAATATTTCTTTGTAATATATTAGCTTTTCTGAGAACATACTGTTAGACAATCCACACTTGGGGAAGAATTAAATGTTTACAACAGTAATAGAAAAAACATAAACAGTGAATCATATTTCTGTTATGGTTAACAGACTCTAGATCAGAAAATTCTCAAGCAATGTTTAATTTCTCCTTTGCTTGAGATCCTTTCATAACCTATTGCATGTGCCCATTGTTCAGATTCCAGAGCAGATGTTTTAAATATTTTCAAACATCATCATGAGTTACATAATATTCACAAAGTATTTAATAAATATGTGTGTGTTTGGGTATCCTGAGTTTCATATTGTATCAATTATCAACCTGTAAAATAGCAAAGTCACATAAACAAACAAACAAAAAATTACAAATTATAAAAAAACCCAACAAAACCAGAATCAAACTTAATTTAGCTCTAAAATCACCTTGGTTTCTTGCTTTTTAATTAAATAGAAGTGGGGAATTTTCAGTACTCTACACATTAGCATAAAAGAGTAAGCTTTTTCAAGCTCAAGTGGAACATACTTCTTGAACATATGGATGTTTTAATTTTTAAAAGCCATGAAAAATTAATATACCCTGTGTTTGGGGTGACTGCCACTGTATTATTTCAGCACCTCCAGAGCACCATTTCATCAACAGATGGCAATTTTTAACTCCAAGACAGATAGGATCCCAAACGTTCTCTGAGTCATGCTGTGATCAAAATGTGAGCTGTCTTCCAAAACCCGTGGGAACCCTTCCCTTAGCCTTTACTTCTTCCCACACTCCCTCTCTCTTTCTCCCCTTTAACATTTTGTTATGACAGGTTAGTGACTCCATGGAAAGTAAACAGGAAAGTGTATTGAAAGTAGAAACCAAAATTTAGCTCTTCCTTGTTTGGTTATTTTAAGACTAATACTCTTGAATAAAATACTTTTTTTGTCTTCTGTAATAGAACTCTCACTGCAGGGTAGGGGACAGCAAACAGAATGTAATCTACCTGCTGTTACCAAAAATGGAGCAAACCCACAAACATGCTGGCATTCATTTACCTATTTTTTGTTTATTTATTCAGAAGGCAAGATTTGTTGAACTGTGGTTGGATTACATTTTTTAAGCATGTGACAGATGTTGCCATCCATCCGGTATTCCCTACTTTTGTGACTATGGGTTTAAGAGCTAGCTGTTTGTTTTGAATTATTTACTATGTGAGAAGCAAGGTCAATATACAGATTATTTCTATGCAGACATGAACTCTGCTGTACTTTCTGAGCCTTATTTGTAAAGCACTGGAATTGGAATCACATGGTTATGTGGAGATCTTAATTTTTAAGTCAACCTCATCTGTAGTGAGAACCTCTTCATCACTGCTGCTTTGTTCACCAGGCAGAAATGGCAATGCCTTGCCTTTTTGTTACCCATGTACAACTTTGCAGGTGTGGTAATTATGAAATGCACAATTCTACCAACAGATGAGTAAAGCTGACATAAAGCTGCTGAGAAAAGGTTGTTTTGGACTTTGCAGTCTAATTGCTTATGGACATTGCAGCTGCAGTCAGGTGTGCAAAACCAGCATTTTGAATGTCAGCTCAGAGCCTGGTGTAACTTGGATTAGTCTTTGATTCAGTTTGGATATATATGGTGGCTTTTTGCTTTAGCGTCACTGAAACTGCACTAGAGTAGATGAAGAAAAATTTCCTCTGTTTGCTCTATTTCTGCTGAGTTCATTATGACTTAATATGCCACTGCGTTGACCTAATAGAACAACAAATAAGTTATTTAAAACTTCTGTAGCCATCCAAATGGTATCTTCATAGGCAAAATTTCTAGTTTATGTATCTGTTGCACTGCCATCTGCTCTCCAGAGAGTGTGTTTTGTAATTGCAATCCAAACAGTCTAATAATTTGGGTCGGATTCAGCACATTAAATACTTCTCTGATCTCTGCATTCTTACAAGAAGAAAATACATGTAGATATTTTTGTAAGATTTGTAAGGCTTCTTCTGAATGTTTGTTATACATCTGAGTAAAGTCTATTGAGTGCTACTGGAGCTATCCCTTGAACTTTGATAACAGAGGGTCGGGGTTTCAACCTCCTGTTACTACCAGAGAAATCCATAGTGTGCAAATAAGAAACAGTGAAAGAAAACTGTATAGTGTTTAAAAATAAATAACATAGAGACTAAAAAAAGTCATTGCCAAATCACCTTATATATGTATTCTTGAACATAAAGTTTATAGCTCTTAGTTAACATTCATGAAAACCATCAGCAATCTCTCCACCAGTGCCACTAACATGCGTATTTTTGCCACTCTTGAGCGCCACTCTCTTGAGGCAGTTGTAAACCCTGCTAAAGTTGTTACTGAAACACAGTTAAAAGCTGTTTTGCATTGCAAAAGTAGCACAAAACAGCTGCAAGGTGGCAGTAAATCTGGCTTTGTGAGGTTACACTGACATAAACTCGGCATGAAATCAGTTCAGGTTCAACACAGGTGAATACCAAAGGTAAATCAGATGACAATAATAAAATGAAAACAAAAGAATTTTAAAAAGTCATCCTATGACATGGGATCTATTATCTACAGTAAGATATTTGAGTATTCTAGAGAACTCATAGAGGCTTTGTCATTATCTATTGTTTATGTCTGATTGTCTTAAAACATAAATTAAGCTGTGCCAGTTAAACACAAACTTCTGCATCAGAACAGAGATCTTTGTGCTACTTAGAAGGACTTAACCGTTCATACATGAAGCTGCTTACTTTAGGAGCATTTGATTCAAGCAAAAGACAATTCACTAAGTGCAAAAAACAAAAAGCTATCTTTCTCATAATATTCAGTACTTCAGTAGGTCTCATAATCAGAAAAAAAACAAATATTTTCTCTACATTAAGTCATGTGTAGTGAATTGATTGTAGATGATTGGTTATAATTTTTAAATTGAAAATCATTATGCAAATATAATGGTATTGAAAAGTCTTAGCAGAAAATAATTGTGTGATTTTCTAAAATACTCTTTTTTAAAAATTTGGTCCTTACATACCTTTTCTTTGAAATGAGTTTTTAACTCAAGTACAGAAAGCAGAGTCACTCCTAAGACACTGGTGAAAGAGTTGATGAATGGAATCTTTTGATTTTCTAAGCTGCCATGGGTGTACTTGAAGCTAGAGTTGTTTTTTTTTTTCAGTGTAGGCATAAAAAAGTGAAATGAGAAGTTTTGCATTTTTTATACAGTAAGAACAGTATTGAAGAGTCTTGTAGCACAGTGGAAATCAGACATATGAAATAGAAGTAAGGGAGGAGTCGATAGATCTTTATTGTTTGTAAACTATTTCACCAGGTATAGAAGGTGACACAAACGGCCTCAATGCTTCTGAAATGGTCAATGACAAAGAATTTCACTCCTAGTACAGTGGAGATAGAATCCTATCACCTTCTCCCTCCTAAGAGAAAGGAAAGAGTGAACAAGGTAGAGGAAAAGAGATCCAATCTGCTATCCACAAAAAAAAGAAAAAAAAAGTCATCTTGATGGAAAAGATAGAGAAAGAACCTCTTGAAGGTATTGTAGATTTTTCCAAAGCAGAGAAAATAAATAATAATAATAATAATAAACAATTTTGGTTAAAAATTTTGATTTGTGAAAGACTATGAATCAGTGATCTTTCCTACTTATGTGAAAAATGATTTAGAATTGGCAAAGGCCAGATATATGGCAGAGTACATGAAATTTTGAAAGGTTACATGAGCTTCAATATGTCCCTATTTATAACGTTTTTCCTTGCTAGTGTTTCATTTAATCTTTAGATTTATTTCATTATGTACAAGAATCTAGCAGCTAAGAAATAACAAAGGTATTGTTCTCAATTAGCTGATCTATATTTCTTACTGCTTCTTAGAATAATAAGACTGCATGTCCACCACAGATTAGGCCATTTAATAATTCACCTTAATTTCTTTCACCTTTTCTTGATTTTTCAAAAATACTTCATTTCCTACAGCAAAATGATTTCTTTGAACTCCGTGTATCAAGCTGTGATCGACAGTGCCATAGGACCACTTACAATTAAAATGCTTTTAAGTTGAAAATATTTTGCCAGCTGTGCATGCACAGATGCCTGCCTGCATGTACACACACATATAGGTGCTGCAGAAAGCAAGACTGGAGAAAATACCAACTCTTCTGCTAATATAAGTAGTTAACAGTCAGTACAGCACGGCCCTGGCCCTGCAGCAGCTTAGGAAACCTTTTAAAACTCCTAGATTAGAAATCTAGGAGCCGTATTTTGAACCTAAGCCATTTTTTTTGGAAAGGATTTGCTTTTTTAAAGCCTAGGGTTTAAGCACTAGGTAAATTACAGGTGCTAGGTTCAGCACAAGTTCTCAGACAGACACATGAATCAATATAATGAGTGAATGAGACTTGCTGATGGAAACAGATGCCCTGTCAGGTTATCCAGTGCAATCTCCTGCAGAAGCAGGTTTATTCTCTGATTTATATCTTCCAGTTTTTCTCTAGTACATGGAGAAAATAGCCCATTTTACAGGGATGTGTAACTCTGAATCTTGACCCCACAGTAATTTTTCTGTAGAAAATATTTTCTAAACACTTCTCATCACCTGAGCATTAGCTTTTTGGGCTTATGTGATGAAGGCACTATAGTCTGACAGATGTCACCTATTAGTCTTATAATTTCTGTATGTAGTACAGTTTGTAGTGCTGTAGTACCAGAGATATGAACCAGAACTGAAATGTGGCTAGGGGGTAGCAAAGACCATACCAATCCATATAGTTGTCTGGTTTTGTTTCCCGGTAAAAGTTTCCATAAAGATGAATCTATGAATTTGTGTGGATGACCTAAGAAAAAAGCACATATTATTTGTGATTCTTTTGGAAGACTGTATTTTATTTCCTAATATTTTTTATTCCTTTGAAGCTAAAAGAGTTAGTCAGACTGATGAGAAGCTTCATGCTTTCAAATCTGAAGGGGAAAAAATCATTGATGGCCATTATCTCCAACAAAATTAATCACCTGCTTTCTGTAAGTATGCAAATAACCCCTCACGATTACTCATACACTTAAGCTCAGCAGTTTTTTGAGTGCTTTATTGGGTTGCAGCCAGACTGCTCAGCAGTATGTAGGATCCAGTACTTTCCATGAGAGGCAAAAGGGTAGTAGACATGATATTCATTGTTACTGGAACCTGAAGTTCTTTGGAATGTACACATCTGGGCAAGTTTTACTCATGTGGAAACCAAACAGGATTAGACCCAAACTATAAGCACACAGAGTGTTTTTTTTCTTGGCTAACACACATAGTGAGTGGTGAGACAGAGATACTGCTGTTCAGACAACCCCAGTGCAAACTCCTCCTGAGAAGGCAGTCGTCACCCAGGTGAAGTGGCAGCCTTGGCTGCTCCCTGGCACACTTTGAAGATTAAAGTTGATAATGTATTGTCTTCTGACTTCTGTCTTTTTTTCTAAGGGCTTTTTATGTTGGCATGTTGGTTTATTACTGGAGTTTCTACTACCTTTTCAAAAGTTTTGCTGTTGTGGAAGTAAGAAAATATTTAATTCTTTGAATGTGTTAATTGCCACTCTTTCAAGATCCTGAGTTCCATCTAGAAATTCCATAGGCATGCGATAGAGTGTCTCATTTTTCATTATTTCTCTGAATCACTTGCTGAATATGAGAACCATTTTAGAGCTGACTGACAAGTTAACTTCACAGCTTTGAACCAGGTTTTGAAGGCTTTTCCCACTGAAATGCTTGTTTATATTAATTCTGAATGATTAGTCAAAAAAATTCACTGTGAGGTCATTATCCTTTGGTGGCTTCCATGAAATGAGGCTAGTTTTTGTAGCTAGTCCCTTGGGTAATTATCCCTGAAAAAACCTCAGAGCTGTTGTCCTACATGATTGTGTTGAACTACTTCTTTAATGGTGCAAATCACATCTTTCCGTTATGGAATGAAAATCATTGATTCATCATTTTGTAGATACTTTCCTTGCAGATACCTTTAGTCAATACATACAGGGTATAACCTTTGTTCCTTTCCTTTGCACCTCTTAAAACAGTGTGAAGGTCACAGCTAAGTATTTGAAAGAAAATCCATGTAAAATAGAAAAACTACAGATGAGGCTTATTACCATAAAACATGTAAGGGTCAGAGCACACACAGGCAAATGTGTATGTAAATAAGAGCACAAAGAAAATTGCTAGCAATACATATTCTGTGACTAAGATAGGTCAGTTTTCCACTGTAGGCTATCCTGTGGGTTGAATAATACTTTGTCATTTTCAATACTTTTGGAATTACTTTGATATATGTATTCTGACATACTAGACTGCAGTCTCAGGAGATGAAGTGCTAAGTTCATATTTGACACTCCACTGTGTACATTCAAGGGCCCCATTTATGATTCTAGTTGACCGTTTCACACTGTGTTTCTGACAGCTTGGCACTAGCACAGGCTTCATGTCACAAACAGCTGAGGCAGCTCTGTGAAGTGACAGCCATCTGGAGCTTTCTGTTTTTTTTCAAAGTGGCAGCCTTGTTGTCCTCCTTCTTCGAGTACTTTACTCAGCTTTCCTTCCCTATTGTCAATTAAGATGAGTAACAATAGTAGCATTTTGCTCTCCACCTTCCTTGCCGTAATTTCTCTGGATAATCATCAAACATTTCTGTGCCCATGTGAGCTTGTAATGCCAAATGGACAGAAAGCACTCAAGAGGAAAGCTGTTGTTCTTCTTTCTACCACTAACCAGCAGAGACAGGATGAATGATTAACTTGGCACAGTCACATCAGAAGAGTGAAGCGGTGGCAGGCTTCTTGGGTCAGATTTTTAATCATCTTTTATAACAAAAAATACCCTGAAGTCACAATAGCTTTGTGTCATGCTTGCCTTGTACTGGAAATAGCAGTTCTGTGAACCACAAAGCAGTTGAGAAGGAAGCCTTAAATCTCATTGCTGAGGCAACTCCACTGAAGCCCCATAAATGGCTTAAGGACCAACCCTCTGACATCATTTAGTGGGACATGATTCTCTTGATGTTGTGTATTGTGTTTGTTGTCATTCATTTGTACTATTGGCTTCCCTTGGCAGGCATTTCATTACATGTTCTCACATGCATCTGTTATTGAGCAGAAATATCCTCTGGGAGCTGGTTTGGGTGCCATTAGTCTGCTGTGCCCATATTTTGGCAGCAGTAGCAATCATTTACTACTCAGGCAAAAACCTAAGCATACCTCTTCTGTTTTGTCAAAGCTCTGGTTCAAAACTGTACCATGAATTCTTCTCTGTTTAAAAAAAAGGAAAAAAAAAAAAAGAGGGATTAAATGCCCATGCTTTCTCATGGGCATTTAAACATTCTTTTGTAACTCTTTGTGCCTTAGAACTAAATACGTAGAGGCATTGTTTGGCAAGGTTTACCTTGGGTTAATAGGTATGCTGTAGCACTGAGCAGATGAAGTTATGTCTGCCAGCCTTGTCAGCTGGTAACAGTGATTTTTTTTGTGCTGGAGCTGTTGGTGTTATCAAGGACCTTGTGCAAAACCCAAGTCTGAAACCTATTCAGATTTCTGTGGATGGGAAATCATTTTATCATTTTATCTTTGGCTCTGCTTCTGTTTCTGTTTTCAGAATGTATTTCAGGCAGCTGTGCTAACAGATGAGGATCTTGGTCTGTGGGGGGAGTTTTAGAGTGCTAAAGACTTTGAAGCAGTGACAGCTCTGTGGGTTGACTGTAC
The DNA here is from genome assembly GCA_013396655.1 of Campylorhamphus procurvoides. Lineage (NCBI taxonomy): Eukaryota > Metazoa > Chordata > Aves > Passeriformes > Dendrocolaptidae > Campylorhamphus > Campylorhamphus procurvoides. Next base: position 16,070 of record WBMV01000893.1, read on the forward strand.
ATGAAGCTCACACACTTGTAAGGCTTGCTTCCCTGGTTAGACCTAAACCGAGACCTTGAGTTCAAAAGGAGTAAACCTTCCTCACAGCATGTGTCTCTAGCTAGTCTGACAGGTTTTTGTGTGGTGATACACATGAAGTGTTAGTTTTAAGACATTTTGCAGAATATAAAGGTTAAGCGTTGCTTCTGCAGAAAAATCAGTAGTCAAACTTGAGCAGATAACCTTCTCCTGGCTTCTGCCATCCCAGAGAAGGTGTGATAGCTGGTTACACTGCAGAAGGAGGAAAGTGGGCTGTGAACTGAGGTTTTTTCTCTTCTACTTGTCAAGTCTTTGCAGTCTTCGAAGGAAGGTGCAGTCTGAGAGGAGACTGCTATAGCAGTGCTCTCCTCTGTGTCACAGTATAAAGCTGCTTCTTTAGGTTATCAGGTCTATTTAAGTTTCAACTCCCCATTCAGTTGAGGTGCTTCTCAGCTGTTATAAAGTGTTTCTGAGTTATCAAGCACCCCTCTGACTGCTGTGTTCATATTCCTGCAAAAACACATAATAAAAACGGTTTATTCTAATGTGTTTTTTTTGTGACATAAGTTATAGACAATTTTATTTTAAAGTCAATTTAAAAGTGTAGGATTTTTTAAAAATATATATCCAAATCATGGAAGAAGAGCCAATGCAAGATGGTTTGCATGAGATCTCTCACAGAAACTTGCATAGGCATTGATATGCCCATAATTACTTAGAGGGGGTTGCAATAACTGTAAGCTTTCTGGACAAAGGGACAGGTTTCAGGGTTTTTCTGGAAAGATGATAGCAATGCTTTGCTTAGATGAAGAAGGTACTTCAACAGTGAAACAGAGGGTGTGGTTAGAAGCAGAGCCAGGCAGGGCAGAATGAAACTTGGACAAACTGGTATTTATGCTTTGGATATGACTAATTCAGAAAGACATATCTTGAGTTTCACCAGAAATCAGTGGGACCAAGATTCTTAATCGACTTTTAAATATGGGACTCAGACTTCCAAGTTACTCATGCACTTTTAAAAAGCACTTAGCATATGCAAATCAATTGATGTCTATGGTTGTGCTTGTTGATAATTTATCTGTGGTAGGAACCTAGCAGAAGAATTTTCCTGTATGTTGTAACTTTGAACAGACTCGGAAACAGGATTTTTTTTTTTTAATTTCTGATCACTTAATTAAAAGGCTTAGGAAAATTCAGAGCACTGGGGGAAGACGCTGGTTAAAGCAAAAAAAAGTAAATGCTATTGTGCTACAGTTATCAGAGGCCTTTCTAGTACTTCTTGGCTGTGTAGTTACAAAGACTGTGCAAATGGATTCAAGTGTAGAAACAATCACACTTTCCTTCCTTCTCCACCCTTTCATTAGAGAAAAAGAATGAAGCAAACAAGCTAAAAAAAACCCCACAGAATCCCAAACCCTACCAGTTTTTGATGGGCAGGATAAAGAAATAAGATAAAGCCTGCCTATAGCACCTCAAGAGCAGAAAACTGTGGGCTTTGCAATTTAAAAGACCTCAGTTTCTTGCTTTCTCAGGAATCTCATGACATTTGGGGTTTGAATGCTGGAAAGCTCATGACTTTGGTGGTTTTAACAATGAGATAACTTATATGGGCTTGGTATATTTGAACAACTAACTTAGATTTCTAAACTCAGTAGCTCCCTTTTCCTCTGCACCAAAATGCATTTCCAATGTTTAAAAGTACTGTTGGAATGGCAGCTCTCTATACCTCTTGAAGAAATGGTTTGCTGACAAAGTTGGTGGAGTGGGATACAGAGTCCAGCTTGGATGACTGCAATCATTTGAAGCCACCATCCTGTAGCTTCACAGTTCTGTTTTCACTCTAGAAGCTTTGGCTGCTGTAACAACCTAAGTGACATGTTAGCCAACATTTTTTTTGTTGTGTTTTAAATTTTTTTTCTTGAGATAGTGGACTTTGTTCACTTGATTAATATAAGTCATTGTTAAAGCACATTCTGGGCAAGATTAATTCCATCTATGTTATATAGGTTTGCTCATGTGGCTGTGCTGGCAGATCTTTACTAGACTACAGCAAAACCAGGGTCCCCAGCAACAGGTGCAGGTAATACTGAGCAGTTATCTTGTGAGAAAAGAGAGCTCTAGAGTCATCATTTTCATTCTTCAGCCCTGTTTAAAGTTGATCTTTCATGAGTTTTCTTGAGTACAGTGTCACTAGCAGTGAGATTACTTGAAGGGGTACTGGTTTAGGTCTGCATCACAACTCCTATTATGTATTTCATATAGGTCAAATATTGTTGGGGAAAAAGGATAGTTCCTTCTTTTCTCTTTCTCTTTTTTTTCAAACCTCTCTGAAGTTTCTGAATGTTGTTCATGTCCTTTCATGTCCTTCCTGCAGTATGAGGTGGTACAGTTTCTTTTTGCAGTAATAAGAGGCTATATATATATATATATATACTCACAGAAACAGCATAATTTTCAAAGTACTTCAGAGACAGTCAAAGTATTAATAGTGAAAAGTGGAAGGATTCAAACTTTATTTTCAGGTGTTTTACATTTGTTCTATTTCCATGTCCTCCAAAAGAGCATCTCCTTTCTGGGGCAAACACAGGGGACCTTTGGAAGCCATTATTGTGATTTAAAATGCTTCTGAGTGAAAGTGAGCATGCTTTTGAAGGCAAATGAATCTACATCGGGGGAAATGATACATCATGATCACTTCCATCATCATGCATTCCACAATATGACAACAGAGGGATGGGGCTACACTGATTAGGAATTTTCCTTTTTGAGGGTTCATGTCAAGTTCTCTATCATGCTGAGAAGTTGTTTTTTTGTTGTTTTGTTTTTGTTCTTTTCTTGTGTGATTACTCTGCAATTTTAAATTGTGATAAGAGCAGTTATCTAATTTAGACTATATTAGGGAATTTACGCCTACAATGGTGTTTGGAAGATGCTGGTAGAATGATTGTGTTTCTGCCATCAGTTTGAATCTGGTTTGCCATTCCTGCTGGAAGTGTATTAGTTTCTCCCATTACCCATGGATGACTGACATTATAGACAGCATCTGCTATACTCTCTCATGTTGGAGCCTATTAAACAAGTGTTTAATCCACACATTTTTTATACAGGATGCTCTTACAGCTCCAATGAGGCCCTTTGGGTGTACATTGACAATGCCTGCTGAGGGAACCATTAGACTATTGAATATTAATGTGAGACAGTGTAATAGTTCCTTGGGTGCTGTTAGTGTGTAACAGTAATGTGAACCTAAGGATTCATTAATTGACTGATGTGGGAGAATTATTACTTAAGCATGCTAGACATCTAGATGCAGTTGATTATGCACAGAGCCACCATCAGTTATAGGGGGTTAAATAATTCAGCCTTTTTTTTTTTAACAGTGTTCTGAAAGAAATTTTGTGGAGTTATGAAAGATGGGTCAGTGACTCTGTTTATTACTTACAAATTTGTGGCTGTTTACAGTCTCTGCAGGCTGTAGCTTATCTGTACTTCTAGGCATGTTTCAACAGTACAATTGAACTCTTGGAAGAGCTTTTTGCTTGCAAAATTGGGCTATTTTGCCCAATATGTGGCTGCTTCCACATATCACCCCATCCTGCCACCAATCTTGTGCTGAGTCTGGCTCCCTTCTGACAGTGTCTTCTCTGACACCTACAGCTCTGTTTGCTGGATTGTCTTGAGATAATGTGCCACTCTGCACTCCTTGGGTCTATTGATTTTCTTGTTCTTTGACTTTTTTTTTAATTTTTTCAATATTTCCACTAGAAACATCTCACAACTCTGGTCCATTTGCTTCTTTTCCTGAATCAGTCTAATTTATTTCTGTCCTTCTCTGACTTTGGTCTTCCTTAATTCCTCCCTACTATCTTTCCAGCTGCTTTTCTGGGACCCCAGGGAAAAGCTTCCCCTTCTCTCCTCCTGTCACAGTTCTTTGTGCCATCTTGAAGTGTGTTGAAGTCCCTCCCCTGATGATCTAGATCCCTGAAGCATCTGATTATGATCATGCATTTTTCCTGACCTACTCTTCATTTCATTTATTTCCCATACTGATGACTCTCCTCTCAGCCCTTGAAAAACAGGCTACACAGCTGTGTGGGGATGTAATAAGAACAAAAGGATAGCATGCTGTGTCTGCAAGAAAGCATGAAAATGAAACACATTTCATATCAGTTTAATTTTTCCTGTCCCCCTATTCCTTTTAAATTGGTAAATAAATAAATAAACCAAAAAACAAAAAAGAAAAAGCAAGGGAAAAGAAAGGGGGAGGGGAAAATTAAGGTTTACCCTTCTGAAACACTGTAATGAAAATGTTTTTAAAAAATATTTACTATTATTTGTAATAACTGGGCCTTTTTCTTCCTTTCATCCTTAGATCTTCATACTAGCATCTTATCCTCTTTCTCCTCCAGGTCTGGCTGCTCTGCTTGATCCTTGCCACCCATCACATTAGGTGGTGGCTGCTGAAGCTCTGAGGGACTCTCAAAGCCCTGCCTGCAGAAAGAAAAAGATCTGTCATTTTTATTCTTCAAAAGCTGGACTTCTAATGTCTCTCCTGGCTTAGTATCTTCTGTTTAGTATCTTACCTGGCTTGCACAGTCACAGGAACATTCAAGGAAATTTCTGCAGTTTTCTTCAAATTTTTGCTGCTGTTGCTAGGGTGTTTTATCTAAGCCCCAATGACAATTTTTTTTCCAACATGTTCCTGATTATCCTTGTGACACTTTATCACTCAAATACTCATGGTGAAAACTCCTCTCTTTTAGCCTTTGTTTTCCTGTCCAACTTACTGTAGTTGTACCACAGAACTGAGTCTACTCTGGGCTTTACAGTTTTCTGTCTCAATTAATCAAAGAATAGTTAGGGTTGGAAGGGACCTCTGGAGGTCATCTAGTCCAGCCTACCTGCCAAGACAAGGACGCCCAAAGCAGATTACACAATAAAGATCCAGTTGAATTTTGAATATCTCCAGAGAGGGAAACTCCACAACCTCCCTGGGCAGCGTGTTCCAGTGCTCTGCCACGATAAATGTAAAAAAGTTCTTCCTCATGTTGAGGTAAAACTTCTTGTAAATTCTAGTAAATGCTATTATATTTTTATTACCTTTTTTATTTTAAGATACATAAATATTGAATATAACTATAGGTTTTGTTTTCAAAAGTGGTTAAATTTCTGAATTCTTTCACAGTACTTTAGGGGAGCAAGTGTTACTGTTAGAATTGTTGGCATTTTAGGGCCACTGAGGCACAGTGAATTTTTGCTACGTATTAGTGAAATAAAAGGAAAGCTTGTAGTGTTCTGCATGGTCAGTGCAGATGGTTTAGCCAGCATCAGAAGGTATTTTGATCTAACAAGACCTGGCTGTTAATCTGTCATTAAATAATTTTCCAATGAAAACTTTCCCTTTCTGTGCAGGATAGAAGAAAAAGTTGACATATCAGAGTTTCTTCCAGGACTGAAAATTCAGAGGAAATATAATTCAAATTAAAATATATTTAAATTTTCTATAATTTAAATTTTGTCTCATAGTCTAGTGATCTGTCTGTGAGTATACTGCATAAAATTCTTAGTCAGCTTCAAGACAAACCTGTCATGGATGTCGACCCTTGAATTAATCCCCTGGATAATGAGAGTCAAGAGACCCTCCCTGCACTTGTGATCAAATATCTTCTGCCCTCTGCCCTCCTGCTGTTATACCTTCTTACTCTATCTTCTTATTTTCATATGACATTCAGGCAGAACTCCTAATGAAATCAGAGCAAAGATGACAGGTAAATGAAACCACTTAGTAGTATTAGAGAAAACACTTTCAGTGGGAAACTCAGCATATATTTATAATAATGAAACTCCATAGTTTTCATTATTGAGGCTGCTCACTGTTTCTTGAGCTTTTGCTTTATGCATTTAATAAGGAAAATCTTGCTGCACTCATGCCAGTTTCAGAGCAAGTAACTTGATTTAATTCCTACTCTTATTTCAGGTATCAGTTTGAGAGAATTAGTAGCTGCAAAGTTACTAGAGAGTAGAGAGTTTTTCAAAACAACCACCCTGGTTCCTTTCACAAGGAAGAGCAATAAATTGTCAGTATCTCTACCTACAAAAGATGAGATGCAGTTCTTGAGGCAGGGGCAGAAGTGTGGCTGAGGCCAGCGTTAGTCTTCTCCCTCAGGGCTGGGAAATGAGAATTAGTTTGTGTCTCTGGGTGAACATGAATTAGGAAATAGCTGGTGTAGGAGTTGCAAGTCATGTTGCTTTTCCTCTTGTCTCTAATATGCATGCTCTGGAGTTACAGTCACTCAGGGAACACTTACTGCAACCCAGACTCTTCCAAAACAATATGCAGTCCAAAGAATTGCAGTAATCTCTCATCTAAAACAACCTGCTCGCCCAAAATCAAGTTCCTTTGTCTTTTTTGGAAGCAAATGAGAATTAATACCTTGGACCTTAGCTGATGTGAATTAGCTGATTGTTGATACTGGCACCTGGGACCTGTCTGAATGGAATGATGTAAATAAAGGATGGGAAGGCATGTTCCTGTATGGATAGCTTGGCAGATCTGCAAACAAATCCATGTGTACCAGAAGAAATGCAGATAAAAGAGCTGATAACTCAGATAACTGAGAAGATTTGTGCCAGTCTGGTAATTAAAAAAATTAAGAAAGGAAAGGTTTTGTTGTGATTCTGTATATCAGTTCTGAATCCTTCATGATCTATGGGGACATGCACACAAAAACCCCAAATACAAAGTGTTGCTATAAAGTAGTTCTAAAATGCTACTGAAAGTATAATCTGAGTTGGTCTCAAATGCTTAAATAGTGTTTATGGCTATCTTGAAGCACAGAGACATGAATATGCCTTCAGTTTAATCTGAATATGAATTTGCTATCCACCTTGAAAGCTGTTCAAGTTGCTGAGAAAAGCAATATATATCAGTGGGAAAAGTCTGTGCTTTAATATTTTCTAAGACTTTCTGTGCATTTTCTTTTCTTTAGTTCACTCTGAAGCAACTTCTGTTGTCAGTTCATGAGGGAACCTTAGCCAAAATCTGTTACCTTGTATCAAATTTGTAGTGAAAGTACAGAGTACAAAAGGCCTCCCAAGATCAAGGCAAATGTTTTTTAAGTGATTAGAATTGGCTAATGTACAGGGACACACTGTGAATCAATTATACAGCCAAGGAAGGACATTTCACCTCTCTTTGCTTAGCAGTTTTTTTTGAGTTTCATGCACATTCACATGTATTCACAATCAAAAACAACTATGAATTTTTTGAGTAATTTTGATCAGAATGAAGTTCATATACAATTGAGACCTTGAGGTATTATAGCAATGGTAATGCACAAGAAAATCGCAAAGAAACAGTTCCTGGAAATATAAGCAAACACCTGAAATAAGAAAAATATTTCCTGTTCCAAGTACTATTTAACATTTTTTTTTGAATAACTGATTTTAGCAGGTTTTTCTCTTCTTTACTGCATCAAAACAATGTCTGTCGTTTTGCTTTGAGAATTCATACAGGTAAATATCAGCACAGCAATTTAGGAACTTTTATTAAATTCATACTTTGCTAGTGTCAGGATAAAACTGAATTCTTTTAAAGCAGAAATGTTTCAAAGATAGGGGTGAATGTTTTGACAGTATATGATGCTGTCAGTTGCAATAGGAAAGAAATCTCTGGAAAGGTAGACCAGAAATGAGTGATATCCCTGACATATGTCTTAATTCCCAAAAAGAGCATAAATAACTTTAAAACCTACATAACTTTAAGTGAGAAGAGAACCAGTAGTATTTACGCTATTAAATAGAAAGGTAATGAAATACGTGTTTCTCTTAGGTCTGGTACAGTTTATGTAGAATTAAAACCTTGATATTTCAGATTAAAAAAAATAAAATTGCTTCCAAATTTCCTTTTTTTGGTTCTTTTTTAGTATGTGTGTGATAGCACCTTTCCTGTGACATTTCAACTTTAACAGTTACATTTATGTTTCCTCTCTTTTCCCTCAGACACACACACAGAGAACACTGGATATGGAAGAAGTGATTGAAGGACATCCAGTGAGAGAAAAAAAATTCATAGGGAAACTGAAGAAGGGACTGGAGAATTGCTGAAGGTAAAGTCTTGAATTCTTTATTTTTAATCACTTTCCTCAGAAATAGATAAGTGAGTTCAGCTGAATTTTTTTATAGACTTTTAATCTAAAATAAGATATCCAGATGGAAAACTAAGCTTTGACTAACAAAAACACCTGAATACAAAGTTTTACAATGGGATTTGTCAGGTAATTTTAAACATTGTGAATGAGAAACACTAGAGTAATTAAACTGTGAATCCATAATTTCACTAAGAATAAGCCACCTGGCAAAATTATTCTGTGTAAAATTCTTTATCTCTAATTGAATAAACTCTATCACTACTCAATACATCATAAAGAAACAGCTGAGGTATTACTAAGCCTATTGTCCTTGTAGCACCACTTAGGAATATTTTGTATGCAGACATCTGCATGGTGTTGGACACATTTTTAATTACAGTCATAAAGAGATTAATGTTCTACAGATAAAAATATTTTTGAAGAGCTGAAATGAAATCCTGTGTTTGCCTACAATACTGGTTCTTGCTAAGGATGACAGCTAGGAAAGAAAAATTAAATTTTATGGTAACATTTTCTCATCATGGATGAAAAGGGAAGCAAAGTGATGGCGTATTGAAGAATGGCTCACATTAAAAGGAACCAAAAACCTATCCTATTATTCAAATGTATGGCCTGTGCTACATGAAAAATTGCAGTGTCTGCTTTATGCTGTGGGACTCACAGTTTTCAAGCTGCCTTATTCTACAGTGAGGGTCTTTCCCCAAGGAACAAAAATTTTAGATAACTGGTGTTGTGGCGTATGTCTTCCAGCGTGTGCCTGCATTGGCAATGTGAGGAGGAGGAACTGCAGTGAAAAATATTTTCTGCTTTGGTCTAGCAAGATATGAGATTCTGGGGTGGGGTGACAGGGAGTACGGAAACTGGCCTACAGCAATCTGTATACCATTCCCAGAAGATATGTTGGCAGGAATTTTGCTGTATTTGGTCATCTAGTCCAGTAATTATAACCCAAATGCCACTTCAATGCACTGTAAATCTCAGCAGCAGAAACAGCAGGGTGTACAGGGACTGAAAAGTTAAAAGGGTACCAAACCCACAGAGATAAAAGGTGGTTGGGAGCATAGGCTGTGTTTCCTCAGAAGGATGAACGAAATGGGCATTTTTTTCACCAGCCAACCACGTAGCAGCCCAGAGGAACTCTTCAAGCCAGGAAAGCAAAGGCTTACAGAGTCTAAAGAATTTAAATGTTGTTACAAGAAAAATATTTCTTCAAAAATTGAAATTTAAGTGCTCTGAAAACAGTTTCTTGCTTTGGTTCAGGGATTTGATCCAGATGCATAAACATTGTGGACAATAAAGAAGGAACGTTGAACGTTTTATTATCAGGTGTTATCTGGCTTTTTGAAAAGAAGAGCTTTATACTGAAAACACTATGGGTGTTACTGTTGAAATAGGACAAAAGAAAAAATTCCCCTTAGATTAAGTAATGAGGCACAGTGGTAGTTTGGATCTGCTGGGGATTCTGCACTGTGAGGAAGGTGAATGAGCAAGCAGGATGCTGAGCAGCTTCTTCACCCAGCTGCTCCAAGGTTTAGCGATAAGAAGTCTCCATACATTCAGTCTTCAGATTTATATGGAGACCATGCTGCCGTTGCATTTTTGGCTGCTCAGATCTCCCTCCCCCAAAAGTAAACCTGTGATTATTTTAAAGGAAGACAAATTTGTAGGTGTCATAAATTATTTTCAACAGACAAACTGGGAGTATGAGCCATGCTGTCTGTGAGCCATAGAAAAAGGAGGCCAGGAGTTCTCAGTTATTTTTTAAGAAATTGCCCTCTTTCAACATTTCTGTTTTCCTGCAGTCCTGAATCAGAAAAAAAAATCATCTTGTCCATAGGAAAGAAATGAGAACAGGCTGTAATTTGCAGCTGAGGTATAAATATTTACCCTTCCAGCCAATTACAGTATTTTGACCTTTTTTCATTAGAAATTACATCTTTCATGTAAAATTTGATTGAAGTCAGCTCCCTTAAAAGATAAGGGTGGGGAAATTGGTTACATAACAGCAAAATGAAAGCAACCCTTTTCTTTCATATCTAAATGAAATATTTCAAGTAAACACAAAATACAATTTTCTAGCTTTTTTCCCCCTACTTTTCTTTCTCCCTACACAGGATTGGTTTAACTTTAACAATTACCCTCTCACCAACCATTTAAAATTCTAATTTACCTCAAAGCCAAAACATATCTTGTTATAACAGCCTTAAAATAAAAGTTTGTTTTATCTTTCTTAGTCCATTGCCCAAGTTCCTAACTTCTCCCATAGTGATGCACTCCAAATACTGCAACACTGAACAGAGATGGATCCAGCTACACAGAGACAGTGTCATGTATAGATTTGAATGAAGATGAGCTCTATTTCAAATAGCATACAACATATTGTTTGCATTTTATTGAAAGAATGTTGAGTTAAAGGAGGACAGCTGTTAGTCACCCTGAAAGGCTGAGTTTAATCTCAACTGAATTTTGCATTCTGACCCTTACAATAGCATTGGAATGACAAAAGTGTTCTAAAATACTGAAATTCAAGATATTATTTTCAGCATGCTGAAACAAAATATTTTGATGCTGTCAAAATGTCTTCCCCTCATCATTTTTCTCAAAAACATTTGTGGAATTTGACCTTAACTATAACCAATGTTAATGTTCTCACATTCATATGTGAAGCCTCATTATGCTAGGCACTGAACTGTTGCCCTAGTCTAGATCATGACATGAGCAATAACATAATAAGAATAGAAGGAAAGAATATCATGTTTAAGGGGGAAAAAATGAGATATAATACATCAGCTGAACAGAGCAAAGGCATGAAGATATGTGTTCATGGATACCCATGAGACTGAAGTTGCCCTCCAACTGCTTGTGGGAGAGCTGGTGTTACCAACAGCTTCTGCAGGATGTTTCTGAGCCTCCTGCCCCTGATACTGCTTTTCTGCTTGTCCTGGGTGGTTTACATGCACCTTCAGTGGATCTTTGTTGTGCTGGGAAGATCAGATACAGTATCCCAGTCATCTGTAACTTTGCTACACCCTTGTATGAGGAATGTCTTGTTTCCATTCAGTCATTTCCCATGGGCAGGCAGGTGTTCAGTCATCTTTCCACTGAAATGAATACATACACATCAGAGAATAGCTTGACCTATAGGTAGAATAGCATATAGCAACCCATAAGCAACTTCTTATCCCTATCCTCCTGAATTTATAAATGATGCATTTAATTATCTTCATTACAAAAAATAAAAATTACATCTATCAATAATGAGTAACCTGTTGGAGAGCTTTTTTTCCTTTGGTACATACTTAGGTGAGCCTCAGTAAACAGACAACCTCAAGAGATTGGTCCTTTTTCCCCTCTTTTTGGGCTATGATTGAAAGACTAGTGATCTCATCCAGTTAATGTATTAATTTGGCTTAATCCTAGATTTTTAATGCTGGTCATGTAAAAGAGACTATGACTGGTGAATTCAAAAAAATGCAGCTGTTGGCTATTCAGAGCTAAGAACAACTTTTTCATCATTGTTTCTCTCTGGGTTTTTAAAGTACAAGCTCATCTGGCATATAGTGGAGCATGAATATAGGAATATGAAACATAGAAAAAACTTCAGAGTTCTACTGGTGTCCCTTTTTTTTTTATCTGGTTTGTTTTTATACAGAGGGGCTTAACATATGGAATCACTTTGTTATCTTGACTAGTTAAACCTCATGAAAAATTGGGATTGAAATTGAAAAGGAGAACTAGGCAATGATGGTGGTGTCTAGCCATATACGATCATTCTGCTTTAATAGAACTGAAACTATCAGTCCAAACAAAATCTGAAAAGTAAAAAATGTTAGGTTTGTGATAAAAAGTTAAACTATATTGCTTATTTTTGATATAGCTATTTCTAAAACAAACAAAAAAGAGAGATTTCATTCATTAAATTAGATTGGGTTTTAGAAAGACATGTTTGCTCAATCTTTTTGATTGAGCTGCATTCCTACATACACATAGCTGAGAAGTAAGGAAAGAGGGAGGAAAATTCATAGCCATGCTATAGAATTGGAGCATATTATTGTCTGGTTTTCCTCTGTTTTGAAGCTAAATTGGTGAGGATCTTGTGAACCATAAGGAGAGTTTTAGACAGTGCTACAAACATTTTCTTTTTTCGTCTTCTGACACTTGACTAGTCAGTGAATGGCAGAAACTTTCTGCTCAGCTGCTAGACTTGGCCATAAATTTCTTGCTGGCAAGAGACAGGTCTCCAATGCATTCAAATGGCATGTAGTGGTCCCTAGCCAAAGGCAGGAACTCTTCTCAGTAATGGTCCCCAACCTGTCGCTTATCCAGTTATTTTTCCTTTGTTTTTTCACATCTCTTGAAAACACTTCTTTACTGTGCCAGAAATCTGTGCAATGCTTTCTTGTTTTGAACATGGCTGTCATGAGCTTAATAGGGCAGAAAGATCAGAGTGAATGCAGAATAAATCTTCAGAGCCTACTGAATAGGGCATTTTCTTGAAAGTGATGCTACGGAGAAACAGAAAAGTCAGTGGAGACAGCATATATTAGAAAAGTTGGATGACAGTAAAACATGAGAAAAAAGTTAGGGAGAGGTGACTCTTTCTCTCGCCAGTAATAAATCAAGCAAGAAGTCACCAAGCCCTCTAAATCAAAAAAGCGCCAACTAATTTGAGAATCAAGTAGTCCATTTAGAACATTGACAAAACTGTAACCCATCTTTGTTCCACCTGTAACCAACCTTTCTTTGGATTTAATCAAGCCATTTTTGACTACTAATTAAATAATTACTGAATGAGAATAAATGGACTTTAACTGCATAGAATAAATCCTTTTGCTACTTGCTATGTCCTTATCTTAAAATTACCAACTCCCCTTCAAAAAAACCCCACCCTACTAAATGCAGAAAGAAATTATATTCTTTATACCTTGCTATGTAATCGATGCAGGACAGATAGGCTTCTACTCATTAAAACTTTAGTAGTAAATTAGATTGTAACTTCTGAAACTGGAAATTAACAAGAAAAATTCTATCTTAATGCCGTTCATGTTCTGTCTTTTTATGTAACAGCTTGAATGTGTTGAAGTGTCATTTTTACTAGCAGTAAAGGCAAAGATACATTATGGAAGCTGATATACAGCAGGGATTGTTTTTTCTGTGTTGTGATATACAGGACTGACCCTGCAAGCCTTTTGTTCAGACAGGTTTTTACTGACTTGCAGAATTAAGAAAAAAATGAAACCTTTCATAGGTTTCATTTAGAGGAATTGCATTGGAATTGAGGCTTTCTAAATGAGATTGTGTTAATAGGAAAAGCTTGATAAGACACTGGATTACTTCTGGACTTTTCTTCTTTGTCTACTTGCAAGCAGTAACTCCATCTTCTGTTAATGATTTCATAGAAAGAAGTCTCCAGGTGAAAAAATAAACTCTGATTCATTTTGCGTGAGAAGGATAATTAATGAGGAGGAGATTATTAGGAAATTTTCCAAACAGCTATGAAGTCCTCTTTTCCCTAGTGCGAGAGTTTGTAGCACAATGTCAGTTTTTGATCACATCTGTTTTTTCTTGTGTCTCTTTTTTAGGACCATCAAGAGTCCTGTAGTGCCCCTGGACTCTGCTATCTAGTGTGTAGAGAAAAATGCAATAGTGCTATGCATATTCATATCATCCATCTTTTTGCTGGCTATGTAGTCCAGTCTATTAGCGATAGATAGATGGTCAATAGAAAGGATAAATCTTTACTGGAGGTCAGCCTAAGCAGGAGCCAGTTTTGTGTCCTTGGAATTGCTCTCTGGAGATCTTATTTTTTTCCCTGCTTACTAAATAGAGATATGAGCAAAAAATTTAACCTAGAAAGTTGGTGACCAAAAGATACCTGGTGTTAAAATTCACAACCCTACTCTGTGTGTGTGAGTGCAGATAAATTCTCATTTCCACTAAAGACTCAGCATGAAATTCTATTCTTACTGTTTCCCACAAAGAAGTTTGTTCAGCCCTGCTTGTTTTGTTTGTGTCATGTATCCCTGTCATGATCTACCAAATAATCGTCCACCTAAACAGGTGATAACACCTGGTGAACAGCCTGACAGGGATTTTCAGACTATTGAGTGCTCAACTGCAGCTGAGGAAAGGACTTTACAAGAAAAAAGGCAGTTAAAGTGCTTATAATGCTCACTGTGTGTGTCTGTGATGTTATACATGGTTAACTTTTGCATGAACCTATTAAGCTATAGCTTTCACCCCAGCTGATCATTGCAACTCATCCCCAGGCCATCTGTGAGACAACAGATTCAGAAGGAATAGTTTTGTTAGCAGTGGTGCACTCTGCAGAGAATGGGTTTTTTCTATACGAGAATGTAGCAGTGCTCAATGGAGCATTTGTGAAGAACTCTTCAAGGTATGTTAACTGAGAAATGAAATTAAAGAGAGTGCAACCTGAGTTCATGTGAAAGGGATTCTGAGGTCAAGGCTGAGTAATGAAAGAAAGGCTTCTCCTGGATCAGTAAGGTGACAGATCAGGACACTGGAGATGTGTGCTTTTTCACATACAGGGATTGAAACAAATGTTTGGTAGAAATTAATTTTTTGTCTCACATTAAAGGAACAAAGTGAAGACCTTCCACCTGTAAAGCTCTTTATGGCTGTGTAATGGCTTTATAAGTGTACCTATTAAGCTACTGTGCTCCATATCAACAAGCTTCTGTCAATCCGTAGCTTAATAATGCATACTATTTCAAAATGTATTTGTCTCATTGTGTGATAAGTGGGCTCAGTTGTAGATAAATAATCTCTTCTCATTTAGAGGAATTAATGTTAACATGCATAGCCATGCTTGGTAGTGTAAAACACTGTATTATTTCTTTATTTTAAAATGGCTGATGCTTGTTACTCTTTAAAGAATCTGTGTGGATCTGAAAATTGTGGAGACAAATTAAAATCTTCCAGGCATTATTTTGGCCATGTATTCATTACAGCAACCAAGTTTCACAGAAAAATTGTGTTGGTCAGAGAATAAAGCAGCTTTTATAGAATTAACAAGAAAAATCTTTTGTAGGAGAATGATCTGCTCAAAAATTTATTTACTATTAATAATTTGGTATTTTATAATCTTCTTTCATGACACTGCGGGACATGGAATTGTGTTCCAAAAATTAATTTGTAATTTAGCATTTCCATTTGAATTTCACCTACTTTGTACTTGAGTTTTAGAGATCTGTCTAGCAATACACAAAGCTCATTTTTTGGAGCTGAGTAAAGCTTCAACTTCCTTTCAGGCCAATCATGACAGCTGTTTATTACATGGCTTACCTTAGAACCATAAGGATTAGCACGCATTTAGAAATACATGAAAATTGAAACAAGTAAGGACAACCTTAACATATTTAAATTTTTAGCTAACATTTTCCCCCCCTCCTTTTAAATATGATTTAACTCACATGATTAGAGTGGCAGCTTCTGGTCATGGTAAATGAAACACTGCATATAAAATGGGGAAAAAAAATGCCTTAATGTCATGGGGTTGCAGTCCTTTAATTGTGTTTTAGCCTCCTTAGAGAAACACAGACAATTACTTCCTCTTCACACTGAAACTTTTAGCTGTCTTTGTTTTAGAGGTTCTACAACATATGCTTCTTAAGAAGCAATCAAACTGTGGCACCAGATTTTTGAAGGGAAACATGGAAACAAAGCTGGAGTGAAGAAAACAACAAAGATAAACGAGTTAGCAGAATGCAATGATGTTGATTTTGGTGGAGATTTTGTGTGAAAAGTAGCCAATTCATAGAGTGCTTTCCTCATGTATAAAAATATGAGGCACAGACCATTTCGTTTTCCATAAACATTTGTATATTGTAATGACAGTAAACGCTGATGCTACTCGAACTCTCAAATCAACATTTCCTTAGCCAGCCTTATTCCCATAAAATAAGCCTCCTTAATGATGATCTGTCTTCTGCTTTGACTTTCTATGGCTTAAATGCAAATGATGAAGTCCCTGAAATCTGTGTGCTGATGAGCTATTGCTTACTCTTCTGAGTTGTCATTCCTCTCCAGTGCCTCGATGTGGCCAAATAAGGGGCAATGGGGCTGCTCCTCTGAACCTTATGCTCTGTTACTACCAAATTACTTCAGATCTTTGAACTGCTTTCTTAAACTTTAGCTTTTCCTCTGATAGAAAACTCTGCACGCCACAAAGATGAGTGCTAATCCACTCAGCTTCCATGAGAAATCCGCAGGTCCATCTATTGCCACCTCAACCAGACTCTTCCTCCTGAAGCAAAGACAAATTTGTTCAGCCTGTGGGACTGAAATTCTGCATAGGCAATGCCTATATCTCCTTTTGCGAGCAGTGTGGACAAGCAAGAGCAGAATAGAAAGGTGATACCTTTGGTACTGAGATTGAAATGACAACAATATGTGTGTTTCAAGCATTTGGAGTAATACTAGCCTGGACCTGTGGTTAAAATACCCATTAACCAGTAGTGACCATTTATGATGAACATCTAGGACTGGCAGATAGGAATCTGTGCCAGTTTTTTCCAGAAAGAAGGAAAACAAGACATTTTTTCCTGTGGAGGAAGTCATTGTCACAGTGTTTCTCCTGACGTTTTAATTTCTCTTCTGCTGACTATGAACATACAGGGAAGTTCCCAAAAAGAAGAAGGCTACAAAAAGTGGCCTGGGAAGGGGATGACCTGAGGTTTGCAATGGACAGAGCTTTCATGTCAGAAAAAACCAAAAATGAATGAAAGAATCCTCTTTGCAGGATATGAAAAGCAAATTATTTTTCTTAAATATTTTATTTTATTCTTGAAAAAAGAGATGTTTAACAAGGCAAAAAAGAGAGGAATTTCCCCAGATAACTTGTTATAAGGGGAAAAGGAGTGAAAAAGGAAGGTAATCATCATATGGTAGTGGTAAGTTTTCAGGCTGGCAGTACTGGTAATATTGGAAAATAATTGGTTTTGCCAGAATATCTAGAATGAAGAAAACTGAATAGATGATTCAGAATACTTTTATAACATGAGTAAGTATCTGCTTAATTGCTTTTCCCTACAAATATAATTTAGCACACATGCCAAATAAATTTAAAAAAAGATTCCTAAATTGTCAGTAATTACATCTCACAGCTTTAAACATGAGAACAAAGTTCACATATTTAGGAGAGATATTTCTCAGTTGTCACAACATAAACAGTTCCAGATTTTATGATTTTTTTCAATTGAATGAAAGAAGATTAATATTATTTTTTTCTTACAGGGGAATTATTCCATATTTCTTCAGGATAGCAGCTCCCTCATTTTTCCCTCAAACATCTGCTGTTGTCTCTGGTGGTTGAATCACCGGAAATGCTTACTCTCAGCCAATAAAATATTCTTGCAATCCTAAAGGCTCAGAATGCCAACAGCAAGCAAGGTTTTATGGTTTTCCTTGTAGCTTTGTAATTTGTTTTCATTAACATTAAACCACCCAGATGATGTTTCCTTTTCACTATCCTCTCTTCGAGGCATTGTACTTAAGCCGTTTTCAGGCATGTGCATCAAGTGGCTTACAATTTTTCTTCTTTTCAGGATTCTGAGCTGAGATTCTGAAGCCTCACAAAATAAAAATAATTTGTCAAATCAATGACTTCAAAATTAGATCAAGAGATGGTTTGGAGTAATCTATTCCTAACATAAGATGATTTATGAGGTTCCTTGCTTAATGTATACATTTTCAACTTCTAAGAATAAATTGCACCAGAGGAAAAAATCTGTGAAATATTATAGCATGCATTTTTTTCTTAGCCTGGCTTTTATGAGATTTTTATTTTTATTTAAATGTGAAAAAAGACTTTTCACCATTTCTGGTAATTTACAGGTGATGGTTTATCTCAGTTTATATCAGGAATATTTAATGATTTTTTCTCTATAAAAATGCAAAGTAATATGTGGAGATAAAGTTAGACAGTTGGAGAAAGACCTCTGTCAAATCAGCATGGCATTTTGCTTTTCATATTATAGATGTGATTGCCAGAAACTGACAAGGTGAACTAGTTGCTCTTTCCAGTCTTGACTCTTACACAGAGAGAGGTGTGAAAATACACAAGTTTTGCCAATTAGTTTTGTTCATTAATCTGAGTAATTGAAAATTGATCATCTAATCTCATAATCATGATTTTTAACTCTGCACTCATGCCTGTGAACCCCTTCTCCAAAAAGCTCTTCAGATGTTACTCATCAAAAGATATCTTGCTCCTCACAGTACAGACAACTGTCTATTCTGTCAAATAATCTAAGAAGCAACATCAGAATACAGAAAATATGGCCCAGCTGACTGGCTTCTACGAGACCGACTCAATGGCTTTTCAGGTCTATAGAAACTCACTGTTTAATTTTCAATGGACTTTTAATACCCTTTATTGTTTGTTTCTAATCACAGAAAATATAATTTTAAGCACCTCTTCCCACTAAAGTCCACTACAATAAGAGGCCTGGTGGTATTCAGTTGTTTAAACACCATGTTTGATGCCACTGCAATGGCTTTAAAGCATCCAGCTTGTTTTTGAGCCTCCACTCTGGCAGGCCATGTGCCTCTCCAAAATCCTCTGTTAGGCCTGTGCATCAGTCAAATGGTTCAAGTTATTTCTAAACAGATTTTATGTTTTAGGGATTAAGTTATGCTCTCACTCTCTGAACTATTACTACTATAGCCACCATAGAAGGTTGCTTTTTACTTATTAAAAAACCCCAAACAACAAAATAAGAACTACTCTAGCTTTTTATCTGTATCTAGCTTATGTTCAATTTATCCTGCCATAGAAATACTCCTCAGTAAAAGAAGACATGTTTGAAATAATTTGCAACTATAGCAGAATATATGCTCCTGCAAATATATGCGACATGCAGCTTACTAGACTTAGGTACCTCTGATTCTGATTTTACTCAGACTTCTTTTAAATTAAAGCCCATGAATAACAATTACTTTCAAAGAAAATGTCAAACTGTTGTATTCTAATAACCTTTCACTCTTCTTGGCTGTAAATAAGATTACCATTGAGGAGTAAAATTTAATTATTCCTTCTGATATAACTAGGTGGAAGTCTCACATTTCTAATGTAAAAATAATTGTGTGATAATTTGAGGCTGATTCTTTTACATGCTGATGGTTGCCAGCCCTTGCAGTCAATGCAAGTGGAAGGCTTTAGACCCTGACAGAAAATGGTCTGCACTTTTCCTGTGTGCCTGTGACCTGTCTGTAGGGAGGCAGACTTATGGTTATTCCTGTCATGTCAAGAGAAACCAAATTTCAAGATCAATTACGAACTCTCAAGTATGAAACAACTTTACTTACGTATGTTACCTCTTTATCCTGGCTCTGCTGTTGAATGGGGAGAGTTCCCAGTTCAGCAATGAAGGTTTAAAATTATTTTCTGTAGGGAAGAAGTGCAATGAGCAGAAATGAGGGAAAGGATTGAAACTAGAAAAGTGTTTATTTTATTTTAATTATGAGTTTTTAACTAGTCTGCCTTCTTTCTATTCTTTCTAGTCTAGGCCTGATCTCTGAGCTTATTGAAGTGCATTTGAAAATGGAGCTCTCAGAGTACAATTTGTGAAATGTGGTGCAACAAGCCTAATGGTAGGGACCAGCAGGCTTAACTTCCTGAGCTATAGCTGTTGCTATTCGTCCCCAGTGGTATTCACTCCCTTTGTCTCTGTCTTTCATAAACATAGGTGCAGTAACAAAAGAGAAGATTTTTATTTTTTGCCTTTGGTCTTTAATCCCTTTTGCCTTACAGGCAAGGAGAGAGCTGTCTTCATTTTCTGAAAGAAAGTAAAACTTCCTCAGGAACCCTAGAGACAGAAGATTCATCGGGGCTATAGAATAAGAAACATACTGAATTAAATAGCTGTCAGAACAGAGTGAAATTCTCTTGCTTTTATTTCCCTGCCATATTTGTGCAGAACTTTAGGGCCTGGTAGTGTTGGTTTTGGGAAAGTTTGTTAGCCTTTGTTTGACAAAATCACATGTCCTCTTTAACACTGGATTGTTAACTGGATGAATTTCAACAGAAATCTGGAAGGAGATGCATAAAACTTCTTCTAGTAAGGTACTATGCCCGTATTCTCAGAAATTTGTCTCTGAATAGAAAACAGCAACTAAGATAAGAATTTTTTTTAATCTTCTTCCCTTGAATATCTGCACAATATCATGTAGGAAGCAAAACCTTTGACAATTATATTTTGTA
This sequence comes from Campylorhamphus procurvoides, assembly GCA_013396655.1. Lineage (NCBI taxonomy): Eukaryota > Metazoa > Chordata > Aves > Passeriformes > Dendrocolaptidae > Campylorhamphus > Campylorhamphus procurvoides. Next base: position 36,464 of record WBMV01000893.1, read on the forward strand.
TCATTCTTAAAAAAATTATTAACAATACAAGACCTGGGTGTAGTGGGTGTAACCAAGGGTTTAGGCTGAGATATTTAAACATTATGTTGAGCTAGAATCACTTGAGATATTCTCCTTTATCCAAGATCTTGGGATAACACTCAGGCGTCCAGATACAGCTATCCAGGACATACAAGGTACCTGCATCTGCCTCAGATGGCAGCTGAAGTCCAAGAAAAATAAACCACGCCTAATATAACACCAGCTGTTTACCTCAGAAACCCAAATCTGTTCAGGTTGTGCTTTTGTTCCATGTTTACTTGGATTTCAAAGCATATAAATACATTGTAAACCAGTTAATTTTTGCTGACTTTCACATTTGAACATCATAAAGTAGGGCTACAGAAAACTGCAGTCCTGATAGTAATCAAAAGTATTAAGCCATATATATTAATCTTCTATGTAAAGAATGGATTCATGCTTTCTGTAGAATACATGTAAATCTCCAGTCTTTTGACATTTAAGTCCTTATGTGCTACTAAAAAGGATAAGACAGATTGTGCTACAAATTTAAGTACTCATTTTGGTTTATTCTATTTTTTTGTCTCTTAGAAGCTAGGAAAATACTGCAAAAGGCAAAACCTGGAATTATACAAAAAGAACGTAAAATAAGGAACCACTGCATTCTTAAGTGCCTGTCCCTGTTTCTTATTTTGTTACTTGCCTAAATAGAGTGTGATTTAGTTTTAAACTTGTAAGAAATCTGGGATAAGACAGGAATATCTCTTCTTTTGGTCCATAATCAGACTTCAGGATGTATGGAGGATAGATAAACAGGCTTTTGTTCCAGATGAAAAAATACCATTCTGACAGTCAAGGCTTATTGCTCCAGCAATAAGTAGCTATATTGAAAACCTGATTTTTCAGGGGAAAACTCACCATGACTACTTCTGGTAGATCTTGTTATAACATTTTAAAATGTAAGTAGGAACGATGACCAATTTGCTATGGTTTTCAATGGAAGAATCCAATCCAATTCTTAAAGTTCCCTCTAGAATGTCTACATGGAAGATGATGGTCAAAGAGAGCTTAACAACAGGACATTGGACTTTTTTTTTTCTCGAATGTAATTTTCTGTATTTTGACTTTTGCATCAGCATTCTTATACAAAACTTGTGATGGGAACAAGAGTGGAAGTGGACGTAAGCCTACAGGATGGTGTTGAGTATGGTCTCATTGACCAGCCTGACTGAAAGGCACTGGAGAAGTCTCTTTGCTTTAACTGACTTGGGTGGTGAAGTTTCAAGGTGATAAAAGATTCTGAAGTTTGCCTTTAGTTATACTTAACTCTCACTATTGGCTGTGACCAGTGAGAGAAACTCACTTGGTTTTAGTGTGTTGACTGAATCTGGCAACTATAATTGCTTGACCTCATTTTGGTAAACAGTGTAAATTTATTTAGCATTTTGTCTCTTTTTGCTTTCATGGTAAGAGCAATGCCTTTGGCAGTGAGGTTCTACCTTCTAAGTTGCCAGTTCTACCACTCTTATTGTCCCTTTAAAACTCTACTCTGTTAGTGAAGCAGCAAAACCACAAGGAGCAATAGGGCACAAGGAGCTGAAAAGCCTTGTTCTTGTCCCTCAGCTGCTGTATTATTTTCTCAGTGGTACAGAAAAGCAGAAAATTGTTAACTGATACGCCACAGACCTAAGGGAGTTCCCCAGGGCCTATAAAACTATAATAGTTAGCACCTTCCTGGAAATGAAACAAGTAAGTGCAGCTCTGAGCATCACTGGCTGCTAAAAAGCCTCAGGGCAGGGGAGGAAGGCAGAGGGCAGAAGGCTGTTTTATCTAGAGGAGCACAGAACTTTGCCTTAAGGCAAAGCTTCAAACTAGTGAAGGCTTTAAGGGCCTAACTGGGATGGTAGTCAGAAATCCAGGTGGGCCAGAAATATTCCATAAAGCTGTTCTCTTTTCACTTCTGACTTCAAGAAACAGTGGTGCACTGTAAAATAAAGATATTTTGCACTTCAGCAAGCACACCTTGAAGCCTGGGAGAATGACTCGTGGCTTCACTGTACTTTTGTAACTGTTTCACTCACCCTTGATTGTAAACAAGATAGATTTATGGAGAGTACAAAATAAATAATTTCTCTACTATAAATATGTGACTGAATTGCAGTAAAAAAGTATAATTTGAAGTTCTAGGCACTGATGCCACAATTCTCACTGATACTTGAATTCCATGAATGAAAATATATTCAATCTATATATTTTTAACTTTCTATATTACTCAACAGTCAGCAGAGAGTAATTGTTACTACTTAAATTTCAGTATTGACAGTATTTTCAAACTCTCTTGGGTCATATTCATGAAGACTTCAAGCCATCAAAGAAAACTGTGAGATAGTATCAAACAATCACTAAACAATTTCTTATTCTATGTGCTTAACCTCTCAAAGCTGTCCTGCCTTAAGGAGAAATCATTCCACAGACAATAAATATGATTAAGTATGTGCCAGAGCAACTCAGCAACTGCATCACTGGATACATCCTAAGAAATTTTATATTCTTTCTAACAGGTACTGATTTAACAGAAGGGACTTTTGGAAGGAGGTCAGGAAATCAGGAAATTGTAGAGGACTTGGCTGCAAATTAACACACAGGTCTCTTAACGATAAGCCTAAATTCACATGTAGTTAAAAACTGTAAAATACAGCAGACAACTGATGGAGTTTAACCACAATGATGACCACTGAAAGGGCACTGTGACAGGACATGAGTAATCCAGAAGGTTTCTGCAGTGAATTGAGAACAATTTTCTAAAACATATGGAGAATCTCACAAGGGAAGATGCTCTGCTGGACCTCACACTTTCAAACAATGAAGAAGTGACTGGGAACATGTAGCTTGGCATGAAGGATCTTGGCACACTCTTGGTGGAATAGGACCACGAAAAGTAACATTTGAAATAAATGGACATGCAGAAGTCTGTGCAATATTAAAAAAAAATAGTGAAGTATAGACAAGAGAAAGTGGATTGAAAACTGGCTGAATGGTGGAGCTCAAAGTTCTATGATCCAGCATCACAAAGATGAGCTGGAGGCCAAACCCTAACAATGCTGCCTGAGAGTCCGTACTGGGGCAGTATTGTTCAACATCTTCAATAATGATGCAGACAGGGAGACAGAACACCCCCCAAGCAAATTCACAGATGATGCAAAACACAGATGGGTGGCTAATACACCAGATGGTTGTGATGCCATTCAGAGTGATTGCAACAGACTGGGGAACTGGACTAAAAGACACCTCATGCAGCTCAACAAAATTCTGCATCTGCAGGAGTATAATACCCATGCAACAGTATACACAAGTTTACTGGAAAGCAGTTCTGAAGAAAAAGATAAGGGGATCTGACCCCATGGACAGCAAGGTGAACATGAGCAGCAATGTGCCCTTGCAGCAAAGGTGGCCAACTGTATCAGGGGCTGAATTAAACATACTGTTGCTATCAGGTTGGAGGAGGTGAATCTTCACCTCTACTCACCACTCGTGACAATTGGAGTGTTAGGTCCAGTTCTGGGCTCCTCAGCCCAAGACAGATAGGCACTTATGGATTGAGTTCAATGAAAGATCATGAAGATGATTAAGGAATTGGAGCATCTGACATAGGAAGAAAGGCTAAGACAGCCGGGTCTGAAACTTACGTGTCCTTGCTCTTCCACCTCAGAGGAAGCTGCAGGCTGCTGCCTACTGCACCACAGTGCTTGCTATCCCCTCCATTTGTGTCCAAGAGTCCTGAATAGCACACGTAAGTGAAAACTGAGTCCTCGCCCTTGTTTGTCATCTCACCTGACATTTGATCTGTTCTCTTTATTATTGCTCACCTTGACCTAAGGCTGCCTACAAATTTAAATAGAAGAAGGCTTTGGCACTCGGGAGAGTTGAAACTTTGTTTTTACCTCTTTGCATCTGTGGCCAAAAAGGGTGATGTAAGTAAACAAATAAACCATCTCAGAACCAGTATGGCCCAGTGGATGTCAGGTCATGGCTTAGAGGCTGATAAAACTGTGCTGTGTCAATATTTCTCCAAAAACTGTGTTGTAAGTATCACAGTTTAATAAGTAGAAATTGCCTTGTCATCTTTGGCATTGGTTTCTTTAGGCTTTGTGTTTCTCTATGTGTTTTTCCCAAAGGAAACAGGATTTGACAACAGTAAAAGTATTAAGTGGAGCACCACAACAGTTATCACACTTTTCCTTTCCTCCAGCAAAGTATCATCTATAACACCATTGAAAGAAGCACAGGAAAGCCCCGTTCTGCTGTCAGCTTCTGCATTTGTAAGGAATCACAATGTACAGTCAAAATGCAAAGCAGATTTAGTACTTTAACGGGATGTTAAGCTTTTTCTTTCATTGCAACTCATAAGAGAATATGAGTATGAAAATAATAGACACTGTTGTCTCTTTTCCCAGTGACAAAGGAGATCAAGGTCTTTGTATCACAGTCTGAACCTGGTTTCAACTGCCTAGACCTGTTGCATGAGAACGTAAACTAAGAATATAGCAACAACCACAATTTCACACTTATCAAAGGTTAAGAGTAAGGTAAGTATATTTCTCTGCTGATACCTTGCTTAAATATCTTCAGATGGATGATTTTTATGTATGTATTTCTACATATTCTGCACATGTATTTCTATATGTCACATGCTTCCATATTCCACATGTTCCAGACTTGTGTAGTGTCACTGTCAGGCTGTAGAGTGTTGTTATCCACCTATTATTTTTTATATTATTTTAATCCACTTTTTATTTTTTTCTCTTATCGACCTATTATCTTCTATAATCCACCACAGATTTGACAAGGACTTTCCCATTTGTGCCTATAATTTTCACCAGAATTAGTAGAGTAGCACCATGCAAAGGGATGCAAAATTTAAGGCAGATCACAGTGTCTGTGACAATGTAGGGATGTTGAATGAAAAGTAACACTCTTTTTCCAGATCACCAATAGCAGCAATTTTCACTGAGGTTTATTAATAATTTATTTAGGATGATCTTTTCTGCTTTGCTAGGCCACACCTTTTTTAAAAAAGAGCTTTTGTTTTGTTATTAAATTGCTTTCTTAAGTGAGACTTCTCCAGGCTGCAAATGACTGAGGTAGATTGTGGGTTTCCAGGCAAATGAGTACCAGTTGATATGTCACACTCTGTTACCTTATGTCACTGGATATCTCTCAGAGTCAGGTCAAAGTTGGATTGATTCCTGGCTAGGGAATATCTAATTTTAAATGTGCCAAATCAAATCTACCTTGATTTTGTAGTATGTAGCCAGAAAAATAAGTGTCAGATAACCATGCCTGCTAGAAATGCTTTGCCCTGTTACAGCAGACCTAGTCTTGCGCCAAGCACCCTCCTGATGGTGGTGCTGCAGGAGGTGGCTTTACTCAGCTGCCACCAAAGACTAAGGTGCCCTCCTGGAGAAACAAAAAGGAAAGAATGGTACTTCAGTTACTTTTCTTTTTTTGTCCAAAGGAGGAATGTCTTGGCCCTGATAAGGGCACTCAGTCAAGATTTATGTAAAAATTCATTCTGAATGCAGCTAATCATAATTTCACCTGGCTGAGCTGAGGCTCTACTGCATTATGCCAATAAGTGTGTCAGTTTTTGGTAGGATTGACCAGCTGGTAGAGACATAAATGAAGTGCTGCTCTGCCTATCTTCTCTGACCTGTCTCAGGTGCAGTAAATGCTCTCTTTTCTTTACTGATCAAGATACAGTGCTGGCACAGCACCAAGACAAAGACTTCTATTAGAAGTTGGTCTTGGCTTTCGGTTTGATCTTGCCATTCCCTCACCTGCTGTCATACTTGAATCTCCTGCTTTCTCAGCACATCAGTGAATGCACCAAAGCATCTTTTCTTTCCTTTTTTTTAATTAGAAAAGGTAGGATAAGGTTTCAAAAAAGTAATTAATACGTATGCAGAAGTTGAAGCATGGCAAGAAATGTTAGCTATGTCTCATAATGCTACCAAGTAAAAACATGTAGAGAAGCATACGTGAAACTTGTCCATCTACCTCTCTGTGTCCTTGAGCTAATCTGTAGTGGCCAGATATTTGACATACAGAACCACACTGGTCTTTTGAAAACCTCACAGGTGTGTCTTACAGATCTTGATTTGTAAGGTATAGCAGATTATTTCTCCTAATAAATAATGTTAGTAAAACTTCAAGCCATATATCCAGTGGGAGTGAAGAACAACAAGGTGGTTAAACCAACAGAGCAGGGTGAGGGCTGTGTTTTTAGCCAGAGATGGAAATAATTTCTGAAGTATGTTGTGACCCAGAGGGAATGTTGCACATTCATTCCTGCATTTGATTGCCACCCCATAAAAGCTGAGTAAGAAAAACACCCACCTCAGGAAAATATCCTGGGATTATCAGTCAGATGAATGATGATAGCTTGAGTCTTTATTAGAGTTACAATGAGAATGCCATCTTTGGACTTACCAAACTATATAGCAAAGCTGGAAGGACTTACTGCATCATTATCTTGGCTAGAGATATTCCCTGATAAAAGCATACACTGCACTGGGGGCAAATTTTCTTTCAGTACTATCAAAGCATTACAGAAACTATACAATGGGTTAGGATCTGGACCCTGAATTGAAATTTCTCTAATGCTTGCCATACATTACACTGTTATCTGTTGGCTAAATGTATTCAAGACAGCTGTGAGATTTACTTAAACCATTTTTCTTAAGCCTGTCCTTACCTATTTCGTTGTATTAAAGAAATAGCAGCAGCATGGCAGCTAGTTGGCTGCCAGTCCTCGTTGGAGAGTGAATCACTCATGGTGACATCAGGGAGATTCCTAGCTATTATCTCTTAGATTTATTAATGTCATTACCAAAGGTGATACATTACCTGATGCTTGGGGGAAGCAGTTTGAAAAGATGTATGCACAGGTAGGTAGATGGAGGGATTAGTGGAGGATTAGAATTAATTTCAAAGCTAAACTAGGCTTGTTCTGTATGATTTTATGCTTGATAAATCGATCCTTTGCAGGGGCTGATCTGAGCTCTGTGCTGTTTGAAATTCTTCTACTTTTGATTTCTGTGTCTTTTCACCTTTGCTTACTGATCTGGGGGCTTGGGTGTAGAGTCCATCTAAAGATCAGGTGATTAACTTAAATGCCACTCCATTAAATGAAAATTATGGTACCGATAGAGCTTGAACAAATCCATATATCTACTGTGACTTTTTCTGAAATTACAGTGAAAATATGGCTCTCGTAACCACACAACTGTGTTCATAGGATAATAACATGGATCACATTCTTGAACTTTGTTTGCTTGAACAAACAAGAAAAAAATCTTTGTTTTACACAAGTCTGATCCTTAGAATTTCTGAAAAACTAAGTCCCTTTATATTATGTCATTCATTACAGTAGCTACAGTGAATATTTAATACAACTACCAACAAGGGTATATGCTTCCTATAAATATATTTTTTTTTACACTGGAATATAGTGCATTTAATGGCCTTCCAGAAGCTATTGTCATCTTATTTTAATATGTCCCTGGTATTTGCTTCCTGATTTGTTAGAAATATATGGTACACTGAAAAAAGTCTCTTATCATCCATGAGGGTGACTTATTTCTAATAACAAAAGAAAAAAAAGTCTCAAATCACAGTGTTTTTTAATAAGCAGCCTTTTTCTTTTTAGAAATAGGCTTTTCAACTACTACACTTTCTCCTATTTCAAAAAAGCTCCATGCTGGAAAACCTCATATCTTACTCCCCAAATACTTGTAAAATTTCCAATGTTTACTGATCACAACATGGTTCCATAATTGGACTCACTTACTTAGGCTGCAGGAAAAGGCCAATAACGGCATATGCAAATTGACAAAAACCTCCCACAGAAGTGGATTTTGTCAAACCCCTGACCTCCCAAAGTTAGGATATGCAGATGCTCTGTAGCTCACACAGCAAAAACACATGATTGCATGAAGACAGAAGAAATAAGACTGCTTGGTACTACAAAACAGAGATTGTCATCATAAAATATTATTTATTTAGCATTTCTTGTCTCCAGGACAGAGAAATGCTTTTCTGAATACTCCACTGGAGTAGCAGCCTTGTGTTGGGAATAGATTAAATTTCTGCTAAATCTCTATAGGTGACTATGTATATTTAAATAGAGAGTACTTCTTTCTTTGTGCTAAGTAAATGAACTGTGACGTGCCCCTGGATAATTATGATCTGATATTAGATTTCTAGCGTATGAAAAATAACGTCACATCAGTATATTTATCTTCATTAGCATACAAATTCAAGAATCCTTTTCTTGTATTAATGAAGGGGGTGCATATTTTCTGTAATAATCTGTGGCATTTAATGGATTTTATTATATCTGGATGTGATTTTATTTACTGTGGGAAAGTGTATGCCAATCATTTTCTTTCATTTTACAAGTTTTCTAAATTGTATCCTTGTCAAGATTCCTAAATTACCAATCCTAACAGTAAGCCTCATAACTACTTGCACTTCAATTGATGTAATTACTACAGCAAGTCTGACATGTCCAATTTGGACTTGACTGTAAATGCTCTACACTAGGGAAAAATAAAGTCTGGCATTACAAGGAGGACTGTATCCCCTTCTGCCTCCTCCCATGGCTTGATAGGAGTACCCTGTCACAGGACAGACTTCAGATATATCCTGGAGATGTTTTTCTCCTATCCTAAGCTGACAGACTTCAGGAGTTCAGGATATTGGCAGAGTAGAGCACCAGCAGAACTAACCAGGACAACAGTAAGCTGTCTTACTTTACTTTCAGAGTTGTAAAATAAAATAGAGGAAACTATTTGATAGATATCTTTTCCTTCCTTTTCCTTCCTCAAGTTCTCTGTCTTCTCCAGGTAAGCTGAGAAGTGATGTTTCTGACAGTATAGGTAAGCAGAGTGTTCAGCTTGCCTCATACTCAAAGATACTGGCATGGAAGTTACATGCATGCCCTGCCCAGTCCTCACTTTGTCATTCATGTCACATAGTGAGGTCAGATGAATGGGATGAGGAACGTTTCTTTTTATTTGGAGACTCACTGTTAAGTGAAGTTAGAACATGCTATGTGCCAAACTACTTAAAGAAATATAATAAAACTACAGCCCTCATTGCCCTTTTTTCCTGCTCAGCCTGCACATTTTCCTTACCTCAGCAAAGCTCATTGAGAAATACCAATCCGACAAAACTTGAAGTGCTTCACAATAATTTATTGATTCTGTCCAAACCTTCAAATTAAACTATTTGGGGAGATAGGCCAGCTGGCCTCATGTTTTTCCAGTCTTCCCTGGTTTTCTGGAGTTTCTTCTTACCCCCACCAAGCTGGGAAAGTTTTAGTGCTCCCTGGCACCATTGCTCTCAGGCTGGCAGGGAGGTAGGAGGCATCAGCATGGCCCCTGCCTGAGCCCCTGTGCCCTGCTGATCCCCAGAATGAGTGTTCAGGGAGCAACTACATACATGATCTGGCTCAGCTGTCCCCTGGACTGCTTGGCTTTCTGATCTTTTCCACAGCAAGCAGAATAAAAAATGGGAAAGATGTTGGCTCACTATGCTGGATGCCTTCTTGCTGGCTCTGAAACAACACAATACAGTGAAATTCTGTAGCTTTTTCTGTTGATTTTTTGCTTTTTAATTTCTGATGGAAGATGAAATTGCTCTCTAAGATTGTGTGTTTCTTGAAGAATTTTAGTTTTGATTCCAAATCAACTGGGAATAGGTAAAAAAATATTTATTTATATTCTGTCTTGATAAAGAAAGCTAGATCTTAAGCTTTCTCCCCGCTGTTTCAAGGGTTCAAAAGAAGTAATGAGTTGTCTTAAGGATAACTAGACTTGGAAAATCAGAGAGTTTTTTTTTCTTTGTCTTTGATGTGCATTTTCTTGTCCTTGAAGTTGCTAAAGGATTCAGCAAATAAGCTTTTCAGTTTTTTGCTTCACAAGATTTGGACAAGACCTTTAGATTGGGTTGAATTGAAAGAATAGGTTTTTTTTTTTATTTATTCCTCTATTTTTATTGACAGTTTTCCAACTTACTCACTCCTTCCTGGTGATGTGTTTAGAGGGTGAGTTCTATGAGGAATGGTTGAGGGAGCTGGGTTTTTTAAACCTGGAGAAGAGGAGACTCATGAGTGACCTTATTGCTCTCTACAACTATCTGAAAAGGTGGGGGTCGACCTCTTCTCCCTGGCAACAAGTGACAGGACAGGACTATATAACCTCAAGCTGTGTTGGTGAGGTTCAGGCTGGACATTAAGAGGAATTTCCTCACAGAAAAGGGCTGTCAGGCATTGGAATGGGCTGCCCAAGAAGGTAACACCATCCCCAGAAGTGTTTAAGAAAAGGCTTAGTGCTGTGGTGTTGTCGACACAGTGGTGTTCAGTCATAAGTTGGACTTGATTATCTTGGAGGTCTTTTCCAACTTAATTCATTCTGTGATATTAAGGGACAATAAATATTTTTATAGTTAAAACAATTAAAAATATTGGAATAAACCCAAAATCAAGTAATGAATTAAATCTCTTTCCCTCAGAAAAAAAATCTATTTTAATTTTTTTGTTCTATGTTTTGCAGAGCAAATGTTAGGACATATATTATTTCTAGCTGAGTTCAATGGCTAAGTTTTTATTCTAATAGAGGAGTACTTAACTGAACATCTGTCATTTGTCAGCTCATTTGTGCTATGCACTAGTAAAACTATTAGCAAAAATGGCAGGACTGAAATTCGCTATCTGAGCGATTACAGTCAGCAACTGGTTTGCATATGATGATTCATTCATCTGATCAAATGAGTTTGACCCTAGAAGTCCTTTGTATAAATTATGTGGTATGTGTAGCTTTTAAAAATTATATAAATTATATTAAAGAAATTAATTATAAAAATTAATTAAAAATATAAAAAATTATATTAAAGAGAATAAGTAAACAAAAAGCTTGTTAAATCTTCAGAGTGGCTGGCTGTGTAACAAATGGCTTCAATTTTCTGATAAGGGAATGACATAAAGATATTTTGTTTTCTTGAAGAACACAAGAATAATATTTTTTTTTCAAAAATAACCCTTTGCATGCTCTTTGTCTTGATTATAACCATATGATGAAACAGTGTTTTATTTATTTACCATGCAGCACAGATTCTGTCTGAAAGAAGCACTTCTTTCTTTTCTAATGCTAACAGCGCTAAAGAAAGAAATTAAATCTACATGGCTAATTGTCATACATCTGGCATGAAGTCATCCCAAAACCAAGAAGAAATCTTGAGAGAAGCTTGGCACACACTTGAATTGTAAGGACGGCAGAGAATAGGGTTGGGACAGGGATCCAGGCCTCTATGTCCCAGCAATCAGCTCTAAACCTTCAATGTCAAAGTTGAGTCTCATCTTCATTCCCTTTCAGTTTTCCATTGCTGAAACTGAAAAAAAATACTCCTTTCATGAAAACTTGCATGTTCTCATACAAGAACCTTTCGATTTTGCCAAAGAAATGATTTTCTATAGTAATACAGATTTACTTGAGAAATTCTAAGTAGGAGAAGCATTTAACACAGCATGCTAAGCAGCAGTTTTCCAGCATTTTGATATTTAATTTCCACCATGAACATTTCCCCTGCATTCAAGGCCCCATCCATAGAAACTGGCCAAACTCAGCAGGAATCAGGGGAAATCAGGAGGTGAACTAAAAATTCCCACAAACTGGGCAGGTCACCCATGTCCTTCCAAGCAGCTGTAGAACCTAAGGAGTGCCACCACCTTCAGCTTCTCAGTGGTCAATGGACTGGGCAAGCCAATCAGGTGTTTCCGAATGACATTTTCTCCAAGAACGGGTTGTATTGTACTGGGGTTTTATATACATAGCAGTTGCTATGCTCATTCCTCTTAACTCCCCCAGAAAAGGCACAGTAGTAATTCTCCTAATGAGCATGTTTTATTTTCTCTTACTCAGAATTTAACTTCCTACAAATGCCCACTGTGACTAGAGAATACAACCCAACAGTTTAAAAATCTTATTCCAAATCCTGGAAAAGGTAATACCCAAGAGAAAAAGGAAAGAAATGTGATATTGCCTTCTCCTCTGTGTTCACTTTACCTCATTAAAATTGTCATAGCTCTAAGGATAATTAATTTTGTCACTTTTGCACCTCATTAGTTTGGTAATTCACAGTAGGAGATGTGTTCTATAATGGATTAAAGTATAATTCATTAATTGAGGCCAAACCCTCTTTATAAGCATGGAGATAGCTCCATCACTACCTTAGCTAGCTGCCTAAGTGGCGATACGTTGCTTATTTCCTATTTTGTCATAACACATCAGTTATAGCTGATAAGAAAGAAATTTTTTGTCTTGCAGGTTATTCCCCATCAGGGAAGAGAAAGATCCCTAATCCTTATGTTCTCATGTGGAATTCAAAGCTCAGACTGCCATGCTTAGTGTAATGCTGACGCGCTCCGCCGGGGTGAGAAAGGAATGGCCCACAGCCGAGGCAGGGTGAAGAAGACTGGAACAGTTTATTAGGGCGCATGGGACTTATATAGGGTTCGGGGCAGAGGCTTCTAGAAACTGGGAGGAGTTGGGGAGGAGTTAGGGAGGAGCACGCCAAGTATGGGAAAGGGAAGGAGGGGACGATGCAGAAAAAGGAAAAACTGGGAGGGGCTAGCCTTATATGGTACTGCTGCACTGCAGCACCTGCTAGCCAATGGGGTGAGGGGGATTAGGCAACCAATGAGGACCGGGTAACTAGGGGGGCAACAGCCAATAAGAACAATCGAACAAATACAATCAAAATGTAATAAATTTAACTACTTATCTAATACACTTAATGACTATCTAAAACTGCAAACTTTATAACTTCTTCAGCAACTGCAGCATGGGGTCGTCACGAGCTTCGAAGCATAGTTACTTGGTGGAAATGTCCATCCACTCATAAAAGTGGTCACTTTGATCATCTGAAGCCTGTTTCATGTGGGGTTCCCCCACATAATGCATCTGGAAAATCAGGCCCTTCAGAGAGTTGATCTAAAGTTATATGCTGAGTGAGGAGCTCTTTTAGTGTTAGTAGATACTGGGGTCATCATGTAAATAGATGTGACAAATCTGATCCCTTCCCTAAAAATATTTTTATCCCCTTAGGATGTGCATGGGGAGACTTAAGTGCCCAGTGATGATGTAAAAACTCTATATGCTAATCCACAATTTTATTGAATTACCCAATTGGAAATAAGCTAAACATCTTAATAGCTAGACAGCCATTACAGAGACTGCACAGAGACTGCAGTGGTTCAAGTACTCCAGCTCTGAGTGGTTTTAGTTTCTTCTTTGTTAGAAGTACTCTAACCTTTGGGCAATAAAGTGAGAGATAAGGCAGCATGGTACCTTCACACTGTGTAGTTGAAGCCAGAACACAGTCAATCCAAAATTGCTAGATAATGAAACTACTTGGAGAATGAACAAAATGGAGTCTGATTCTGTTGCTAAGTGATTAGCTTAGTTTCTGAAAAGCTTGGGTTTTGGCCTCTCTATTGAGAGGAAAAATCTGTAAAATCTGGAAAAATCTGGCTTATCCCAGAGTTAAAAAAAGAAAAATTAAATATGAATGAAAGAGAAAAAAACAGTATGACACATGGACTTTTATGATCCACTATATTGCTTATACCTACCTTCATACAGGCAGGAAAATATTGAAAGACTTTTCTCTTGCTGTTATAGAGCTCTGTGCTTTCTAAAGGTGAAATGATTGTGTTTCAGCAAGAAAACTCCTGCAGCTAGTGACTCAACCTTTTTCTTGGAATTTTAAGTCCATGGTATGTCTTTTCAGATACCACTGCCAGTAAGGTTGTAAAATTTGATGGTACTCTTGATGGATAGCAGTGTTTTGTCTTTAATGAAGTGTATTATTCATTTGTATTTTATTGCTGAGAGTTTGTTTGGTTTTGAGAACCAAGTTCCCACTGTGTATCATTTTCCTTTATTGCTGTTATTATCACTAGATAATCTACCATGATTCATGGATTAAATTTGACTTTATTGTTGTAGGCATTAGAGTGATAATTAACTGCAAAAATACATGGAGATCGCACTAATTTAAACTTTAATTAGTTGAACTGGTGTTATCAGTTCTACTTGGTCATTTTCTTATTTCTCAACTCTAGTGAGTATAATTGCAAAGAAAAACTAGCAATTAAAGATAATACAGAAATATTGCAGTGATCAACAAATATTCCTCTTAAATTTTATCTGTAATAGGTTCTGTGCCTTAGTGAAGCATACGATAGATTAATGGTCTAAGACTGAGTCTCTTGAGCATGAGACTCCACATCATTAATCCCTTCAGTAATTTACAGTAATTTACCAGGATGAGTATGGGCATGGGCTGACTCATCCCAGGGCTTTCTCTGACCGATCTGCAGCACAAAAGTACTAAGGGTCAGAGCAAGAAAAGGACTTCAGGCTGATTTACAAAAACGTGGAATGAAGTCATTCCCACTCTACAAGTGCTTGATGTGTGTGTATGAAGGGGGGAAGGCATGAGAAAGGTGGGGGGGAAATCTGTTGATACAAAGCTTCATGATTGCAAGCATTAGGCATACACACCAAACTGCCTAAACTGATCTAAACCAAGAACCTTGCTTATGTCAATTGATCAATATCATATTTTTTAAAAAGTGATTTGATTTTGTTTTCACAAATTCCGTTGAAAAGCTATTCCGAAACATCAGTGATTTGGGAATACTTCAATTTTTGGGGAGCAAATTTAAAGCCATTGTCCATTTCTTCATCTTATACACATACTTGTTTTCAACTTGGGGTTCCTCTTTCCAGTACATGTTTGAAATGGCCTCTGGAACTGACCTTTCCAAGCACACATTACAGCAAAGATTTATGGTTTGGGTTTTTTTGTTGTTTTTTATTTTGGTTTGTTTGTTTTTTACTGTGCCTGACAACTACACTACACTATCCTTTTCCTCTTTTATTGCTTCAAATTGCTAGGGCTGAAGCTCACAGCAGAAGTTTTTACTCTGTGTTTCTAATACTTAGACTTTTGGTTCTTACACAATTTATGCCAGCCCTAAGGATTTGTTAATTCTTTCTGCAAACAGTGATACTTTTCTGCACTTTTAATACTGGTGCACTGTGATTTTGCTGCACCACTGCAAGTATTTTATTTCTTACAAAAAGAAATGGCTGTATGCCCTTCTTTTCACCTGTTTGGGAAGGAATGGAGGAGGTTAAGGGGATTTTGTTCACTGTTGAATTTACTACATCTCCAATTTACCTATGCTATTGTCTTTAACTCTGTAACAGCTGATGTCTTTTTGCTGCTTTTGACAATGTTGCATTTGTTATAAAGCAGAATTTTACCCTTTGCAGCCCAAACCGATTAACTAATCCAGAAGGTTTCACTGGTGCAGTGGAATTGCATTCTGAGTTTTAGCTTTGACCTGAGAGTGATAACCATTCACACTATTTGGAGGATGCTGTATATGAGAACTTGCTTATTCTCTTCTTGCAAAGCGAAAAGCAGGCATTGCACTCCTAGAAAGAGAAGTGGACTTCTGCCACAGGCCAAATCCAGTCTGCACAAACAGTTCAGTGTTCTGATGGCTGACTCCTTTCTGTCCTCTTTCCTCAGTGGCACGTGGCAGTGTGACCTGATGCACCTTCCACTGATCACCTTGCAGATGTACTATTCAGACATGAACATCCAGCTCATGAGATAACTGCACATCATGAATGGCTGTCAGGAGTGTCTGTTGGCTCTGGGACAAGCACACATCTGGTCACAAGCTGAAAATATACAGTGCTGTGTGCTCCTTGAATGCCCCTGTGAGAAGGTATGAGACATAACCTGGACAAAAGTTTGGGTACTCCTACTCAAGAACTTGGAAGAAGAGATGGCTGAAAGGGGAGGAAAACTCCAAAGATCTCATCAGTCTTACTCTTTTAAATTAAAACTCTGTTAAACTAAAAGTGGAAACATCCATCCCACTTAAATTATAACAACTTAGTTTTTCTGTTCTGTGGATTGCTGTTAGGACAAGTAAGATTTACAGCAAATCTTTTTTCATAAGGTTTCTCTGAAGTCTGGATTTGTAATGAATGAACTGGATGGCATCAGGCTGACAAGACAAATATTGATTGCAAATGCCAAAATACACAACAATAGGGTGGGAATAGGTGTGAAGTTCTGTTGGGGACTCTATGACAAATATTAAGCTCTCGTGTTCATCTCAAACATATCCAAATGAAAATATGATGCTGTAGGCAGCTATACAAATATTAACAGCCCACAAGGGGGGAACAGGCAATTCCTTTGCTCTCAGTATAAGCAGGCAAATTACTTGCATAAAGAGGACTTGCTAATTCAATCCATAGAAGGGAAAAATAAATCATATCCCAAAGTAATAAACACTCAAGATCTCCTATGGAGATGCTCTGCTGGATTCTGATTCCATTTGCACCAGCAGAAATTGCTCAGTTGGAATCAGCAGAAATAAGAATCAGACCAGGAAAGGTCATAATGATGATTTCACATGATGTTTATTGTGAAAGAGTTGTTTTCTCTTGTTGTGCAATATTTTACTCTCACAGAATCTGAAGCTGGAGCTCCAGGATTGCAGGGACAATGATCAACAAATGCAATCTGTGTTGTCTGCACTGTCTGTCTATGTTGTACAACTGTTGTGTGTTTGGTATCCATATGGGTCCTGAGTAATGGTTTCCCAAATGCCCAGAGAGGATCAGATTCAAAAAGTCTCAGTCTCTGCTAGAAAACACTGTTTTGTCACTGTGTTTGAAAGTCCTAACCTGAATATAATTGTCATGCCTGGAAGTGAGAACCTTTGCTGTAAGTGCCTGGAGTATTGTGTCCAGCTTTGGGGTCCCCAGCAGAGGGAAGGCATGGACCTGTTGGAGCATACCTAGAGGAGGGGCACACAAATTATCAGCTGGATAGAACACCTCTTCTATGAGGAAAGTGGGAAAGAATTGGGGTTGTTCAGCCTGAAGAAGAGGGCCCTCCAGGGGGCGCCTTGTTGCAGACATTCAGTACTTAAAAGGGACTTAAAAGAAAGATGGGGACAGACTTTTTAGTGGGGCCTGTTGCGATAGGGCAAGGGATAGTGCTTTTGAACTGAAAGAGGGTAGATTCAGATTTTTTTTATGATGAAGGTGGTGAAACACTGGAACAGGTTGCCCAGGGACGTGATGGTTGTCCCATTCCTGGAAATATTCAAGGTCAGGTTGGACAGAGCTCTGAGCAACCTGATTGAATTGAAGATATTCTCGCTTTTTGCTCCTTCCAGCTCAAACTATTCTATGAATGTATGATCCTATATTAATCAATCTTTTTAGATTTTTTTTCCCCTATGAAATACACTTTCCTTATTTAGAATCTAAAGGTCTGCATTAACAAAAAAAAACAACAACCAAACTTAGAAAAGGTCTAAATTAAAGTGTGAAACCTGTGGCTACATACAAATCTATTCACTCTGTATTTCAGAATTGCTCAATGCAATTTTAGGAGTCACAAAAGGAAATTCCCTCCCTGCATCACTTCCCCCCATCTGCCACCCCCTACCCCCAGCATCTGTGGCTTGATTTTGTCAGAAGACTGGGAAAATGGAAAAAAATTGCAATCAATGATTTCTCAGTTGACTTTGCAAAGATTTGATTGTTTGTGAGTTTCTGTTACATAATAAGTGAATGGAAAGAGAGCCAGCCTTAAAATAAGGAGTGCCCCTCAATGTAAGTGACTGGCGGTAGTTTAAAGGTGAAGCACTGTGGCAGTGCCAGAAAATGAAATTCAGGGTTTCTTTATGTTGCTCTGAAAATTAGTGAATGAGAATCAGAAAGTCAAAATCTACTGTCTCTTAAATCACAAGATTAAACAAAACCTTGAAATGTAATTGGCATGCATGACAGTAATTAACAAAAAATTTATTGTCTCATATTTAACTTTCCAAAGTAAACATAATTTAATTTCGATCTTAATTGATTAAATATTTGGTGGATTCTAAGTCATGTAACTGGTGAAAAATGTACTGGTTTTGCTCCTCATTTTTGCCCTAATATTCAGCACTGGGTTAGTACTCTTCATCACAGGAACACACGAGGAATTGTTGCTACCTGGAAACTCAATGGCTGAAGCATTATAGTGAAATCACTCCACTGACTCTCCTGGTACTTAAAAAAATTTTCTTCTGGTGCAAATTAAAGTAAAATCAAAATGTTAGCTTTAAGCTACAGAGAGATTTTCCCTATTGAATGATTCTTTTTGTCCTTGTCTCTTGAATGCTTTTCTGAATTAATTGCTTGGCTGCCAGTAACTAAATCAGTGTGACATAAATTCTATGAAATCCCACACTGGTGCACTGAAGTTGAGGCTCTGGATTTCTGGAGCAGATCTTATCACTAAGCTGTCTATGCTGTAAGAAAGAAGTGCCAGGAAATTTACCTCTTACAGGACTAAAATAAAAATGTTTCTCTTCTAAGACAACTGTAGGTCTCTTATCTGCAGGGAAGATTTCCTTTAGTTGTTTTGAAAGTCATTCTATAGGGAAGAATCTGAGTAACGACAAGCATTTTCAGTGCTCCGTTACAAAATAAAATTCATGAGAAGTATCCTATGCAGACAGAAAATGAAGCACTGGAAGAGGTCAATATTACATTTGGGCTATGAGACACTGGTCTGGTAAGCACTCTACAAAATGTATCAATTTTAAAACTTGATCTTGTGTAGAAATACACTGGTTGCATGAGGAAAATGAAAAGAAATCTCTGTGATGAATGAGTTCAGAAGAGCTAAAATTCTAGAGCTGTACAGGAATAAAAGGTTAGATTTTCGAACTGCTCCATTATAAATATCCAGTGCTTGATTACTAATCAGCCCTTGAAATATTTTTGAAAAGTGTGGGTCAAAATACTTAGTCTAAATTCCTTTGTGGTTATTACGAAGACTTCTGAACTCCTGAATTCACTCCTGTGAGCACAATTTAACACTGAAAATCCCTTTAATGGCAGCAACAGGAAGACTGCAAAATGCACAGGCATCCATTCCCCATCAAGCAACGTATCCTGTACTGGGGACTGTGAATCCAGCCATATTCCAGCTTCTTTGCAGCCCTTTAAACCTGCTGCAGGAAATTTGGGGAGAAAGGAAATCAGGACCAAATGTACTGTTCTAAATTGACTTGAAATTTTTTCTGGGATTGTTGCATAACTCTGTATCAGTATTTTATTTTTTTCAATTTATTTTAAGTAAGCTGTTGGCACATTTTTTGTCATTCTAGCTGGCTGGAAGCCCAAGCTGAATGTGTTGTCTATGTTCCTGTGTATCTCCATAGTGAGATTTAGTCACCATGATACGCTGTGTATTTTGACCCAACTGAAATTTTCACTTCTTCCTAAAATGTAGTCATGGGCTAAACCTCAGGAATAATATAACTTAACTGGAAGATGATAATTTAACTTGAAGTAATGGGCAGTTTCCTGGTGATTGCTCCCTTCCACTTGGAAATGGTCTGACAGGTCCCACTGTTAAGTGTGCAGTGTCAACTACTGCTTTCCACTGGACCCTGAGAGCAGGAGTGATCTCATTGTAAGTCTGTACTGTCCTGCCTTTAGTTTTTGAATATTTAAATCTAAGCTGATACCCTTACTTTTTTAAAAAAGAATTTTAACCTCTATTAACCAAGCCATAATTCTGCAAATATAGAGGTGCATTAAGTATCTGGAGTCATCATGAAGACACTTACTGATCCTCATGCTACAGCTACTCAAGTTTTCCTGTGACCTGCTATAGTTTATGCTGGTGTCTATGTAGTTTCCAGGATATACCCTACCCTGCAGTAGCTGACTGATGCCATGTCATTGTCCTAAGGTGCATGTCAGGGGTGACAAAGCTGGCTGAAGAGGTCACCTCAGATGGCCTTGAAGAGATTCATCCTTTTACTGGAAATCCTGTCTGGGCACCTCTAGTCAGAAGTGACTATGGACACATTTTGATTTAAATGGGACTTACAGAAAGGTAAGTTTAAATTGAGACCATTATTTAATTCAAGTAAAATGCTTTGTGCATATTATGAAAATGTCCCATTCTGTAGTTCCTGACTATGGTAAATTGCCAAGATAAAGGTTTGGGGTCAAATGAAATGTGTACACATTTCCCAGAATTATCAACACTCAATGTATTGGAGGAAAGACCATAGAGCCTATAAGCTCAAAAGTGCAGCCTACTTATTATAAAGCTGTTGAGTTATTTTTAGATAGCTCTTCTATTCCCTGTTTACTATTATGAAATATTTTTAACCAGTTGCAAGGGATAAATGTTATTGAGAAGAATGTGAATTCAGGTCAAATAATGGTATAATTTAACCCTTAAGAAAAAAAATCAAAACATATATGAGCTGCAGAAAATTAATATTTCTTCTGCACTAGTTTTGGAAAAGTCAGAAGGCATCCACCTCCTAATGGATGAACTGCTGACTTCCCAGACAAGCACCCAACACACAGATACTTCTGAATCATAGAATAGTTTGGGTTGGAAGGGACCTTAAAGATCATCAAGTTCCAACACCTTCCACTAGACCAGGATGCTCAGAGCTCTATCCAGCCTAGCCTTGAACACCTCCAGGGATGAGGCATCCACAGCTTCTCTGGGCAACCTGTTCCAGTGTGTCACCACTCTCTCAGTAAAGATCTTTTTTGTAATATCCTGAGTAGACATTATTCCTAATTTCCACTCCAGAATGGACCTTTCTTAACAGCATGAGAAGTCACTAGCCAAATTATTTAATAAGAGAAGATAATACATCACAATTTATTCTACTAAGTAGATCTAAGCTCTTTAAAATAATATGTGCCAGAAAATTTTGGTAAACTTTCAAGAGTGAGTGCAACATTCCAAAGGGAGAAATTCATCTGTGTATATATAGCTCCTTGCAATATGGCTGGTAGGTACCAAGGTCAGCTTGGGGCAAAACCTGCATCTTCATGTCTTTGTGATGCCAGAATTAATTACAAGAAGTTTCAACACTAATTTAGTAGGGTAACCTTTATGATTAGCCCTAAAAATACTTCAACATAGTGTTAAAATGTGAGAAACAGGTTGTAGCCCTTTGATATGTGGAATAACAGCTAATGACAGCGACATGATTATCAAAACCATAAATACTATAATTACATTTCTTATCAACTATTCCTGTACTCATGCATTTATTAAGCTGATCTCATCTGGCATGGGTAAGGCTGGATGCCAGTCAGACACTGCGCAGAGGGAATGAGTTTTTTCTCTGCCAAAGTACCAACCTTGGAATGTGTTTTTGTACTTTCCTGCTCTCAACCCAGCTGCTGTGAGGGTTTTCCTCTACCATTTTGTTACATTAGTCTGTATGTTGGATGCAATTTCATTGTTTATTTGGACTATTCACCCAAATGCTGTAGTTACACAGCTAGAACATATGTTCCTAAAATTTTTTAGCTTTATTTTTGCAAGTGGTGTTTGATCAGTTCAGTATTCTCATAACAAAAATTCATAAAATATCTATATTCTCACAACTTATCAATCAGACATGAAAGTGCCTGCCAAAAACCCATGAGATTGGACTCTGTGTGTACTTAAAGCAGCAGACAACTTGTGGCTACACTGTGTGGTTAAGCTTGGCTTATAATGCTCCTGTCAGAAACAGGAATTGTCAAACAGTAATTTGAATCAGCACTGCAACAGAGGAGCAACAATTTTTTTCCCATAACTTATGGTTTGCACAGCCCTGAGCCTGTGATAATTTCCCTTGTAGCCTCTTATCAACGAGCTCTTTTTCTTGTCTTGCAGCAGCAATGATTTTTCCTATACACTTTCCCTGCACTTCTTTTGGGACAAAAGGCTGGAGTTTTTAGGATCAAATAACTGAGCTTAGATTGCCTAAATAAACAAAATCACTTAAATCAAATGCCTGTGTTGACAATTTTATCCAAGTCAGCTTGGCTATTCTTAACCTGAAACCAGCAATCCCAAAAGATTTGTTTGTGAAGGTATTAATGCTATTTTCAAATGGAAATATTCTGCAAGTCCTTCAGTTACAGCAAAGTATGCCTGATGTGTTTTATGTAGAAAAGCAATTGTGTTTTTGTTCTTCCAAAATGTACTGCAAGGAGACAATTCAGTCATCTATTAGCAATATAGGTTAATTGCAAAACATAACAGGTCAAAGGATGATTCCTCCTCTCTGATATCTTAATGTCTTTGTAACTTGCATTCTATCTTGTCATTTCACCTTCTGGGTATGAAAATAGCAAAATTCGTGCACAGAAGCACAGATGACACCTTTCAAAATTGGTGCAACCCGCAAAATCTGTTAAAAGCCAATTCCTGTTATGCTTGTGGGGTTTTGCAGTCACTATTACAGATGTCTTCTGGTACATCACCTAATTTTTTCTCATGGGAAAGGTACACCTGCAGTCCTTCCCACAAGATTTAATCATGGTATCATGGCCATCAAGGTAGTTTTTTCACTATAAAATGGCAAAAGTGCTGGTGCAAATCAAATGTCTTGGAAGAGCTGACAGTAATCACTTACTCTTCTATGTATCTTTCTCTGGGCCTAGTCCTGGGGCACTTTATATGTTAATGTTTCATTGTGAATGGTATAGATCAGTTGCCAACAATTTTCAAACAAAACAACTGTAAACAGAGACTAGTATTTTGATAGCAGCTATTAATGTTCTGCAAGAGGCATACAATAAATTGACTCATCCTAGATCTATTAAATAATTCCCCATTAAATTGCCACTTATTTGTAATATAAATTATTTAAATGTTAAATGATTTGCAGGACCACACTAAAGAATAGGTAGACCCCTTGAGCAACACCCTCTAGTGATATTGCACAAGCCTGTCATCTGGCCTTGGTTCAGTAAAGCAATGTCAGTTTAGAGTTGCTGCATCTCTGACCTGTTTAATGCCCATTAAGTTTTATAGGAAAGTCAATACAATATTACTGGGAAATAAACACCAGGTTGAAAGAGGCCTGATTAGGTACTGCTATCCTGTTGACCCCTGCTATTACAGTTTGGAAAGACTCTTTTACCAGCAAAGTAGGTAAGAGTTGAAGTTTGACAATTATTTTCTTCCATAAGGCAAGAAAACAGTGATGATGTAAGAGGAAGCTGAAGCTGATTTTATGTGGAATTCACGTGCATTTTTATTTAGCAGCAGAACTCAGAAAATTTTAATTCGCTCTCCATAAGCATTTTAGTTTTATAAAAGTGTGACTTAGCAAAGTTCCATGACAAGGTTCTTTCCATTGCTTGCTATATGGATGAAACACACAAAGGAAAATTGAATTATAAATTACAATGAATTACACAGAGACTGAAGATGCAAAAGAATAAGGGACACACTACTGTTGATTCATGAGATTCCCCCTTGCTTTCTAAACTCCTGACTGAACTTCGGTGAAGCTAGGTCCAATCTTAGACTTGGAAAATGGTTTATATTTAATGGAAGAGATGCATGGATTTCATTAGTGTTGATTTAGCTTGTTATCATCAACTTAGCAAGGATTTACTGTGAATAAGAGATCTCTTCACCTTATGTAAGGAAGGATCTCTTATTCTCAGATAAGGAATCTCAAACTTGAGAGGTGTACCAGCCATAAGGGAGACCACCACCACATCCATGCTCCTGTGCAGAGAAAGAGCTCAAAGAAGGCTAAAACTCTCATATTTTTGGGATAAAGTGGTTTGCTAATAGTTAAATTGCATGGGAAGAATATGCATGAGGCTCCTTGTACCCATGACTTTCTTCATGCGTCTTGGAAAAAACATCTTCTATTCATGTGTTGACCACAATATTCCAAACTCATATACATTGATGCTCACTGGGTTACACTAACCTTTTCTGGGTTTTCTGGAGGAGTTCTTGGCCTGACTATGGCTCAGGCCTTTACCTCCTCTAGTGGTTTTGGTTTGGGTTTTTCCTGGTAACTGGGTCATAACTAAGGAAGTATTCCATCTCATTTCTTTACGTAAGCAAAGATATAAAGAGGGGGAGTCGGAAGTCAGGGAGCAATCCTTCTTCCGGGAGGGTTGGAGGGCAGAGGAGCTCCCTGTGGTCACTTTGCTGTGGGAGTGGGCCGTGGCTGTGGGTCTGCTGATCAGCCAGCCGGGTTGGGAGGAGCTGTCCTGAGATTCGGGAACGGCAGTTGTTTTGGTGAGAGGGAAGTGAAAACTTTCCCCTACTTTGAAGCTACTCCAAGCACCATGGATTTGAATATTCAAATCAACCAAGACATTTTCAGTGTTGCCTCCGTTTTTCCTTGACAGGCTGTATGAGGAAAAAAATCCTGTGCAGAAACTTGGCTGGCAGGTAACACTGGAGATGATCTAAAAGTTCTACTAATAAGGCTCAAGAGAGGAAGAGGCAGAGAACCAAGAGCTTTAGATGAAAACAGGCATATGATACACAGACACCTCTGTGTATGTGGGGGAAGATCTCAGCTGCTCAGCCCACGATGTGGAGCTCAGCATTCAGCAACTCCTTATGTGACATTTAAAACCAGATTTTCAAGGAAATTGGCAGTGGCACTGAGTGAAGGTGGCACTTTCCTAATAAAGAAACACAGACTTGTATTTGGTGTGCTGGGGTTCAGTTCATCAAGTTTTTAGGGTAGGCAGAGGGGAAAAAAGTTAGCTGTAATGTTCCAATTTTAAAGTTAATAAGGTTTCAAATGGTTGATTTAAAGTGAACATTTTACCTTTGGGAATGAATTTAATTACTTTTCACAGAATCACCAAATCAACTAGTTTGGAAAAGACCTTTGAGATCATCAAGTTCATCCTTTGACCTAACATTACCTTACTGACTAGACCATGATGGCACAAAGTACCACATCCATTCTCTTCTTAAACACCTCCAGGGACAATGTATCCACCACCTCCCTGAGCAGCTCATTCCAAGGTCTGATCACTCTCTCTGTAAAGAACTTCTTCCTAATGTCTAACCTAAACGTCCTCTGGCATGGCTTAAGACTGTGGCCCCTTGTCCTACTGCTGGTTATCTGGGAGAAGAGACCAACCCCCACCTGACTATAACCTCCCTTCAGGGAGTTGTAGACTCCCCTGAGCCTCCTCTTCTCCAGGCTGAACACCCCCAGCTCCCTCAGCCACTCCTCACAGGACTTGTGCTCCAGTCCCTTCACTGACCTTTTTCTTTGGACATGTTCCAGCACCTCAATATGCTTTGATATTCAGGACCCCTGAACTGGACACAGCATTCAAAGTTCAGCCTCACCAGTGCCGAGTACAGGGGAAGAATCATTTCCCTGGTCCTGCTGGCCACGCTATTACTGATACAGGTCAACATGCCATTGGCTTTCTTGGCCACCTGGGCACACTGCTGGATCATGTTCAGCTTTCTGTCAGTCAGAACCCCCAGGTCCCTTTCTGCCGTCCAGCCACTCTGTCCCCAGCCTGTAGCCCTGCAGGGGGTTGTTTTGGCCAAAGTGCAGGACCCAGCACTTGGTCTTGTTAAACACCATACCATTGCACTGAGCTCATCTATCCAGCCCCTCCAGGTCTCTCTGCAGAGCCCTCCTATCCTCTAAGAGACTGACACTCCACCCCAGCTTGGTATTATTTTAAAGGTTAAACCAATACCAACAGGTTTGGTTGTCTTACAGGTAAAAGAAAACTATTAAAATTTTCATTAAGTAAAACCAATTCTGTTCACAATGCTCTTTGATATCTAGCACTGTGCTCTTTGGAAAGCCTGATAAGAGCAACACAACTTGTCCTTGACTGTCTATTCCAGAATATTCTTCTATCTTTCATAGAGTATAGAGGAACCTTTTCATAAGCTTATAAAACATGATAAGAAAAATAGAATTGCATTGCAAAAAAAGTCTGGGATACAGAGACTGATCTAATGCTAAATGCCACTGTTCAGTAGGACTTGTGCAGATTGAGTAATAGGGGTATGGCAGTGATAGGAATTGAATATGCCAAAAAGGAGAGTGCATTTTCTGGTAAAGCCTGTTCTATGGTATGGCTAGGAAAGCTTGGCTGGGTCTCTGCTGATCCCTCTCAGTGACATATATCCTTTTAAATGTCTATTTCTGAGAATGGTGTTGTCCAGATTCTGTAATCTCTGAAATAGCAACCAGTATGTTTCTATGTTGGTATGCATTATGTTCACACTTTATAATACCCAAGGTTTACTTAGTGTTAGGGAAACTGGAAATAGGTTAATTAAGATGCCTGCTTTGTTTAAATAACACAAATAATAGTAATCCACATCCTGGGTGGATGCCAGGATTGCGAGGTACTGATTATAATTGGCATTCAAGAATGTGGCATTTGTATTTCCATATTTTTGAAACTTTGTACTTTGGGAAAACCTCTCTTTCATTTAAACTTGTAATGTTATTTATAGATAATCTGTCATTAACAGCTCTCCTCAGAAAACTAATTCTAGCTAGACCAGAGACTGCAATCTGGAAATCTTAACAGTGTTTGGGTTAATTAACTCATCATTTGATTTGTTCACATGTTAATAAGCTCTTGAGGATCAATAAATTCTCATTCACTATAAATAAATTGGATTGGGGAAGCAGTTAATACTGTAATAACAGTGGTGTCCATATGGGCTAGTTTGTGTACATATTTCACTTGTTAATCACCAGTCAATTTGAAATTAAATGTGTTGCAAGGTCTGAATTCGTTCGTTGTTTTTTTTCCACTGGCTGAGAAGCAGAATGATCTGGTGTGGAAGACTTGGGACACTGCCTGGCAATAAACTCAGTCTACGTCACTACAGACCCTTTTAGTTTTACCTTAAAATGCAGACTTCAGGTAATTTCCATCTTTTAATCCCCACATCATTGAATTGTCTGTCATTTTAGCTTCTGAAATTAATTCGAAAGGTTTGGGCTGAGCATCATGGATCCTCATCATGGATGGCCTTTGCACATTTTCTTTCTCATCAAGACTTTAAAGGCATGCTTATTGAAGTGAAGACTAGTGGGACACCGAAGACATTTTCATAAGCTGTTTAAAATCCTTGAGGACAAGTGTCTCCTGTGAGTTTTATTTTTCTTCTTTAAAATATTCACTTCTTATTTGAGTGCAGTTGAAAGCTGCTATAATGAACATTTTTCAGAGCAAGGGATTGTCAGATGACATCCTGTGTTTGTGGAATCTCTCACATAAACAGAATCCTCATCTATTCGAAATGTCTTGGGAACCTTATCACAGTATAAATATGACATAGGATTGTTTGGACTGTAATGATCCTAGCCAAAAGAAGGAAAATGAATCCTAAAATTATGAAAAGAATGATAAAACCAATATACAATAAACCCTCTTGCCCTGAAGTTTTAAAATATTTTAAGATGTGGATTATGGAATTAATGTTAAAGAGATCATTTAAAGGTGCTAAAAATCAGACATCTGTAGTTACATGTCTGAGTGCTGCTTTTTTAGATATGAAGAAACTTAACTGTCTTTGTAAATATTAATAGTTAGACTGTCCAGTGACCACTTGTTTTCCTACTTATAACATTATTTGCATGTACTTTGCATAACTTTCTTTCCATGTACTTCACACAGCTCCCTCTATGTACAGTCCTTGTGCTCTAAAAATGTTGCTGTTTCTATGGCATTTCTCTTCAAAAGCCTATGTACAATGTCATTGACACAAAATCACCAGTGTATATATAATTAGGATTTTTTTTATCATATGCTGTTTTACTCCTAATATCGCTGGTGTTTGGATTGACAGACTTTATATGGATGCATTGTGCAGTGATCTTTGATTAGATAAGTCCTGAAAACAGACCTAAGGTCAGATGCCACAATGACAGCTGTGGCTTCTGCAGTTCTCAGGACTTACAAACTGCATGGAAGTCAATCAACTTTCAAGAAATTAAGAGGTGTTGATCATATTGACAGCTTCTGAGGCTGATGTAAGTGACTATAGCTAAATAAAATGTTGCCCAAATCAATGCAACTGTTCTCTTTTGCTAGTGAAGGATCTGAAGCATCGTTTTTTTGCCCAGTTAGCAAGTGTTTCCCCTCTTACAGGGGTATCATTGCTCTTCACAATGGAATTGTTACTTCTTGGAGCTTTGCACTCTTGAAAATTCAAGTAGCTAAACCTCCAGCTCAAAACTGGAGCTCGCAGCTCCTCAGACCCAAAAGGCTCCACAGACTAAACATTTTGCCTTCATGTTCAAACAAAAGTGTCTTCAGTGGAGTTTACGCCACTACACTTAATTTTTTTCCCAGTCTAATGGTTATCTCAGGCACATTAAAATAACTGCAAATCATGACATTATTGTAAACACCCTAATCTGATGCTAAATAATTATCCTGTTCTATTGCACCATGACAGGGATGGAGAAATTGTCCTCTGCTGATTTCACTGCCAGGCAAACAGGATCATTTTTTGACCTGCTATTCACCTTTGCTGCTGCCAGCTTGCCATCCCCAAAGTTTCCACCTCTACACTTGATTCACTGTTTTTGGAACTGGAAGGTGATCAGGGTTGGCTGTGGCAGCTGTGTGGTCTGCCTTTATGATGAAAGGCACTTATACATCTGCTGCAGAGGGTGGGGGGACCTTCATTGTGCCTGTGAGGGAGCAGAGGTGCAAGCGTGGGTGGCGGGGACACCTGCAATGTCTCTAGGGGTGCACAGGGCATGCAGCCCTTGGCCAATGCCACGGAGCTGCTGCCAGACATCTGCCTATACCCTGTCTTGAGGCAGGTAAAATCATCAGGTGTGATGTGCTACACAGCTGGTAGGTGCCATAATTCATGTTACACATTTTGGAAACTGAAGGATTCAACAAAGCAGAATCTCAAGGGCATCCAGGAGTGAATTTATGAGGTTTGATTCTGAGACAGGCTGGTATTATTAATGCCACATTGTCTGGTTTAAGCTCGAGCCAGTGGCACAAATCCTAGCTGCCATTACTTGAATGGGGAGTGTAACCTTTGCTGGAAGAGGAGACATTGAGGTTTTCCTTTGCCATAAGTGGATTTGTATTTTAAGACTTCCCTGCTGAAAGGTTTGTTTTCCTAAAGATTACTGTTAAGGAAGAATGCAACTGCATCTTGCCTGCTATTTTACTCACCATTTTCAATGGGAATCTGTCCTTGTTAATCTCTCTTGGGAGAGGGAAGAGGAAGGATTGTATTGATCTCAAGCGCTGTGTGTTGGTCAAGGGGTTTGTTTAAGGAGTCATGTCATGTAACAGATGAACTAACACTGATCTTTGTAATTGATTGCTCATTGATTGTACCCAGGAGATACATTTTGATATGAAAAAGGGACTTGTCTTCAATTCAATTATGCCATGTAAACAAAGTTCAGGATTTATCTGAAGGAGGTTGAAAAGGTGGTGGGGAAAGTTCATGGTTTATGTTCACTTCAGAGAAAGTTGATTTTATTTGAGATTGCCTGTTGCCCATCAGTGCAAACATTTTCCAATACGCTATGATGTTAAGAGCATTGTGGTTTTTCAAACAAACACACTGCCTACAATAAAAATAATAATTTTACAATTTGATAAGTGATTCAGTCTAGCCATACTTGTTCTGTTGCTGTTGAACCAGAAGCTCATATATGATGACTTCAAATAGCTGGAGTGAAGGTTTGAGTTGTGAAGTTTAGGGCTGGCTGAGTCACACCATACACACATGCATTTCTTTAAACCATTGGATTTGTATCCCTGTTTTACTTTGAGATTTTTCCATGTTGGAACAATCTGGAAATAATTTTCTGGTTCCAGCTGATCACTGTGTTGAAAACAGTTGTTTAATAAAATCCTACTAGACAGATCCCAACAGGTTATCCAAGCCAAGAAATGTAACAAAGTGGGTTTTAGTTAACATCTATTTGAGCTGGAAAGTCTCTTTACATTCCTCATACTGCTGCCCTCTCTGTTCTAAGGTTGATGGTGGGATCTGTTTGCAGGAGTATGGTAGGAAATCAGCATTCTGAGCTCTTTGCCAAAACAAAGATAATGTTAAAATCAATTCTTTCCATGTCTTCACTCTAGGATCTGCTTGGGGTAATTTTTATGTTTTTCTAAAACCTTATTCTTTCCTCATTGCTCAGAAAGTCCAGATCACTTGGATTGTAGTCTATATAGCGAGTTTGATTGGTGTTATTTTCATGGGAAAGATGGCTTTTACAGCTAAGCCAAGCAGCAGTGAAGTCGCAGGCAGAACTTGGCAGGTGCAGACAGAGACAGACAGCAAACCTCAGGGCTGAGTCCCTGCAAACCCCGTACAGAAACGGAGTCACCGGCCCTGGCCCTGCTTGACATGGTTTAATGACACAGTAACATTTAGTGACAACAGGGACATGGTTTAGTATTTGACTCAACGGTGCTGGATTAGTGGTTGGACTTGATGATCTTAGATGGTCTACAGGACCGCTGTATCTTTCAGGGGGGATAGTTCGGCTAGAAAAAGCAATAGCACCTACATTTAGGGGGAGAAACAATGACTGATCCAGGATGAATATCCCAGACAGGACTTTATCTTTCTGTTCTCAATTGTGAAATAGATGCCTTTTCTTGAATAATTCTGGCTCTGCAGTCAACATTTAATTTAAACAATAGTGCATTTTGTTCCTCAAAGAGTAGGACAGACTGGTACTGACAGAATGGTGTGTCTTCCCTCTATCTAAAAATAGGGAATTTCATAAGATCAGCTTGTGAAATAATTCTGCTAGAGTACCCAAAACTAACCGTTAGCCATAAGATTTACAAAATAGTTAAATTCTCCTATGATAAAGAAACAATTAACCAAATTATTCAAATGTACGGTACAGATGAGCCAATTTAGGAGTCTAAGGGTGTGTGAGAATAATACAGGCAATTTAAACACTTGGAATGGTAGAACATTCTATTTATTTTAAACTCAACTTCTTTTCACAGAATTTGGTGGGACCAGACGGTGTAGCCAGGGTGATGGTGACAGAGAAGTAACCCCTGGATTATTTCATATGGTGCTGTACCATAATTCACACTGAAACATTTAGGAGCAGTCCTTGAACTAGAGCATCCACCCAATGCTCATCTGATCTGGAAGCCATGGAATGCTGGTGAAGGGTAGGCTGATGTATTGCTTAGGTAGTACTGATACTTCAACTTTTGCAAGTTTCAGCAACATTCTGTTTACCTCTTCTGTTTTTCTTTTGCCCTGTACTTTTTTCCATCCCCTTTGAAGAAGTTGGCATGTGTCCTGTTCCCTGTGTTGTTAAATATATGCACATATCACAACATTCTTTGCCATTCTTTTTAATGAAGTTTGGTCATTTTATAGATACTTTACATATTGCATCACAGATGGTCCATTTTCAAGGGATATCATTAGCTAGGTGTGCCAAGTAGCAGGAACATTGCAAATGTAAAATATATCCCAGCAGGTAATTTTCTGTCATTTTTGAAGCCTGGCAGATATTGGACTCAAGGGAATCCTTGGCATGAAAGTTAGGTATTCCTAAAATATTCCTGTATTTCCTTAAAGAACTCAAATAGAAAAGTACAAACACTGTTTTTGGCATTGTTACAAAGATAAGTATTCATAAAATATTATGGGTTTGTTTTTTGTTGCCCAAATAGCCTTCTTTATATCAAAAAACCCCAAAACAAAACCAAGTAGAATTTCCTCTATGAACACCTAGAAATACAATTTCTGTTTCTGTATGGATCTCTGCTCAAATGGAGTATTGTTTGGTAAACAATACTGGTAATTTGGTGTCTCTTTAAATTGTTGATAGATAGAATGCTTTTTTTTTCTTTTTTTTTTCTGCTGGAAACTCTTATTTGCAATTTCTTCTTTGAATTGTGACCCTTTTTCTTAGGTTTTTGGTGGGTTTTGTTTTTTTGTTTGTTTGGGTTTTTGGTGGGTTTTTTTTTTTTTGTTTGTGTGTTTGGTTTGGGTTTTTTTTTTCATATTCCACATGTTTCCTGAACGAAAAGGAAGAGGATATTATGTGCATAGTATAATTTGGCATGCTAATAAAATAATTTAGTTATCTGTAAGATTTCTTTTAAATAAACATGAATCTATTAACATGAACAAAATATGTGAATATTTAAATTTTTTTCCTGCTTTCATTTAAATGAGCTAATTTAGTTTAGAATTGACTGTACTAAGCAAAATGCTAGTTACATGAACAAGGAGATTAACTTAAGCAAAAATGCTACCACTGAATGTATTTATGATCTCTGAATTAAGTCTTTGTCAAAAATTCTGATTCAGTTTAATTTAGAGTATTATTACATGTGGAAATTAAAAATATTAACTAAAAGCAAGTTAATATTTCCAAGTTTGGAAACTCTTCAGACAACATGAAGAAAAGATCACATGATATAAGACAAAAAGAATGGGACTGTAAAAACTCCCTTCAAACTTAAAATTCTTTTTCCTCTCTTTTTGAGCCTTGTTTTTAAACCATGAAAAATAAAACTGAAAATCTAACGTAATAAATGTGATTATTTATAGCTAATATGAGGTTTAAGTGCAGTTGTCAATAATATAAAACCCCCAAAGTATTTATGTTCTTTCCACAGATTTCTACCTATGTTTACTTGCATTAGTGTCTAACCCATTCTTATACTACTGTCAGGTTTTGACTGTACTGAATAATTAAAGTTACACTGATTTCACTACTGTGAGATTCTGAACACTACTCTCTTTGACTTAAAAACTGAAAGGCACATTCATATTTTTCCTAAAATGTATGCTCCCTTCTGGGCATTTTTCTAAAACATAAGATGAAATAACTTTTTAAGTATGAGTTTCTCACCAAAACTTGGGTACAGTTGGTTTGAAAATACTTCAGGTAACAGACACTTATGCAACAGATATAAATAGATTTTCTAGATGTCATTCATTTTCAATGCTGATAATGACATATCTCTCTTTTCTTTTTGCACCATCTTTCTTTTCTCTCTTCTTTCTACTTTCTTTTTCAAAGCAGTATCTCCTCTGTAATTTTTCATTTTGTACCATGAAAAACAGGAAAAAATGTAATTAACCAAGTGTGGAGATACATTACCCAAGGGAGAAAAAACGAACCCATTGCCACTAAGAAGAAATCATCAAGTCTCAAAATCTTTGTAAAGAAAAAGCAAATATTATAAAGAAGGCATCCAAAACAACATAACACTTCCTCAGTGTTCACCTAATGCCAGTCACCTGCCTTGTCTGTAAATGTCTTCTCTGCCAGCAGCACTTGTTCACCACCTGCCAGCTCCTGCCCTGCCAGCTCTCTATCCAATCTCATCCCCTATTTCCAGTCCCTGCAGCCCTCTAACACTACTTGTACATATATTCTGGGCTTGTTATGGTCTGATTCACCATGATATGTTGGAAATGCAGTCAGTCTGATATGTTTCACACTAATCCATCTGTATAAATTCCTCCTTATCTCATATCTTTTGTTATAACACCTATTCCACCTATGATGACCTTCCACATACAAACCACCTATTTCCACCACATTTCTCTTTATAGCAGTATTTCTTTTTATTTTTCATTAATAATATTTTTCCTTTGTAAATACAATTTCTTTAGATTTTTGTAAATCTTCTATAAAGTTTGCATTATATATATATGTTTTTATAGTCTCACATTTGCTAATTTGAAGGGCATAGAATCTGGTCCAGCAGATTAGATCATTTAGGACCTGAACTATGTCTTACTCTCTTAGTTATTATGATATACATGTGTCGACGTTGGTGAATTCTTAGTGTAATGTTTTGCCATAACAATGCAAAAAAGGCAGTTGGTTTTGACCTTCAGACCTATAGCACCAACAAATACAGCAGAACTGTCACGACTTGTTGTAATTTTTTCTAGAAAAAGTTTCATAGGTTGGATCTGTGGGAGGTTTTGTTTTTTTTTTCATTTCAGGTCTTAATTCGGATCTTTCTTAAAGGCAAAACCAAACCAGCATCAAGAATAGGGTTTTGGGAAAAAAGGTAGCTCTGTAATTTCCCAACTTACTTCCAGTTTCGTGTGCTGTCATACAGGGTTTTTTTATAACAAAGTAGAAGTGATGCTATTTGTTTCAAAACAAAGATTGTAATGAAAGTCATTGGTAAGGGAGAGAGATCTGTACATTGATGAAGCCTCTTACCTGTCATTAACACAAGCAGATGTCACAAGGACCAGTGCTAAAGTCTCTCCTAGTCCAAAAGGTGCTCAAGAATCTGAAATAAACATCTTCAGACAGAGTAATTCCTTATACAATTCTTTACAAGACAAAGGTTGCTTGTTAAACATGATGCTTGAGTTTTTGGGCATTCAAGGTCATAGCAAAGTCTACAGAAAGTGCAAGGCTGTATTATCCAGCTGGTATTACAGTATGTCTGTGCAAAGTGAGGCATCTTCAAAGACTGAGTGACCAAATATGTCTAAATATGAGTAGAATAGGTCAAGAAGTAGGAAAAAATCTTCAATACACAGAGTTTATATGCGTACATTTTCTGCATGTGTGTCTTTAACACTAAATTGACTTAGTGATAAAAGTCCTTGAGAAGTATATCATAAAATCCACTGTTGAAAGATTTCTACCAAGTTACAGGCTCTGGATGTGGATATTTCAGAAGCTGGGAATGAAAATGGCAATTAAATAAAGTTTATTGACAGTTCAGCTTTACTTAGCCTCCTTTCTAACACTTCCTGCCACCCTTATTCTGGTTTTGCCTGGATTTCTGCCTGGCAGGAAGAAGGGGGAAGCTGATTATTTGGGGAAGATTTAGCTCTTTTTACCTGTTTGATTAGCTGCTGATGGCAGAGGTGCTGCCAAATGCCTACTGAGAGCAGCTGAACTGTCGGTGCAGACACAGATTTAACCAGGCTGGTGCAGGCAGAGCAAATCCAATGCTGTGTGGGAATCTGGCATTTACTATCAGTACTTTTCCAGGGTGTACATGTTCATATTTCTATTCATCAAATCACACTAAAATGGGAGCCTGGATAAAGCTTATCACATAGCCAAAATAAAAGAGTTGTAGTCCCCCGGC
The DNA here is from genome assembly GCA_013396655.1 of Campylorhamphus procurvoides. Lineage (NCBI taxonomy): Eukaryota > Metazoa > Chordata > Aves > Passeriformes > Dendrocolaptidae > Campylorhamphus > Campylorhamphus procurvoides. The sequence goes on from WBMV01000893.1 coordinate 71,542, forward strand.
TGTGTGTGCTCTCTGCTTGTGTTGGGTCTGTCCCTGAAGCATACCCAATTTCAGGCCCTTAGGAAAGCCTGGTTTAAACAGATCCACTTGGCTTTGCCTTAAGACAGAAAGTGTGCTGCAATCTTAGCTGGTGAAAACAAACTTTTTTTTTTTTTTCCTTTCCCACCTGAGGTTGTATTATTAGAAAGGACCTTTTCTTTGCTGTCTCTTCTCCCTCCTCTGAACCTAAGGTTCAGACCTGCTAAGGGTCTCTTTAACTTTTCTTTTCTCTTTTCTCAACTGTGCAACTTTCTGTTCAAGCAAATCATAACCCAGTTGAGTTAAAAGAAAAAGCAATTTATGGGCTTGAAAGTATGTTTCTTTCCAGCCCTAGGGTGCTGTCACAACAGCCAGGAGCTATATTGTCACATGTGGTGGAAGAGAAAAGTCTCTAATAAATTTAGCTATGGTTACTAAGAAGAAATCCTGTGCAGATGCCTGCAGAGGCATTTTGTTTTCAGAGATAGTTCTTTGTTCAAAAAATCCAGGAAACATTTCTTTATCTGAAAAGTAGGATTTGCCTAAGTAAGAGGATTTGCCAAAGACTATGTTAATTTATTTGTTTTCAGGAAACAATGTCATTGTGTTACCTGCCATATTCACATATTTTTGTTACATACCTTTCAGGGGATTTTGCAGAATCTAAAGGTGAGCTATGCATTTGTTATTATTTTGGAAGTTCCTAGTATGAGAACACAGTAAAAATGGGAATTCAGTAGGACAGAAGTGGATAGCATTATTATATTCTGCAGTATGAACTCAGCAAACAGGTGCCACCCATCTCTAACCCTCCTCAGTTTAGGCTGTGACAGCAGAATGAATAAGAACTGGATTTAGCAAGGCATAGGTGGAATAATGGGTTTGTGGCACTGCTTTATTCCACTTATTCAAAATCCAACTACTTCCCTTCTCAAAAACATCATGCAGAAAATCATGAAACATAGAAATAAAAACAATTTTTTAACTCTTAAGGTTTTGTGTGGTGTAGATCTAATACTGCAGGATTGCCCCTGGAGTAATTTTTGAGTTCAGGAAACTACAGGAGCCCCCCAGCACTAAAATGAGGCACGCCACCAGTACGGGGCTGGGTATAGTCAGAGATCTTCAGACTTGGGCATTTTATTTCTGTTTTGTTTTGTTCAGTAGAAAAAGTGCTCTTTCTGGCATTATTGTCCTCTCCAAGTATCCAGGGTACTGAGGATAAAAGTAGGAACTCTGAATACTTTCAGTGTTCTCCTGGAGTTACTTGAGTCTCTCCAGCAACTGTGGAAAAATCCAGGAGACATAAGCCAGGTAGCCATATAGGTTGTAGCAAACAGGAAGAGAGAAAACAAGTTCTCTACATTCTCCACATTTGGACTGAGTAATGCCAAAATGCCTGTGCAGACTTTTGCAGTTNTCCTCTGCAGTTTGGTGCATTTACATAGTATGATTATAGTTCATGCTAAATCCAACCCAGTCAGCAATGCTGAAATGCTTGTTTTTCTTTAAAACCATTATGGGTCCCTACTTTCTGTCAGTGGTAGAAGTAATTTTCTGCCCACAGGAACACATAACATTTCTTCCAGCAGGTTTCTGTATTTTTTTCTTCCTGTCTGGGAGAGGCATGTTGCTGGAGCTGCTTTGAAGCCTCAAGAGTTGTCTGCTTGCAAACCCACAGCCAGCGGCAGCCCCTATCCCAGCCTCTGAATCTCTCTTTCTGTAATGCATTGCAGTCATTGAATGCTTGGTTAATTTAAACCATCTGTAGACTGTGTGAACAGGAGGGGATTGACTATTCTTCTGGAACTATACGGACTTAAAAACTATGATATGTTTTGATTATGGAGGACAAATAATGGTGACTAACCTGGTCCTTTACAGGCCTATTTTCGCAAATGCTTCTCATGATTTTCTAATCTTTGGTCATAAAAACAAATAAATAGCCTGAAACCAAGATAGCAGTGAGTCAGATAAAAGATTACATAGTTTCTGAATGTGAAAGGTTTATTCCCTCACTGATATGAGTCACTCTGTCTTTTTGGTGTCTTGGTATGGAGTCATTGTTCTATTGTGACACGGCTATTTCAATTTGGTTTCTGCTTCGAGCAGAAAACTCATTTAATATATTGATAGCTCTGACTGTTATGTTACGGTAAACAGCAGAGCTGCCCTTAGGCTGTGAATGGCCATACAACTGGTAGACATAAGTATCCTTATTCAAGGTTATATTTTGAATGCAGAGAGTAAGAAAAAAATCTGCCAGCTGTTGAACAGATATTTACTCTGCAAATGGGCTCTTAGGGAACAGATGTGGACCCGCATATTTTAACTCTGTACATTCCCATCAGTCTGCAGGCTGGTCATAAGAGGTATAGCACAGGAAAGAAAACTGAACTGTCCTCCCACACAAAAGACATACCATTGAAGCAGGGAATGATGTCTCTAGAAACACAGGTAAACATTTAACTACTTGTTAGACCATGAAATTGCAGAAACTATGACATTGGTTTATTCTTTTAAATACAAAGAGATTTAACTAACTTTCCCTGTGTAAAGCTAAGACAATCTTTGGGGATTTGGAATCTAACTTTCTGGGATGAAGGAAGTTAAATCCAACCAAATTTGAAATCAGAATAAAGTACTTTCTCAGGACTGCTGTTTCATTTCATGTGCGAGTGCTTCCTGTACCCAGGTTAAAACACTGCAGCCCATTTTCTGAATTGCCTCCCTCCTTCCCCTAACATACCCCTACATTTCTGTGTCATCAAATCACTCTGCAGGGAGGAAACCCTGCCATGGACAAGATCTTATGCTTGTGCATAAGGGACCTAGAGATGGGAAAAGATGGGGGTCAGGGAGCATAAGGATCTCGAGGGTAATGTGGTATCTGCATTTGGAGGAACTTCATCCCAAATGTACATTAAAGGGTAGAAAATATTTATGGTTATGTTTATCCTTGAGAAAAATCAGACATGGTAATGGTAGAAAAGCTTTTTAAAGGGGCAATAAATAAGAGTTATGATAAATAGGCCTTGGAGCCATAAAAATCCCTCTTTGACCACCTGAAGGCTTCTGTATTACCATTATTTCATTATTTCACTATAAATAATAAGTGTTTTTCTTAGACCATGTAATACACATGCATGTAATACACATGAAGTTTTTGGACCAAGTCACTTTATTTTCTGAAAGTTAATGAGTGATACATTATTGTAAGATTCAGGTTGATCCTAAATTTTCCCAGTTTCTGAAGAGGAGCTTAGGTCAATCTCCAATTTTTAACCCCAGGTGTTTATAAGCACAAAGAATCATTGGTGTAATAATTGGCACTAAAATGCCTTTCAGCTTTTTTAAAACAGATTTTTTTTCTTTCAGAAGGTAAGCAGTGATTGTGAAACATTTCATAGCAGCATGGAGTTGTCCAAGAAAGGACAGAGCGTCTGTTGTTCCTCTATAGCAGAATGATTGGTACTGAACAGTATGGAAAACTGCTCCTGGAGCGCAGAACCCTTCAAGGCTAAAAGCTGTGATAAGCAGGAGCAAAATTGTAACTGTTATGTATGCATATGTATGAACTGCAGCACCTTCGAGCCTCAGAAACATTATCACCATCAATAAATACCTCTAGGTATATTTATTTTGATGTGGCAGCATGAGTCCACAGCTACTCCTATCATTACTCTGGTGGCAGTAGCCATTAAACAACTCTATAAAAGGGTGCATTTGTTGGAAGCAAGTATTACAGAGACCTGGCAGTTGCTTCCAGTTTTGTAGAGTATGAGGGCTTGTTATGATTTGATTAGTGAGAGATGCCTCTGTCTGAATTAAGGTGCAAATGAGACTATATGTCAAAGTACATAATATGGAATTTATTTAACAACGAATGTGGGGTGGAGAGGTAGAAAGAAATAGAGAAGAATGGAGTGGGGAGAGAGATCAAATAGAAGGTAGTCACCATCTATGGATCCAGTGGTGTTCCGCTGGTCCTTCTTCACCCTGGGTGTCTTGGTGGTTGGGGTGCCGAGGTCATTTAAAGCATTTCACTATTTATAAATTTTAGCAAACAAAGGAATTATTGCTCATTGGCTACATAGTTCTCTTATTCTATTGGTTAAATGATTTCCTCACTTCTAGTGCTAATTAATCTGTATTCTCAGTCTTTCTCATCTTTTGAGTATGTGGGTTTCCTGAGTCAGTGGGTTGTGAGCCAGTGGTTGTGATCTGCCTCTGCCAGAAATATCTTTTACCCAATCAGAGCTGATTTCAGCACAATAGCTGAGTTGGCTTTGCTGGTGGAGCATTAAGTTCTACATTCTTTGTGTCCATTATCAGTGGTATATTCCTCTCCCCCAGCTTTGTTACCCTTCTCCTAGGTCTGAGTTTAATATCTGGGCAATAGTACCATATTTATCTTATCTCAAGTTCCTTCACTTGTGGCTTAACTTGCAGGCCAAATTTCAGGCCATATTTAGGGAGAGTTTCAGTGGTAGTCGCAGATGCCACCTGTTCCATAACTTGTTTTGTTTGACCAGTGATATGCATATGAGCAGTTGCTTCTTCACACAGTTTGCCACAGTGGGATTTTTTGTCTGTATGCACTACTCAGGATGCTTTCTTGCCTCTGCCAGGTCTGGAGTTAGCAACATCCTGTCGCTCCATTCTGTGCTTATCTCATGACAAAGTCCTTTGGTGTCCCTGACTGCTGGAGACAGGCAACTGTGCTCTTTAAGTCCTTACAGGGCTGTATCTCCATGTTGGGAGAAAAGATAGCAAACTTTGAGTCGTATGGTGGCTGCCAACACAAAGCCTTTCAGGATTCAGCTGTTAAATCTCCTGTCTTCCTTTGGCACCTCAGCACATGAAGTGCTTCCAGGAGTTTCTTGGTCCTTAAGATCTTTTTCCTTAGCAACAACTTGACAAATGAAATCCCCAGCATACTGCAAATCCATGAGATTGTCTGGCAGTATGGGGAAAGGGAGTAAAACACACACTAAATTGCACCATACTTTGCCAGACAAAGTTTAATGTTATGTCTTTCCCCCCAAAAGATTTATGTATGTATTCCAATAGTCACCGAACCTCAAAACATCAGCTGTTGGCCAACTGAATGTGTCATACTATTACCTGCACAACACTTCGAGATGATACCTCTAGCAGCCAATATGCAGTATATCGACTTTAGATTCTGTTAAAAACAGCAAAATTGCTGGTAGGAAAACTGTTACTCATTCCAAAATAGTGAGTCTCCATACATTTGTAATAGTACACTGGACAGTGTCAGAACCCATTCTTTGTCCTTGAACCCAAATGGAATGTTTTGACTGTGCCTATATTTTTAAATTCAAAGTAGAGGGTCTGTGTCCAGATGGCCTACTGGAAAAGGTCCCTGACATCAGAAATCCGAAATTGTCCCTGGGACCTCCCTAAGAGTGTGTTAGTTGCCCCTGTTTAAACCCATGTTAATCACCTGCCAATGATTATGCAGTAAAGAGGCTACAATTATGTATCAAGATGCTGGCACTATTGAACTTATTATTTTAGGTGTAGGCAGTAAAATTTGGATGGCTCTGAAAATTCCGTTTTCTGGATGATTTCTGTGCATGCACACACGTATGCTGTCATGTGTGAAAGAGTGACTGTGTTTATGCTGTGGTCTCAAAGTTCTTCTTCTGATTTGGTTGCTCTCATAAGCAACAGAGTAGTTAAATGTTTCCCAGGCTCTTCTCTGGTTGTCCTATCTTGCTGGCTAGACTACTGTAACAGACATTATGGCCTTCCTCCACAGTAATTTAGGTGATGTTTGGGTGGGGGGGACACTAAATCCATTTCTCACTCTTTGGGTTTCCTGGTAGCTTCTGTGATCTTGGACTTGCAGGACTGCAGAACTTCTAACCACAAATACTTGGCCATAAGGGCAGCTTGAATAATTTTAGCACCCACTATTGCCTCCTGAGCTTGAATGCATTGAAGCTCTACCTCACCAGCACATCAGTAGGAAGGGATGATCACTTTAATGTATGTTACTGAGGTAATGTTCTTCATCTGGGCAGCTTCTTTAGACATTTTTGCTTCTCTTCTGACTTCTGTGCCTCTTTTCATCATCCTGGATGATATAGAAGATAAACTTCAGGCTTCCTTCCTAGCTGGGAACATCTGGGAGACCATGAGGTGTTCAGGTCTAGGCAGATGCCTAGATGACCTAGAGACAGGCCTCTGCTTTACAGGGATACAACTTTGTGGTGGATAACCATAATCAACAGTACACTGCCTCCTCAGCCCTTCCTGTTCCTTCCTTTCTGTTCACCAGGAACAGCACCACCTCTCCTGGATCTCAGAACTGTTTTCAGCTGAGCCCCTGCTCAGGGCCAACTCTGAACATCAAAGATTTCTTTTGCCTAGTACCTCTAAAATGCAGATGCTGCTCCATACCCTTAACTAGTTGCATCCCTCAGCCTTTCATAACCTGACTATTTCAGCATCCTCTCTTCTTGCATCCTGCGTTGCTCACATTTATCTACAATGCTGCTAACTCAGTGCTTTCCCAGTTAAGTACTTTGGCCCTATCTTCCCTCTCCTTTTGTTAATCTTCTTCGTCCATCCTTTGTCCATTCCTCATTTGTCTATCACAAGCATATTGGTTTTGCTAGGTCATTATTGGGTCTGTTTGGACTAATAAATAAACAGTGCCAGGGCAAAGGCAGAGGGGCAGAAATAGGCTGCCTGCATTGTTAACCAGATCAAACAGTCCCATGCACAACTGTGGTGTATTAGCAGTCTTCCACGTAATGCCTGGAACAGTTTGAGAATTCATATAGGAAAAGTTATTAATTCTGTGCAGTTTGGATATGACCATCCAATTTCCGGGGCAAATTTACCATTCCAGGGTGCATATGAATAGATTGGGCCACCTGGTCTCAGGACCAGAGAAGGTGATCAGGACATCTGTGCAGTGCTTCAGGCTTCTGGAACTCTGAAACAGGGGTAGATTTCTACTGCAGAAAGCTAAGTGCATAGCAAACCGTAATTCGGATGTATAATAAAAATTGTCATTGTAACATGTTTTCTCTTGGGACTCACACTCCCACTGTGTTACTTAATTACTGCTGCTTAATATCCCTGTTCTAAACAAGCTCTTTGTTCCCCTGAGATGATTTCAGTCACCTTTACTAAAGTTTAATGGTCCAGGCAGTGATTATAATTTTGTTATCTAGTAATTACTCTGTAAAGAAATTGAGTCTCCAGACCTTAAAAGTGTGTAGACATCTGCCTAAAAGTTACCTTCTCATGAAGAAAGGAAGGATATTTTTCCAAAAGTTTCATCAGTGCTATATTTGAAATCATAGTGCTGTTATAATATCTTCTCAGACAGTCTCAGATTTGCCTTTGCCATGCGTAATTTAATTTGTATATTTCACACAGATGCTTCATTTGTCAAATCTGTTGTTGCACTTAAAGTATTATTGAATTGAAATGTCGCCTATAAAATAAGGGCTAGATACCTACACCTCACAAGAACAAGCCTCCAGACTGAAAACTTGAAAACCATATTAATATGTAGGAAAGCATATGAATCACAAGTTTTATTACAATTAATTATGGAGGTCAGCCATCTCTCTCTAGCTCATCACTAAGTTGCATTAAAAATTATTTTGAAAACACTGGAAGTGTCAGACATTGCAGAGATTACTGAACTGCAAATACTTTGTTTTCCAGGAGGTCTTTGGTTTCAGAGACATGTGAACACTTGGGTAAAGTTGTCCTCTGGTGTTTAAGATGGCCAGTCATTTATTGTTAAGGACAGAACACTGGGCTGGGATTCAGGAAACTTGTATTTATTTCCAAAGCTGTGTCAGCCTGATGGATCACCTTGGGCAGTCACTCTGCCTTTTGTGCCTTGTCTTCTCTTCTGGCAAAGAGAAAAAGTAAGTCTGACCCTGATACCTATGGATGAAAGGTGAAGTATAATAGAGAGCCATTTTTATTATTAATCAGAAAAAGTTATGTAATCCCTTTTATTTTTCATTTTTGTAGATACAGAAAAAATTTGTTTCGTTTTCACAAAGAAAATATAATGCCATAATGAGAATAGCCAATTTTCTTGTGTTGCTAATTCTGTTTTAAACAAAGCATGTGACTTTGAAGACAAGCGTGTGGAACCAATCCTTCCTTAGTATGGGTTAGTTTATGTATGAAAACTTGTAACAATTTCTATCTTATTACAAATTTCAGTTACTTGTGAGTACTTTTCCACTCTTTAGTCTTCCACATTAGAAACAGTACTTCTATCTAAAGACTACTTTCTGTATTTTAAAAATCATCATACTTATGCTCCTATAACACTAATTAAGTCATAGAAGTGGTGTTAGAGAGTTATTAATCACCAAAAAGTATTTACACTGATATGGAGAGAAAGGATGAGATGAAGCTGTGAAGTCTTTTGCAGTCTGGGCTCTCTGTACACTCCATCTTCCTCTTACTTCTGAGGCTGCAGAAGTGGATGGTAAACCATGAGCACTGTAGTGTAGCTACTGAAGTGAGCTGTGCAAGTGTTGTGGCAGGTATCAGCACCTCCTCATCCCCTCACAGATTCATAGAATAATTCATCTTGGAAAAGACCCTTAAGATCATAATTTCCAACTGTTGACCCAGCAAAAACAAGTCCAGCACTAAACCATGACCCCAAGTGCCACATCTACGTGTCTTTAAAAACCTCCAGGGATAATGATTCAACCACTTCCCTGAGGAGCCTGTTTCAATGCTTGACAACTGTTTCTGTGAAGAAAATTTTCCAAGATCCAATCTAAACCTCCTCTGGTGCAACTTGAGGGCCAGGGACTCTGACAGCCAGTTTCATACATGGACCAATGTCTGCCCTACAGAAGCCTAAGTGAATATTTTGCTGACTCCTCTTCTTAATTGTCAAAGAATCTCTTACCATTTTGTGATCGCGGTGCCAAAGATGGCCCCCAACTATCACACCACCCACCAGTTCTCTCTCCACAAGCAACAGGTCCAATGGGGCACCTTCTGTAGTTGTCTCATTCACCAGCTGTGTCAGGAAATTTTCTTTCACGTGCTACAGGAAATTCCTGTACCATTTCATCTCTGCTGTATGGTATTTCCAGCACACATTTGGTAAGTTTCCCATGGGAACAAGGACTGGCCATGATAAGACTTCTCCCAGCTGCAATTTCTTCTGCTTCTTCTCCTGATTGAGTGGTCTGTAATAGACCTTACCATGTTATTTGACTTGTTGACCTTCCTCCTGAGTCTTATCCATCATGGCTAAACTACATCATCCTCATCATAAAGCTCTAGACAATTGAAATACTTCCTAACATACAGGGCTACCCCACTACCTCTCCTTTCTTGCCTATCCTATCTGAAGAAGTTTATAGTCATTCATTGCAGAGCACTTTCCATCTGGATCCTCCAAAGGATCTGTTCCAAAAGCTAAAGCACATCTCTGTAAGTAGAATTGATCTGCAGCTCTCTTGTGATGACTGACAGATGGGAACTGAAAGAAAGGAGACAGAATATATTTTTCATGTCCTGGCTTAAACCCATAAAGAACTTGGGGGTCTTCATTGAAAATGCACAAGTTGAGACATATTTTTTGGTTTATAAAAGTGTTGGGTTTTTTCTCACCCACTAGGATCTTTTTCTTTTATTGTCATCTCCTTAAGGTAGACCTTCTTCTTTCTTAGCTGGCAGCAATCCTTAAGGCTTAGGCACTGAAGTGATTGGTGGAATTTTTTCAGAGACATATGAGAAGGCACTTTTGTGTTTCCTACGTTTCACTGTTTTCCAAATTAATGTAAGTTCTGCACTGCCCTGCTCAAGTCCAAATGAGATGTCCATTGCAACATGGGGGGGGGGGGGGAAATGGAAGGCTGAAATGATTCCTTCTTTGGCTAATAATTTTCTATAGTAGACCTGGAAAATTCTACAGGGAGGTATATGTTTCTATAGCATAACAAAATCATCAGGCAGTACATATTAGAGCAGATGAAGTATTTCTCAGTGATTCAAAAGCCAGTTGACATGAAATGAATTCAGTCTGAGCCTAAAGAAAGGGTTTGGTTCAGTTATTGGAAAGTGAAGGTTATTATTATTATAATTTCATCTAGAACTTTTAAAGAACTCAATCTATTGTGAGTCACTTTCCCTATTTTGTGTTATTTTCCATGTTCGTAGGACCTCCCTTCCTGATTTTAGGAAACAAGTTCCTAAGTACTGTGAGAAAGCCTGTTCTCCTAATGATAACACTGATGATGTTTGCAGAGCTGGGAAGCCTCATGAGAAAACGTGTTATGCAGATTCAGAAGGATCAGATAAGCTTCATCTACTTCAATGGGATCAAAAGTAGAATCACATTTTAAGAAAGCATTCAATAGGTGTTTTCAGATTTTTGAGTCTATTTTAAGCACGCACAAAGAGAGGTTCAGCTGATATGAATCATGTTGGGGAGTTTTGCCAGGCTACATCTGCTTAATACCTGCTGCTGGAAAGTTCTCCTAGTGCTCTTTAGATAATAATTCAGCCCATTAGAGAACTTTGAACTAACTCAGTGGAATTGCTTAAATGTTGATATATATTAAGGTGATTTGTAACACCTGCAGACAAGGATATTGTTTCTTACTTGGTGCAAAGTAACTTGAAAGGGTGTAGGGGCAAACAAGTGAGAGAAAAATGACCCATTGCCTAGAAGCATACTTGAGAAATAAAATTAATTAAATTTTGTAAAATTCACCACTCAGCACTTGCTTAATCAATATTGGTAAATAGTGATGGTTGCACCTTCTAATCAAGAGGGGATTGAAAAAGATTACCTAGCAATTTCTGTATAGCTCTCACCTTATAAGAGACAACAAAACACTTGGAACAATGCACTACAGTCTGCTTCCTTGCTTTTTTTTTTCTCTAAGTGTTACTGACAGTTTCAACAGTTTTTAAATCAGAAAAGGTAACATTTGTGTGTAACAAAGATTGTACATTTCTCCTCTCAGTCCTTTAGACTGTATACTGTCAATTCTCCTAGCCATAAACTTCCTCTCTTAATATGCTTTTCAACAGATGGACTACATCAAGTCTATCATGAATTTGTTTGATTAGCAGGTAAGTAATTTCTATTACTTTCTTTATACTTATGACGTCTGCTTTCAGTACAGTATAGATACACCCTTAAATAACCCTTTAGTAAATGTGCCAGACTTCATCCTCCATGTGGTACCCTATTGGTGTGAATAGTGATCTGGTTTATGATGGTTACTCAGGAATCCCAAGCAGGCTTGATAACAAATGTGTGTGCCCTGATTTACTGGCATATTCTGACCACTTATATCTGTGCCAGCTTTGTATTGGCAGCAGATGCAAAACTCCACATGATCCACAAAATTTAACTGTGTAACCCTGAGCCAAAGAAGGCATCTTTTAATTCTCGCAGTCTATGCTGCTGTGTAATCCTTACTTCAACATATGAATAATAACATTTGCTTATAAAGTAGCTGTAAGTATGTGAAGAAAGGGAATATCTGTTTGGTTCTGCTTTATGAGTTTTTATTTAGGACTATGTAGACAATTGTGATAATTCTATGGGGCTTTCACTGTGATTTTCATCAACAGCAATCCCCTGAGGCTAACAGATGTTTTGATGCCAGATCTTATCTGTAAAGACACCTTAACTTTATATTAGTTCCTGCTTTCATTCTGGACTTCATATTCTAATATTTGTATACTACTGTGTTGCAGTGCGTACAGTACATTTTTACCTTGCTGTCAAACAGAACATAAAGGAGACAGATTGAAACTGTTCTTCTTTTAAAAGTGACTAAAGAATTCTTTCTCCTTTTAAGAATTGGCCATCTCATGAAAGGTGCTATCTGTGTGGTAAGGTAGGTAGGAAGTAAGGTAGGTAAGAAGCATTTAAAACGTGCTTTGAAATTCTTGCTGTGCACCCAGTTTTTCTGAAGTGTTAAAGACAGAGGGAAACCTTTGTAAGTTTTTCCCAACAAATTCAGTGTTTCATATATTATCAAACATATGCTGAAGTCTAAATAGAGAGTAAACCTAAAGGAAGGTATCAGTGATGGAGTAGGGGCCAGTGTTTTGAGTGACAGCTCTTGGAGCCCTTTGAGAGGCGAGGGTGTCTGAGGAAGGACTGTTGATAAGGATGTTAGTGCTTGGAGAAGATGGGAGCCAGCCCTTGGCTCTGTCTTTCCCTGCACTGGCAGACAGGGGAAAATGTGGCCCTGAAAGACAATAAGGAGGAACTTGGAATTTGCATGGGCTCCTTCACATGCTACTTTCTGTTACACCCATCCCTTTCACAGCCATAAGAACTCCACCTTCTGACCAGCTCAGCTGCCTTCCTTAAGGGAACACCCTCTCTGCTCCCAGTATTTTTCTTACAGGATGTTTTTCCCCCAGTAGTACTGTAAATTCTCCTATCTACCAACAGACTTTGGTCACCTGGTTTTACATTGGGCAGAACATAAAGTGATATACTAGGTGATTTAAACCAAAGGAAGCTTCACTGATGCTCAGAAAGGTATATTTGGAGCCTGGTGCTAATAGAACTGGTTTATTTATCTTTTTGAAACTTTTCAGGAGCTATTCACACAGTAAAGTACAGCTACTGCTGCCTTGCAGCTGAAGACATTCATTCTGACCTGACGACATTCAGTATAGGAATGTATCTTGCCCCCTGGAATTTGCATAGTTATTTTCATAAATATATTAATTTATGATAATGGTAGCCCAACACCTTGGAGAAATGACAGTACACATAAATTTTTCCTCCTAATTTTACTGGGTGTAGCTACTCTACTGAGGAGTAGCTGAAGAATACAGCCTGGTCAGCAGAAGATCAGAGGTATTGTTATGAATTAATGATTTTTTTTATTGAAAAATCATCAGACTGCATTTTACTACTAATGAAAATCTGCAGACATGTTCAATAGAGTAATAGAAATGTAAATTCAAGTGCAGAGCAATTTCAAAAGTTGTCACTAGTTCTTGTGTTGTCATGCTCTATTTTTGTCATTTTATCACTTTGATTTATAATTATTCTACACCCACTGTAATCTAGAGACAAAAATACTGAATTTGTGAAGAAGTTCTCTCTCTCTTTTTTTTCTGCCATAAAAGCTGTCAATAACTGCAAGAATGTTCATCAATTTTATAAATTCTTTTGTAATTTGAAATGTCATCTAGAACTATTTATTGTCAGAAATGTGAGGGATTTGGAGAAAACTTATGTTATTTTCTTCTGTCAAAGGTAAGAAATTGAAAAGTGAAACAGAAAAAGAAGTTATTTTTGTTTAATATAGAAGTCAATTATTATAATTGTCTTAATTACCTGGCAATACATGTAAATTTATTTAAAATACATATAAGCTAGAAATAAAATGTAGAAGTACTTTGAGAAACTTCATGAAGCATAACATTTATTAAGTGAATGAGTTCTTTAAAGTAACACGTTTGTAATACTTTAGCCAGGAAATGACAGGATGTAAGATTTGTGGTGGAGGAAGTTAAAAGACGTGAGCTGTAAAAGTAGCTCTGTTGTTAATAGATGAAGATTAAGTTTTATTGCAACATCCCCAGCTGAAAAAACAGGACTATCAAATCCACACATAATTTGAGCTTCAAGATCACTAATGGCAGCGACCAAATAATTAAAGGCTTTTGGTATCACTATGCATTTTGTTATGCACAAATACCTTGCATTCTAGGGTGAGAATAAACTCTGAAAATCTCCTTTCAGATTTCATCTGTTAAAGTTAGAACTAGCAGAGTGCTACCATTCTGAAGAGACAGATCTGATCTAGATATTTAAGTTTTCAGTTAATGTGCTAACTAAGTAACATAAGGTATTTTGAAATAACAACTTCCTTCTGACTCAGTCTGAAAACTTGTACATTGTCCTTATTTTTCATTCTCATAGAAAGCTAAATTTGAAAGGTGAATCACCTGATTCAGGAGGAAGTAATTATTTGTTAGAGATTGTGAATGTTTCTTGAGATAGAGCTGAATGCTTCATATTAATTTAAATGCTTTTAGCAATGAAAGTATCATCTAATAGCACTTCTATCTGTTAGAATTGAGTGGAAAATACCTTTTCCTCTTCAAGCTCAATAATGGTCCAAGGAGCGTGTCAGAAACATCTTATAATTTCACAGTTTTCCCCAGTGGCCAGATTTTTCTGAACCTGGTGGAAAGTGAGACGCAGAAACCACAACAGCAACATGTCATTACAATGAACTGACACCAAGATCTCTATATCAGAGGTGAGATAGTACAGATACATGCAACAAAAATTAAGAGATGGTAATGGACAGTATAATAGAATTTAAAATTAAATAAAGACACTCTATCAGTTTTTAACTAGTCAAGACCTACCCAGACAGTGAAGGCTTTCAAGTGCCTCTTGAAGTTTGGGGACTGACGGTTTTGTAGATCTCTCCCTGATAGGGAATGTAATACGTCTTATCACTGTTAAAATCTGTATCACCCTCTGCAACGATCAGGCTGTGCTCACTTAAAACTTGACAGTCACTAAATTTTTGTGGGTTGGACTAGTTGATCTTCAGAGGTCCCTTCCACCCCTAATCATTCTGTGATTCTGTGAAAGTCTAAAGCTAAACGGTAGCAGTAGTCTTGCAATGAGATTACACACATTGTAAAGGAGTAGGTGTCCTCCAATATAAGCCTTCCCTTTGTTTTTGCTCACAACACAGGAAATGGCTTGTATGTTCAGAGGCAAAATAATAAAAGTAATTAAAATGATAAAAAAATAGAATTGCACTCTGAAAATATGGTTATTGGAAGTGAATGAGCTTTTTAGCTCAGAGGCCAAATTTTTCTAGTATGTCATTTGTACAGACTCTTCTGTATGATGTTGAATGCCTGACTTGCATTGCTTTTTCACTGCAGTTCTTTAAGAAGTCAAATGAGAAAAATAAAGGCCAATTTTGAAACCTCTTAATCTTTGAATATTTAGCAGGGTTCTAACTCCCATAATGTAACTGAACATCCAAATATAGGTAGGAAGAAAGTAAAGATTGTTATTTTATCTCTTAAAAAATAAGGACAGAAAATGCAACGGCAGTTTTGCTAAAGTCTAGGCTTTTACACTGAGAAAAAAAAAAAGGACTGTTTTGTTTCAATCCAGTTCCAAGGACTTTGAATGGGTAAGTTAATTGGATGTGTTTAACGTTGAATGGTATTTCCTGGCAATTCCCAGGGTGTTGTTCAGGAGTGCTCTCTCCCTGTGAGTGAACTCCTCAGGGGACTGACTACATAGCCCAGAACATAATGAAAATTCCCCCCTGAACAATGTTCTGTTATATGCTCTGAGATGAGAATAATAACGGAGGGGGAGTTTGATGAGGGTCTTGCCCTTCAGCTCCTGAAAACATTGCAATTTAACATACTTGAAATGTTGTGCATCAGCCCTACACTGAACTGGAAGATTTCTTTTGCTCAGCACTTTTGAAATGAAAACTTTCAGCACATTTGAACCAAAATTACTGGAATTTTTATTGTGTGAAAACATTTGATACTCTAAATTTTGCCTATGCAAAGAGCAAGTACTAAAATGCACATTCCCTGGACTGGAAAGTTGAAATTTGGTTGAAGTTAGGCTGCAAGGAAATTTTTATAGGTATGTAGTCTGAGCTTTAGTGATCCTATAAGGGGAGTAAAATGTCTGCTGCAACATGTCTGTATTCATGCTTCTCCCTGTCATATAGGGCAAAGAAGGGCAGTACTTTTCAATGCTAATGAGACTGTGCTCCTCTGGAAAAGGCATTGCTGGTTCTAGGCTCAAATATTGATAGGGCTAAATGCAGCATTTCTTTAAGCCCATATGTGGAAGGGCAAAAGTCAAGCTTTTAGTATCAACAATTAGACAATATTTTCTGCAATATGTAGCACTTCCCTCAGTTCTCTCCTTTGGACAAACCCTGAGAGGACAAAGTCATTTCAGAAATGTGAAAATGGAGCCAGTGTTTGAATTAAGAACTCACCCCTTGAATATCAGATTCCCATTGGCTACAATCACTACTAAACTATTCACTTGCCTTGTTAGAAGATTATTTCAGTATGTTTTGTGTAATCCTGTAATGCAACAGACACGAACTCTGTCCAGGTCACTAAACACTGGAACTAGCAGAGCTACCCCAATGACTGCTGAGTATTAATATAGTTACAGGCTCTACAGCAACTGAGATTATGGCAAGCATTTTCTTGCCTTTATAAACTGGAAAAAATATGTTTAAACTGCCAAGAAAATTATCCTTTTTTAAATTGTTCTTAGTAATACCTATATATGTTTCAGTAATTTTTTTATTTTTTATTTTATTTTGTGATTCATACAACCAAGAAGGACTGTTCTGATTTATATGTGTTGAAAACTAATTGTGTTAATAAAATGATGCTTTTTCTGCAAACTTAGCTGGTTCCATGCATTGTTAAATGCCATCTACTCCAGTGTGAAATGATGCAATGAACAAAAGACCATTGATTTCAATGAAGTTATGATAATTTATAGGAGCTTAGTAATTTGATACTGTATACTCCATAATCATAGAAAAATAATACAGATTTGTGGAGATATTTTCTTTAACATCTCCTCAATTGTTCTTTACTGGATTTGTGAGCAACTTACTCATAAACCATTCTGAATTAAATTAAATGTAATTACTGAGTACCACCTCTACATTTGAATTTAAGACATTGCTTTAAGGAAACGTTCTGCTGTCATTTCAGTGTAAGTCTACCAGATGCATCATCATCTGTAAACTTCCCTGTTTTTTCACGCACACAAACAAATGGATTTGGGATCACTTTCTTGTAATATGTGGGCCGTAAACCCCCAAATTCTCCACTGGAAGCCATGGGCCACCAGGTATATTGTTCACCAGGAAAGTTATTGGAACTTGCTATCACTCACTTAGGGAGAACTGCCCAAAACGAGCAGAAGGAATAATCCTGCTTCAGTAGATACAAACTTCAAATGCAATAATTATTATTTATTAGGGTAATTGCTTTCTTTTTTCCTTCTGTGAATATGAAAATGCTGTACCCAGAAGCTGAACCTAGGGTATAGGCTGAAGAAATATTTTATGATCTGGTCACTGTAAAAAGAAGACTGTAACAAGAAAAGACTGAACACCATAAATCTCTGCAAAGCACTTTTTTTCATGAGCTATATATTCAGTCATTCAGTATTTGGAAAGTTTAAGAATAGAGTTGATGCTCCCATATTTAGCTTAAAATATACCAGAAGGGAGACCTGGATTCATTTCACATGCAAAAAATATTCCATACATTCAGAGAGTTTTCATAGATACAGAGTGTTTCTTTTCAGGGACATTTAACCAAATATTCAATCTACACGGACCTTCTCCAAGCTTCATCCCAATTATTTGGATAAGTATCATTATTACAGGTTTAAATATTTGATTCCAACTCTAATCTTAAAACTGAAATGGAAATAAGATATATAACTGAATTTGGAAATATGAGGTGCTGAAAATGTACTTACCTTTTTTCATGATTGAATCTTAGATATTCAAGAACTCAAAATCATTTTTTTTTGCAGGTTTTTCCCCGTATTTGTTACCATAGTAGCTTGCCATACTGTCTGCTGTAGAGTTTTACCTATCCCTCTCTGTGACTTGGACTTGCAAGCCTTTACAGAACTTGTATCCTACTGTAAAACTGGATTGCTTTTAAATTATAGCATTATTTGGGCTGTTCAAGTATAGGTTATCAAATCATTACTTCCAAGACAACAAGATCTTTAAGATTATATTGTTAAATCTTCAGAAAACAATAATAGATGAGCTGTTCAGCGGAACCACTTCTTTGGGTAAACAGTTTGGCTTGTATGAGCTTCAGAGCTTCACCATAATTACATTATTTACTATAATACAGCACTGGGCAAAACAAGTTAAAGACAAAATTGTATCAAAAGAGAACATTTAAAATAGAAGACATCCTTTGTATTAGAAGTTACTTTCATGTCCTTTGGCTAAATAATTATTTTGCAATAGTTATATAGAGAAATAGCCTATTGCAGTAAACTCTATGAATTGTGGAATCTGCACAAATGATATCACTAGACAATATTTAATTCCCAGAGAGCCTATCAAGGCAATTCACAATTCTACAATTTTGAAGTATTTTACTTAAAGGTTTGGAAAAACTACAATAAAAATTCATCATGGTCTTAAATGTTTTAAAAGAGAATTTTTACAAAGCCAAACACATGCAGGTTTCAAAAATAGTGGAAGAGAAATAGTGACAGAACAAGAAAAAAGAAATATTTGACTACATAATAACACAAGGAAGGCATTATGCACATATTTTTGTTGATTCTTCTACTAATTTTTCTGCTAATCTCAGAAGTGTCTATCTGGTAAAATGGCTATCACAACGTGTTGCAACACAGCATGCCAGAAACAAATGGCAAAATGTGAAGTGACCCTAATCCTACTATTTCCAACCTGTCAAAGGTGTTCAAAGATGCTGCAAAAAAAGGAAATAATGTTTGTTTTGTTTTATAACTTTCACAGTTGTTTTATATGTCAGAAACTCAAGCCAGATTTTGGAAAAGCTTAGGAGGCATGTGACAGAATATAGTTTGGAATAAATATGGCATATTCAGGGACTGTGATCACACACAAAAATATGATAAAAAAATGTTTCCTTCTTTTCCAGACAGGTTCAACAACCACATTTCACTGACCAGCAGTGGCTGACCATATAAATGAGGCAGAGCAGCACAGATCTATTTTACTGTTAAAGCAACATGTCAATGTTTCTTTTGTATGCAAGTCTGTGAAAGCACGTTATGATCAAAATAACTTCAGATTAAGTACACGCCAGAAGATTGTATAGTGTCTGTTTGGTTCTTTTTTTTCTGACAGATGCATATTGAAAATTCTCACCAGTCTAAGGAGCTGACGGAAGCAGCTCTCCTATGGAGGCAGACAGCTATATATCAGCTCATATTTGGACTGCCTCTATTAAAAGTTGTTATTTTGCAGTCTTTTAAGGACAAAAGAAAGCTCACAAAACATAAATAATAATATGTCTAGTTTTGTAGGAATAGGGTTTTATATTGAATAACATTTACACAAAGGCTGCCCCAACTCAGTACCTTTAGTGAATGGTTGTGAAGAACTGTTTCCCCTTCTCTGGCTTGTCTGGGTTGGGTTTTTTTCTTTGTTTGTTTATTTTGTTGTTGTTTTTTCTTTGTTGTTCTTTATTTTTTCTGCCAGTATTTTTTTCATACATATTTGAAATGCTGGGTTTATCTATAATGTTTTAGGAGAAATTCTCTGAACAGCCTGTTTCCTGGGGGTGCTCTATGATGAATCAAGATACCACTGTAACAACATCCTCTTCATAATGCAAGACTACACAGGAGCTGTGTTGGATGATTCAGTAAGTGCTTTATTCATTCAATATTTATTTGTTTTTATCAAAATAATGAATAAGATATAATCCATTGATAAATGTCACTATTGAATGTTGGATGTAACAGGGTGTTAACCGGAGTACAGTCAAAAGCACTCACAAGTAAGATTTGTCTGGTCTTAACTTGATGAAGTGTGTCCACTAATTGATCTGGCTTGGGATTCAATCTCTGTGAACAGAAACAATATTGCAACACTCCATGATTAATTGCAAGTATGCTTGGAATAATCATAATCTTTGCATAAGATTTTTGCTTGCTCTCTGCATGTTAAATGTCTTGCTTAGGTCTTATTTTATCCTCTTTGTGAGAATTCCAACTCATGTGGCACTTCTTGCCTGTCTGTCTCAGGAAAGTAAACAGTTAAAGACTTTTGAAGATGCCCAGGGCTCTGGTTGCCTTTCTCATGCATCCACAGACAAACTCTTGCACGATGACCAAGAAGAAAGATAATCAAATACATCTTTACAAATACCAAATTTGGGCACATTTGAACAAACTGAGAGTCCCAGATATGTTCTTTCTGATAGCAGACACCATGAAAGACCAAGTATGATGTGTACCTTCCTAAGATGCATAAAGTCTGGGATGTGAAACTTAAGTCAGTTATTGAAATGTGAATAGAGGATTGGGAGAAAACTCTAGATACATAAGGGTAGAAAGTTATAAGGATTTTATTTTATTAAGTGATAAAGAATGTATTCAATACATCAAAATGTATTTTCTCAAATATATGTGATTCTAAGTCCAGGCTGTTGGATTAAAGTTGACAGCAATAAGAAAAATTCCTTTCTTTTGTCAAAAAATGTGTCTGATATTGGGGAAGATGTGTATCAGACACATTCAAAGTAAAGAAAAGTAAAGCTTTTAGAGAAAGCAAACTTTCTTTGCTTCTGTAATTGCTGCAATTTTTATTTTAAATTTCTTCTTTTACTTCTGCTTGATTTTCACAGTAATATTAATTGGGCAAATAATTTCTTCCTCTATAGATTTGCAGTTGGTATAACAGAGATGAGATCCAGAAAGACTCCCAGAATGCAGGCAGTGCCATTTGCCTCCTCTAAGAATATGTTAGTGGTCTCCAGAGAGGATAAATGAGAAAAAAAGGAGCTAATTCCACTTGCTGCTCATAGCGGCCAGATGGCCAGAGGTCTCAGCCACTGTTTGCTGTGCACACTTAATTTGAGTCAGTGATGTGCTCTGCTAGATCTGAGTAGGATTCAAGAGCTGTGTTTCTGCAGGGAAAAAGGATCTGTGACCCCATCTCTTCTGTGTGTACCAGAGTCTAGTAGGTGAATAGCCATGGCTGAGCACTGATGTGCTTTCATAACCTAAGCACAAAATGGAAAAGAAAGAATTAGTTTGAACAGAGACGTACAGAAACTCTGTGGAGGCAGGTCCACAATATCAGGAGACACATGAACTGAGAGAGACCTCTTGCCTACTGGAAACTGTGGCTTTAGTGCTTCCCAGCTGGTTATGTTCAAATGCTGACTATTCCCAAACTTAGCTCCTGTGTTTAAAAACACAGTTTATTTAATGTGGAAACAGTGCAAGTGAATCTCACTGTTTTGAGTTATGCTTGGACTTCTTCACAATTTTGGTGTTTTCTGTCCAAAATCAGAGTTGGATCCAGCTGCTCCATGGGAGAAGCCATTGTACAGCTGGCAGCACAAACCACCCTGGACCATGTTGGTTCTACCTGTTTCTCCTTGATTCTGCCAGCAGACTGTGTGCTTTTCTGTTTCAGTAAGTTTAAGATCTTTAAATATTTACTTAGCTTTTTGCCTTCCTTTTAGAAAATGGTGAGGCAGTTTGTTTCTAGTATTTGCCAGGGTCTTTTCAGCTTGTGAAGTTACCATTCCTTAAATTACTACGAACAGTCTCTACAGAGAGGGATGAGAAAGATGTCACGTCACTGTAAGGCTGAACCAGAAGTCAGGACAAACAACCTTATGTTGCTGTTGAAGGTACAGGGCCATCCCATGGTAGGATTTTCAAAGTGGCTCTGGTGAGCTACACTCTTGGATCCATTAAATATTAGCTGTCTTTTTAAATATCTGTCTTTCTGCAGTATGTCAGAAACAGTAGTATCACCCAGCAGGAAAGGGAGCTGTTTCCTTCCTACAGGAAATGCAAGGACAGTCAGGCGCTATCAGGAGCAAACAGGAAGAGGATGGCCAGCACCACCACAGCTGAGATCCTGCCCCCTGGAAGGTTGCTGTTTTGGAAAAAGGGATATGGTGTCCTGAGACCACCGGAGGAGGAAGAGGAACCCAGAGACAGCCGTAAAGAAGAGTCAGAGATGATGGCAAGGTGGGATAATTATGCCTAAAGATCCTTAAAGATTTGTAGAATGTGGACTTTTAATAATAGAGCAGTATAACTTTTAACACTTTAGAATAGCAGTTAACAGATACTAAACCGCTTTCTCATGATTTATATAAAAGTCTGGAAAATCTTGAAATTTTCTTTCATGTTGTTTTCAAGAAAAGATATTTTAGCAAGGACATCTTGTTTGGCACACATACATAGAAGGACATAATAAGATATCATTGTAGTCAAAGCAGAAGGCCCAGAAACCTTGATGAAGCTCCAAAGAACGCATCTGATGTGAAGATGACGATGATGATGATGATGAAGATATAAGAGGTCTTGAGACCTCCAACTCAATTCTGGGGAGATGGGCCAAGGGGCAGCAGACCTGAGGATGATTCTGGAGGTGGACAGCTCTTGGATGGGATGTATCCATTAGATATAATAATTAATTAGTGTTATAAATTTGTAAGCACTTTATACTGTATCATGCACTTATATATCCAGGGTACCTTAAAGCACTTGAATTAAAGGACCTGCTCTCTATTTTATCTATACTAATATTGTCTGATAAGTTCTTTTCTTCCATTTTAGGCATTATGGTACTGAAACTGTAGGAGAAGGGACGCAGGGAATGAATGGCAGAGGTGTCCATAATGAATGGTGACCATGTGAAGAACATATAGTCGAGTGCTTTCTAGGAGAAAAGAATATTGGATGATCACTCTGTTTGAGCAATGTAAGAGTAGCCGTCAATCATACTGAAAGTGGTCTGAAGACCATAGGTTGACAAGACAATAATACTAGTTATATTTTTTGCACTTAAAATACTTTAAATATATATATATAAATACAAAGAGGCAAAGAATGCATATGTCTCTTTACATACAGCTGTTTATGCCTCAGAAATACAGTCAAGCTATGGAAACTTTGGCATCTTTGACCACACTAATTGGAAAATGCTTCAGCTATGATCTTTTGAGTCTTTGTTCATTGTATTAATGTCAAATGTGCCATCAGTAATCACACAACAACATGGTAGATGGGGGAATTCAGACATAAAAGGTTCAACAATTCCTGTGAAGAAAATAGTTCTCCTGGTGCAGATGAGATCAATGATTAAAAAGTACCACAGCGAATGCAAAATGATTGCATTCTGTATTTATAACAGAATTCATCTTGGCAAATATAAAATAATACCTTACTGGGAGCAGCCCAAGTAGTGGGATCAGATTCATTGCCATGCTCTGGCTGTTCAGTGCTCCATCAGAGAGTACAGCTGGTTTGTGTTGTCAAAGCAAGAGAGAAGCCAGGAGTTACAAGACAAACTGGGCCAACATGTGCTGTATTTACGATTATTATTTTTAAAGTGAAATAAAAAACCCCTAAACATTGTCAAGCATCACAAAGCCAATACCTGCTCTATGACATGACAGACTGACTTTTCAGAGGCTGTTACAGTTATACTACTCTTGAGCATAATTGTTGTACCAAGTGTCCAGCCACTGGCAATGTACAGGGCTGTCATTCACCATTTCTCTGCAAGCAACCAGAGGCAAGAGAAGCCTGATGTACAGCCAGGAAAGGAGCAGTTTCATTCTGGATTTGATAAGGTAATTTTGGGCCCCAATCACTGCTATTATCCTGCCCTTTTTATGCTGTGTGAGGGAGTTCTCTGTCATGGAGCAGTTCACATATCAAAGTGCTATGCCAGCCCCTGAAGTGCTGATTTAATGGGAACTGAAAACGTGGCTGGGAAAGGGTTAACTGCCTTGAAAGTATTGATCTCTGGGCCATGTTGAGGCGAAGATGGCACAGTTTTGGTCTCCTGCCCCTACACACATGTTCTAAAGGCAATTTATGATTATTTGTGGTTTTTGACAACTGATAATATAAACTAAAACCTGTGGCAGTATTGTCATTTATGTTACTGCCTTATGTTTCCTCTCAGAAGTCCTATTGCCTCACCTGCCAGTAGAGATGTTTGTGTGTTTGCTTTGAGTTGGTCCAATTCAAATTACTTCACTTGCAGACATCCTGTGTTTTGACTGCTTAAAGCAACTTAACTCATTTTGATGAAAACAAACTATGGACTCATTGCCTCAGAGAGTCAGCAAGATATGACAGAAGAGTGTCTTCCAGCAGAGGCCATTCAAGACCTTTAGCATCTTTAACTGGCATACAGGCCTGAAAACACTGTGTGTACACTGGCACAGCAAGCCTTCTCGTCCCCTGCCCTGTGCCAGCCACCGGCCTCTGCTTGAGATTCAAAGCCTTGCTCCAGCAGACGTAAAGGCAAACAGTGTGGTTTCAGCAGGCAAAAATCTGCCTACGACTTATTTCTTTAATTGTCATCCCTTTGGTGTTAACTTACTTTCACACAGGGAAGAACCAACAAAGACAATATTGCCAAATCATGCAGAAAAAATTCAATGGTTGGTAACTGTGATAGGACTGGGGGAGCAGGAGAGCCTAGAAATGCTGCAAAGCAAACCCTCAGAACAGAAGCTTTATAAGACACAGCAGATTTGTCATCTTCTGTATTAGATACCTTAGTATATAAGTACTTAGTAATACCTTAGTAATATAAGAGATTTTAGGGTCTGGGTGTTTTTTTTTTGTTTGGTTGGTTTTTTTGGTTGGTTGGTTGGTTGGTTGGTTAGTTTTGGGGGTCTTTTTTTTAGTTCTTAGATTTCTTTTGTTTAGGTCTTAGATTTACAAGAAGTACATGTTTAAGAGCCTGACTTTCTCTACACCTGAAAAGTTTATAAACCCAGTTCTGTAATGTACTCAGTAACGTCCTGGTTAGATGAGCCTTACTTAGGAAGTGGTCACACTGTTAATCAGGCCCTGTAAAGCTGGTAAATAGAGAAAATCTGGTTCTTTCTTGTGGTTAACACTAGGATAACAAAGGTATGGATACAGGTTGATATTTTTATAGGCATGCAGACAAGAATATTAAATCTCTCATGTTATTTTTTGTTTTGTTCTCACTGATTAGTGAAAATGGAGGGTACGATATATGACCTAGTGAGGCTTCAGATCGGATCAGTAATTGAGACAAATTCCAGACTCGAAAGGACTGCCTGATGTTTAGAAATCATTAAAGGCTGAAAATTGCTCTCTTGCAGAGAGCTGGAATAAAACAGTTCTTCAGAATATATACAAGAACTTCCGAAATTGCTTTCAAAAATTTTGCTGTAACATTGATTGTGCAACTGCCAGTTTTGTAAACATTTAAGTTGTTTGAATTAATGTGTTGACTGCAGGAAATAGGCAGCGAAGGGCAACTGATCTTGTTTATAGCTGTGTGATGAGCAGTGACGTATTAATTGGATTTGTAAAATTAAAATTTGGTGCTTATTTTTTACTAAGCAAAATGAGTTACTGCTGGTATTACTTCATAATGTATGCAAATGAACAAACTTTGATTTTTGCTGTATACAATTTGTGAGTGATTTTATTGATATTTTATGATTCATTCTTCTAATGCCAGTATGCAAAAAGTCATGCCTAACTGAGGTCCATTTGTTTTGAGTTTTGCTTTCTGTTTTCTTTCGGTTTTCCGTAGTTAAGCTGACGGAGAGCTTCACACCAAGCCCTGGTGAAAATGAATTGGTAGTGTGTTTGTTCTTCATCATATTTCAGAGGAATATCAACAGGAGCATTTTACTTGGGGAGAACAACTCATCAGAACTCCTACAAAGCAAAAGTGTTGCAGTTCTCAAGAGAGCTGAATAAACAGGGGACATTAATCCATTACAGAAATAGAAAGCACTAATGCAGTAGCTTAAGTTGCTGAGACATTTCTGTCTCTTTCCTGCTGCAGGTTTTTCCTTGGTTCTGTTGGTAGTTCATGCAGTAAAAACACCTGCCAACTTTTGGTAGGTTCTATCGAACTAGGAGACCTAGTAATTAATATGTGTTGGCCAAACAGAAGATTGGTAAACCTGCGATGACAAAGCTGGCCATCTGCCTTATAGTCACCTAGCTTGCACGACATCCTGCCTGTCTGTGAAGCATGGGGTGCTGCAGCAAGCTGAACTCCTTTTCTTCTTTTTGTCCTGTTGGATGTTACTTGGGGAAGGGCCGAGACAGCAGCTCTCAATACACATACCAGCAAGTCTCAATACACATACTAGCTGCCTCTCTGTTGCTATGTAACAGTGAGACTGAGTTATGTTAAATTTTATTTCTCTGGAAATACTTTCCTTTTGGGATTAGGAGAGAAAGCGCTAATAATAAAACATATTTTTTTAGCCTTTCCCCTTCTCATTCACTTATATTGCCTTCTTTAAAGTCTTACAGTTTGTCCAGGGTCTCCTTGTAACTTTTTTCTTAACTAGGGAAGCAAATCTCTACATAATGCTGTCCCTATTTCCCTATCTGAAGTCTTCAAGACATCTTGACATTACAACCCAAATCTCCATCATAATTACAGTGACTTTTAAAAGTGTTAGTTCTCCTGCTGCTTTACATCAGGGTACAATGATATAAGGAATATGGAAGAAGTCTTTTCGCACAGGAGTTTTATGACCTGTAGAAGATACAAGAAGAAGATACTAAGACCTTCATTATCCCCCCCTAGTAATAATTTTTTTCTAGCAGGATTCTGAGGGATACTGTCAAGGTGAGATTCTGTGGGAGATGTGCTATCATAAATTTTGCAACAGTGTACGTTCAGTTCGTTTCTGAGCACATTACTGCTCTGGACTCAGGCAAAGACCCAGACGTTGTACTCCAGAGCAGTCTAGAGGGGGAAGGGCAGATACAGATGCTAAGCCACTTGGCTGAGGGTTCAGTCAGATCAGTTTTCTTGATTTATACTCATCATTGTTATAAATGAATGGAGTGTTTGTTCACTAAAATCTTCGCTGTGAGAAGGTTAAAGTTATGCTTATTAAGAAATGTTATTAAAGCCTGCTGATGCAGCATGACTTGCGGTTCTACAAAAAGGGGAAGAGAAAATTTTGCAATAAAAGAATCTTTAAAGTTAGTTCTAACCTATTTCAAGTTTGTAAAAGTTCTACTGGAGCTTTGTAATACAGTATACTGAATTCTTGCCTTGCTGTATTAATTTGAATTGTTAAAGTCTTGGGTAAAGTGTGGACTGTAAGTTATAATAATAACGGAACCATAAAGGCCATAAATCATCATGACTTGGCATTTTTGAACCACCGCCATGAGGGAAGAAGAGGAGACACCCCCCCCACGGCAACAGGATCACGGCGGGAACAGAACAGACAACGGTTGGAGAACTCAAAGAGAGCCAACTCCTGATTGGAGAAGCCGCGGCAGGACTGAGGGGTATAAAAGGCAGGGTGCGAACTGTTGGAGTTGCTCCGCCACATTTGGAAGCAGATAGCTTCAGGCACGAGCCTGGTGCTGTGTTTTTGCTTGCTGTCGCTTGCTATTCAATTTAATAAATTCTGATTGGACCTGGCTAATTGGTCGTCTGCCTGATCAAATTATAACAATCATCAGCTTATCATTCTATTTCACTGAATTGCACTAGTTCGTCCCCTTAAAATATTTAATAATTAATGTATAAACTTCACCTACAAGCAGAAAATCATGCAAGTAGGTTTCTGAGATAGATACTTGCTTGCTGTGAAGCTGCAGTGTAATATAAACAAATAAACTCTGCAGAACAGTTGACTACTGGTAACCATGTGCTATATACAACCAAGTGTATGCTACAGACACCTGGAAAGCCAGTGGTTGCCTAAAGCAAGAGATGCCAGGGAGGGCAAAATGATCATATGGGTGGATTCAAATACCTCAAACACATCCTACAAAATTATTTATACTTCAGAGGTTAAGGTAGTTTCTAAATATGAATTGAATATCATGTAATAAGTGGAAATACTGTATAACATTGGTCTCCAAAGCTAGTACAGATTGCTAAATATGTTTTCTTTCTTTGGAGGTTATATTATTGGTTTGTTTTTATTCAGATGACATGGTGAGTGACAGATGGAGTAAATGTAGCCAAAATATTTGCACAGTTACTTGATTACAATGAATTCTGTTTATCCACCTTCACATTAACTTTGGGTTTGTTTTCCACAAACTTTCAGCTTTTGCGGTTTCTAGATAATACCTTTCCAGTCAATGGATTTCAAAACACTTTTCTGTACTTTCCCTGCAAGTGCCCATGCACTCTTGTCCCTGGGTACCAAGCCAGCATGGCATCTGCAAGCCTTGCTAGGGGCAGCCCTGTCAGGGAGGAAGAACAGGGCATAGATAGAAAAGAGACCTGGGAGCTAGACTGGATAATCAGGTGGGCATTGTAATACAACGCTCATTTACAGTGGTAAAGAAATGTGATAGGTCACTCTAGGATATAAAAGCAAGAGAGTGTAACTGTACAACAGTAACTTTATCATCTCTAAACCTCTGCAGCTGCATGAAGTTCAGGATGCTGTGATCAATCCATATTGCAAATTTCATATACTTAGAAGATAAGTATATGAAAATATTTATGATGATGTCACATTGTGAGTAGAGGAAAGAGCTAAACTGAGGACCTGATCCATGTATTAAAGATGCATTAATGCTCACTTCTTGATTTACTTTCAGGGATTCAGTCTGCTATTTCTTCTTGTAAACATATTTCCATATTTTTGAAATGCAGCCTAAAAATATTCAAAATTACTAAATAAAAAAAGTGTACTAGAGATACTTAGTACAGATTTTTATTTATTCTATGCTTTTCATCTGTGCTTTGACAAGCACAGGTGACACTTAAAAGTAACGATGGCCACTCCCATTTTCTTGGAAATCTATACCACAAGTCCTGTCACTCTAACATGAATTCAGGGTCAGGGTTTTAATTTCTATAAACCCCAAAATCGTTTCTATGTTTAATTTAAATGGATGAATGGTAGAATTAAAAGTTTTTATTTCTTCTAGTACCACCAAATTCTGATTAGACATAAATAGCCTATAAAACTCTGGTTAGATATTTGTCCTTAAATTTAAATATGTTTCTATCTACTCCTCACAGGTCTTTGACACTTTCCCCTGAAACTCCCTACTGAAGTAATTTTTACTTCATGCAGAGAGAATGACTGAAAGCATACATTATACTACTTATATATTTATTATACATAAAAATATTTTAAGAGGAAGAAAGCCCCGAAATCCTTTCAATAGCTCAAATGATGTCACTCGTCCTTTCAGAAGTAGCTGGCACCCATCCAGCCTCTAAATGGCTGAGTCCTTTGGAGGCAGTAGGGATATCCTGATCCATGAATGCTTTAGGGAGAATCTGATTAAAGACACTCTTTTGCCAAAGGTGAGACAGGCCATTCCCGTTGCGAAGGTTTGTCAAACCTGAAGTGGATTTCACATACAGCTCCGGTGGAAGTGGACTGAAAAAAAACAGAAGTTTTGAGTACACCAGGAAAGCACAGCAGGCTAATGGTTGCAGGTCATCCTTAAACCTCACGTGAGTTGCCTGCTGGCAAACAGACGCACATATTGTGAACTACCTGGGCCATCACTATTAATCATGTAAACATGGTATTCTGATATGTTCTAGTTGTACACCTGTGACAAGCAACTGATAATTTTAGAATAGGGTGGAAAAAATGGTTTTAAGATACCTTACAGCAAAGCTTTGCATCACTTAAAAATAAAATCCCTGAAAAATTCATATTTGTTATCTTCTTTTACTACATCTATTTCACCTGATTGCATAAATGCTGCTGCTTGTCCAGGATCCAGAAAACATTAAGATTCCAGATCACAGCACAAAGGACAATATATAGTCATGTAGTCACAGCTGTGTATGAGGATGCAAACCCATACTGATACTGTTCAATATCTACAACATTTAGATTAATTAACATTTTTTTCTTCTTTTCTTTTTGTGACTGTTTTAAATAAATTCATGTAAGTCACCTAGAAATCCAGTACTCTGAATTGTTTATCTCAATGCTTTTAATCTGTTTTAGTCTGGATGCCTTTATTAATCACTGTTAGTCTCTACAAAATACATGAGAGTCTTAGCAAATAATGATGGACTGTGTAAGTAATGGAAGTTGAAGTGAAAAATATTGTCTTCTTTTATAACAATTGTACAAAGGGATAATTCACTTTTGACCTCATAACTAATGGGAGATTGTTATTGGTGTATGTTGAAATTATGCTGAAATTGTTTTGTTATAGCTGTGCCCTTCATTACCATAGCCATATCTGTCTTATTTTCTACCTTGCAATCCAATTAATATGTAATAGTTTTAATAACCAGAGAAATAGAATACTCTCTCACACTACTCTTATACTCCTACTGAGGGGAAGTATTAGACCATGGTAGTATTTTATTCTCCAGGTAGTTTTAGAGGAACTATTCCTACTTTTTGGCTTCTGTTTTACAGCAAAGTCAAGAAAATCTCTGTTGTGTTCTCATTTCTAATTGCATACCTTACCTGCTCCTTCTGGTGACTGAAAAACCTGCCCATGGCATTTTACAAATTTTCACAAAGAAGAGAAATATTTTAGAGTCTTTAATAAATTCTTCATGTCTTTTTCAACCCTGTCATCACTCTTGGTAAAGCTGACATGTGCTGGGCCTGTTACCAGGGCACCTGTTACCAGGAGGGGGACTGGGCAGGTGGAGTGAATTCTACTCCCTTGGTACCCTTGCTGCCATGACTGTGTAGCATTTTTCTCAGGCACAGCATAAGATTTATGTGGAAACTGTCATTTTTGTGTGGTAATATAAATTTTTTTTGAGGAAATTTCTTTAGCTTTATAATTTCTATCCTTGGATTGCAGTAACAGATGGTGAGGAAAAGAAATATTGAAGTTCTCAGCATGCTGAGCTAAGGTTGATGTTGGCTCTGCTCAGCTTGCTTTATCTCAAAGACAACTGAAAAGTGGCAGTAAGGGAAAGAAATAATGAATATGTACACTTTAAAACATTTTTATATCACAACCACTAGGGATCACCCAGGACATGCAGTCAGAAAAATTGCTGGTATACAAAACACCCATTCATATACAGACATTGATACCAAAACACATAACAAAACATGGGCTGCAACATGAAAATTTTCACTTTACTCGAGCCTTTCTTTGAGGCCCAAGGTCCTGCTAAACAGTGCCTTTGATTTTTACAACAGGAAGGCAATCCTGGTAGAACAAAGCTTCTTTCAGTCATGGAGTCTGTAAGGTTTCCTGATGTTCTGAGTCTCACTGATAATCACTTCCCTTCTTCAAGCTGAGTGGCTTTACCTGCAGAAACAGAGTAAGAAGGAAAAGCTACACAGTGCATGAAGGAGGAGGGGTGAAGAGTTGGTCTTTGAGTACATCTTAACAATGGTCACTCTTTTCTTGCAAGAAAGGAAAACCATGAAAGGGAATTGGCATAAAAAACCCAAACAACAACAACAAAAGGCAGGAAAGAAAACTGAGGAGGACATTATGTTTCTCTTACAGATGGAGAAATTATAAAAAAGCCAATCTCTTGTGGCAGGCACTGCTGCTTGATCTATCCAGATCCAAGTTCCTGAGCTCAAGAAGAGCTGAGGAGACATTCAAGTGGACCTTACTCCACTGTTCCAAAGGAACACTCTTACTTATGCCCAGCAAGAACATTTGAAGGGGATGAAACACATCTGGAACACCAGATATGCCCCAGATCTTCCTCTGCAGTATTTTCTGATGGAATATGATACTGCTTCTCACAGACAAATTTCAGTGGTGAAGGGGAATAAACTTCAGGTTGAACGGGAATAAATCTGGACTGGTACAGTGTAATTCACCTTGGACAAGTGAAGCTTTTCCAGCCCATCTTCATTTAGATATAAGCTCAGAAACTACAATTTGTAAACTAGGTTGGTCAACATATGCAAGAGAGAAGGAAGGACAAAAGAAACCACTCTTTTATTTCAGACTCTGTGTTGTTTTTTTCCCTTTCTGTGCACATTTATTATTAATACTTTGCCACTATTATAATATATTCTTAATGGCTTACTAAAAGGGATAGAGAAACCTGTACTATTTTGTAGGTTGGGTATATATTTAGGGGGAGCACAAGAAAAGCCTTTTTTAGTGGTACTCAACATAGTTTTTCTGCTGAGCTCCCCTGCTGTACCTCACAAGGACATTTTTCAAATTAATTCACTTCAATTTCCCTAAAATCAAGAGGACAGCACGGTATTTATTTCATGCTAATCATTTCTCTGACTGGCACAAGGAGCTAGCTAATTTGTTTGCAGAGACTGACATGTCTGTAAAGCTGTTTTGATTACAGGCAATGTGGGTAAAAGATTGGTTTCTGTCAAGAAAGATTTCTGTAAATATTTTGGTGAAAGTATTCGGCAAGGAAGGTATTTCTTATGTTGTTTAAAATAATTATAAATTGTTACTCTTCCCTATAAATCTCTTGGCTGAGACCGTTATATTCATGGACTTCTATAAATACATTGTACAGTATCAGTACATTTGAAGACACAGGAAGAAATTTGCTCTAGGGTGTATTGTCATCTAATATAAATTGTTATCAGTATAGAATGGTCTTTTATTATTAGCATAACTATACTATAGTCAAAGCTGCTTTTTCTCCCTCTTGAACATGAGTTGATATCTAGTGAAATCAAAGTGTGATATGCTCTTTTATGCTTGGGGCTTCATATCATATTTAGCAGTAGTTTCCTGCAGTAAATTGAGCTTTTCTCAGCTGGGCAAAAGCATTGCTACTGGGAATAATTGTAAAGCTGAATTTTCCGTACACAAATAACTCACCAAGACAAACTAATTTAGTGTCTATGCCTTTAGCCCTATGTCAAGGTAGACTCTTGTCTCAGTCTCAGCTGTAACTTGTTTACCCACACAGTTCACACTTCCCTGTGTCTCTTGGGTGATGGTAAACTGGTACAGCTGTGGAGTGTGGGGTTTTTTGTTGTTTTGATGTAGCTATTTTTCTGCTTGTAGAGTATTTTGAGCTGTATCTCTGCCAAGAGAATGTGGCCATGGGTGCTGTTGACCATCCCCCTGTGCACCAAGGTGACAGAAGCCAGACTGAGCCTCTACCTCAAGCCTTGAAGCTCCAGCAGGTCCAGCAGGTTTTGTAGCAGACAAAAATGTGCAAGCATACCTAACAGTGTTAGGTGAAATTTTTTACATGTGTGTTAAAAAGAGCATATCTTTGACTCAAATCAGAAGGGTTTTTCTTAAATCAAGGGAAATTATGGTAAGGTTAAGGCTGTAGGACAGGCAACAGTACAGCAAAAGTGCAACCAGACCTGCTAGAACTGAACTTGCAAAAATGGTGATTCTTCCAAACTGTCTTCTTATCGTACTAGAAAGGGGAAAAATATCATGCCACTTCTACTGTTTGTTAATATACTAATTTTCACAACTTGCTGGCCTGTTTCCTTTTATATTTTTTGGTCTATCATGTCTACCACGATCCTGAAAGGAAGGTACTGTCTTTGTGGTGAGTTTTGTAACTTGAATACAGCTATCTGTACTGGAGTGTTTCTAACTCCTAGTGGAATGCAGAATAATTATTAATAGAACCAACTTTATGATATGCACCAAGAAACACAGATGCCCTGTGTTGGTTTCTTAGGAAGCATTTAAAGGTCCTATTGAGCCTTGCAAATTCTACCTTCAGCCTCACATTGTAAACTGAATTCAGTTTGTGAAGAAGTTTGTTTGTTTGCACTCTTTACAACTCTTAACAACTTGCCTCAACTTTCACTGCTGATAGCAACTGTTGTACATTTTAGCATGTTCTCCAGTCTTTCAGAAGAAATAGAATTTGTGAAATTCTGCCATATGAGATGAGGCATTAAAAAATGAAAAACAACTCAATGGGGATGGAAGTGAAAGGAATTTTACAACCTTAATTATGGCTGCTTCAACAACTGACAAATAAAATATTGATATTAAAACATATGCATGAGCTTCACAGGCTTAGCCATTGTATTCAGCTTGCCTGCTGTCTATGGGGTCTGGCCTGCTGTGATGCAGCATCCTGACAGTACATTCTTTGAGAGAAAAAAAAATTCTTTAGTTTAAGCTGAAGATGGATGCTGTTCCCATCTGCTTCAAACTCTTCTGATTGGACAGGCGCTGTTCCAAATGACAGCGCATGTTCTAGCTGAAAAAAGAATATTCAAAATTATATTATTTAAAATGATGATATGCTGCATAACCAGGATTACATAAACTAACAGATTATACAAGTTTATTTAGTTGCACCAAGCCTGACAAAAGGTTCAAGAAACATTTGGACAATGATCTCAGGCAGGTGATGTGACTCTTGGGGATGGTCCTGTGCCATTCTAAGAGTTGGACTCTGAACCTTGCAAGTCCCTTTTGACAGCATGTTCTGTGATTCTGTGATTCTGCCATTAGCACACATACACATGCTTCTTCATTAGCTGTTGTGAGAAATATTCCTTCAAGACTTACAGAATGCATGGTCCTTGATTTAAATTTTTTTCATTTAGTTTACTTATGTTGCATCATGACCTGAACAAATGCAGCTAGAAGGGCATTTGACAGAAAATACAGTGTTTGACTACTATTACAGCAGCTTATTTGGAGGCACATTTGCATTCATACATCCCTAAAGGCAACTTCTGAAAGATGTTTGTTTCTATTTTCCAGAATGCAGAATGATCTGGTCTTGTCCAAATTGCAATTCTTATGCATATCTAGAGGCACTAGAAGGAGGAAATTAGATCCTAAAGGCAGAAAGCAATGTGGAAGCAGATTGCATTACACATTTTTCTTCCAAATAAACTTTCACTGGCATTGAAAGCTGTACTTGCTCAGTGCTACAGAAAATGATAATGTGCTTTCTGAAATGTGTTCTCTGTTATACCATACTCCCAAGAATCCACTGATTACTTTAATTGTCAAAAACTAGAGAAAGAAATTTGGTCTCCTGGAGTTATTTTTTTTCCACCTCTCCCCCCTTTCCCTCCCCTTCTGAATTAATCACTCTCCCTCATCTCTAGTTTTTTAATTATTACTATACTATGGAAAAACGTCATAGATTTCAAGACTGATACCTTAGGTGTCCCAAGATACTGCAAAATAAGACAAGTGTAGCTGAATGCATCCTACAGGGAGGGGTTAGTAGCACAAGGGACTTGTGCTAAAGTATTTATCACTAGGCCCACAGCCAGAAGTGACATCACTGCCACTGAGAGCAACTCTAGCTCCACTTCAGGTGGCAAAGGAAAGTGAGAGAAACTGGAGAGGCACCTCTAAGTCTGTCTAATCAGTTCATCTACAAATCTGCTGTCCTCTGCAGGACATGAGAACAAAGAAGCCAGAAAAAGCTGGATAAAAAAGAGATGAAAAAGCAAATTGTGGACCATTGTGGGGTTTTTTTCTTTTTTTTTTCTGTAGTCAATGTGCAAAGTGGCTTTACTTCGAAAGTCATCTTTACCTAAAGTTTCAGACAAGCAAAGGAGATTCACTTATTTAGACATACGGAGGCTTAATAATTCTCTGGAATTTTGTGTCAGAGGCTTGGCCTTGAATCCTAACCTCTTTTTTAAATGAAATTGTAAGGGATGTCTAACTTCTAAGCCACAACACTGATGTCACTGGGGTTGCTATGCATTAAGTCATTATTAAGCAGAAAGATTTTAGAAGAGTGTTGAGATGGGAAAATAACAGGATCACACCTGCATGGAGTTTTAGGTGACAGTCTAGAGTGATGCTGATAGTTGGACAGGAGCCTGTCTTCTTCAAAGACAGTGCCAGAAACTGGAGGACTGGAGCAGGATGCTATGGTCAACCACATAGCAGCCAGATTTTGGAAGGAAATGAATTATGAAAACAGTTGACCAAATGCCCCAAGACTGGAACAGTGTATTTGTATTTACATGTGAGGCAGGAAAAGGAAAATTTTTTTTTTGTTTAATTGCCTATAGAGTGTAAAGGCTAAGCAATTGCAATAATGATTTTAGAAAACTGGAATTGCTAAGTATCCACTGCCACAAATTGCTTTAAACATGATTACACTTCCAGAAATCTGTATAAAATTGTTGATCTTTATTGTATAGAAGTCAAGAATGTTTATTTTAATGCTTATGTTATGTTTTATGTATGTATTGTTTAAAACCTCTCTCTTTCTGACAAGTCAGTGTTTCTATAGTCTTGTTACCCAGTCATTTACAGTTCATAGCTTATGTTGTTTTACCCTGGGATGAAACTGTTTAAGGAAGGCATTTAAATAGCCTTGCAAAATAACGCCTTTTGCAGTATAGCTATTTTCAGAAACTGTACTGAAATTTCCCTATTTCTACTGTATAATTAGAAAAAAAATTTTTGCCCCTCCCTCATCCATTTTCTGTTTTTTCGTAACTGACCATTTTGGGGCAGAGAAGAGTAGCTTAAAACAATCCCTACCAAATGAGAGAATTTGCAAATCCAATTTATTTCCTCTTTCAGAGGAAGAATCCATTCAAATGAAAGACCAGGCTTGTCAATGCAATGTAGCTGACCTCTGAAGATGTGCGTACTTGTAAGAAGGTGTAGGTATGAGTGTCTTGGATTATTTTGGTATTATTATAAACTAGTAGAATTTGACAAATCCTTTAGGTATGTGAAAACAGGTCTCCTAGTTACCCAAGTCAATCTGTTTTCCTTATGTAATTCTGTAAAAACAAAGCCTTCTGTTTTGTTGCCATGAACTTCCCTATAGAGGGAAAAAAAATTGTTTTGAGAGCATTTAGTGTCTTGTACAACCCGGATTCTTTCTGTTGACGAATGGATCTCCTTTAGGTCATGTCAGAATGGAAACTGTAGGTCTGGAAGAGACTCCATCACAGTCAAGCAAATGATACAAAAGCTTGATAAAGTACTAGTCCTTTCTGTTAATTCAAGGACGTTGTCTGACCATCAAAACTAGTTTTTGCTCACAAGAGTTTCATCTGTTCTGCACTTCTGTGCCATACATTAATTTGCAGAGAATAGTTATGAGCACGTTTAATTTCCTGGTCATGGCTACTGAAATCACAGAGAAGCTTTGTTAGGCGTGAGCATAGAGCCCATATCCTGACTGTACTGTAATCCACATCCTTAGGGGTCTGGGCCTTTCCTTAATTTGAAAAGATTATCGGAACAGAGGAAAAAACCTGCAGTGTCAAGTGCCCCTCCTGACAAGTTTGAATATACTGCTTTAAATTGTCAGCAGTGCCTTGACAGCCAGGAGGGCCAACCATGTCCTGGGGGGCATCAGGCAAAGCATCACCAGCTGGTTGAGGGAGGGGATTGTCCTGCTCTGCTCTGCACTGGGGCAGCCTCACCTTTGATATTGTGGGCAGTTTTGGGCACTGCAATATAAGAAAGATATTAAACTACTGGAGAGTGTCAAAGGAGGGCAAGGAAGATGCTGAAGAGTCTTGAGAGGAAGCATTTGAGGAGTGGCTGAGGGCACTTGGTCTGTTCAGCCCTGAGAAGAGGAGACTGAGGAGAGACCTCATTGCAGTTACAACTTCCTCCTGAGGGGAAGAAGAGGGGTAGACACTGTGGTGACCAAGGGCATGTCCTGAGGGAATGTCCTGAAT
The DNA here is from genome assembly GCA_013396655.1 of Campylorhamphus procurvoides. Lineage (NCBI taxonomy): Eukaryota > Metazoa > Chordata > Aves > Passeriformes > Dendrocolaptidae > Campylorhamphus > Campylorhamphus procurvoides. The sequence continues at coordinate 108,916 of WBMV01000893.1, forward strand.
TTGTGTTAGGGGAGGTTTAGGTTGGATATGAGAAAAAGGTTCTTCACCCAGAGAGTTGGACATTGGAACAGGCTCGCTAGGGCAATGATCACAGCACCAAGCCTGACAGAGTATAAGAGGTCTTTGGATGATACTTTCAGGCGTATTATGTGACTCTTGAGGACATTCCTGTGCAGTGATAAGGGTTGGTCTCAATGATCCTTGTGGCTCTCTTCCAGTTCAGCATATTTTGTGATCCTGTAATATCAGAATTGTTTCTTATTTAAACTTTAAAATAGCATAAAACACAACATTTTTCATGGTACTATTTTCTGTTTGATTTTTTTTTTTTTCATGCTGAAAGTTTTCAGATAGATTCAGACTCCATCACATGAAAGTCAAACCCATGGAGAAATTATAAGGAAATTAAATCCAGATTTTTTTAATATAAATTGTTACACATATTTAACAAGACACAGTTTCCCAGTACAAGTCTATCATAATCATCAATGTCTTTCAGGTCCACTTTTAGAAATAAACTATTCTGGTCTCAGGTCTGCGTATTTCTTTATTCTAATGCTCACGTGTTTGAATAGCTGATTTACAACAAAATAATTTGATTTCCAAGAGGATAGCATATAGCTTTCTGTTGAGGTATAATGTATAGTTATAAATGTATAATTTATATAATTGTAAAATATGAATATTAAGACTAGGATTTATTTTTATACTAATTTTAAGACTCTATGGCATATTGTAAGTTTATTCTTAAAAAACTAGAATTACTCTTATGGTCTGAAATAGATGTATCTAAGAATGCTTGGTTGAATTAACATAGAAGTTATAGTATAGTCCACATGCTCTGTGCAAGCTTGTTGTTTGCATTGGAAGCCAAACTTAGAAATTAATTCATTCCATGTTTTAGGAAAAAGTGATAATTTGCAATATTTAAGATGAATAATGAAACCTTACCAATGGCATAATTTCTTTAGCATCTCCTGTAGAAGCTTCTAGGAAGAAGGCAGTTAGCACTTCAAGCAAATCTGACTGCAGTAGCTGACCTACTGAAAATTCAAAAGCATTACAAGGTTTAAGGATTACTGCGAACTTCCTATGAATATTTAACCAACCAACCTGTCTGACTGATAGATACTACTGACACTTTTAGAAATTCATTTATTCACAGGAACGCCACCTCATTATGTGAGAAGCTTATCTAATAGATGTGTCCTTCTTTCAAGCTGGAACTTTTATCCAAATTTTAAACTAAGTGGAAATGGTTTGCTGGTTGGAAGACAGCATGTTGTTTACTGGATTTCTCAGCATGAAACTACAACCAAAAGCCATGTCAAATCCTTGCGAACAGTTACAACAGATTGATTATGGTTTTGTTTGACTAAACAGTGGCTTTGCTGAATATGTGGACAGTTATGCTTGCTTTAAAATATACTTCATGAAACATTTGGATTTTCTTATCCAGCAGTAAGCTGTGTCTTTGCAAACATCCCTCTGAACAGGGTCACTCTTCAGCTGCTATGTGGCAAGCTAAATGAGTCTATGACTATGAATAATTTCTTTTCCAGTCAGAGACCTTTGACGTATATCCTATATATAAGAAGTTCCTAGAAGAAAAAAATAACATCTGCCTAAAAACGACAAGCCAATGTGGACAAAACAAGAAACAAGTTCTGTAGGGTTGACCTAGGTTCCTTCTGTGGTTTTGTGAATCACAGAAGCAGGCATACCTCTTAAGCTTTGTAAAACTTCTGATGTTGTCTTCCTTGATGAGTGAACTTGGGAGGCATAGCCGAAGTGGAAGTGTGACTGGCTAGGTGCAGATCTGATGAAATAACTGCACCAGAGGCATAGGAAAACAAGAGAAAAGAGTTATATTGCTTGTTTAATAACACACACATTTGTTTTTTTTTAATGCCTGCTTTTTATCATACTTGCTAAAGAAAAGTTACGCTTTCCACTTGGAACATAGAAAGTCTTTAAGAAGAAGAAAAGAAATACTTTCTCACTGTCTTGTGTCTAAAATATGGTTTATTTTAAAAACATTCAGTTAAAAGGTCTGCTGTTTTTAAAGATAAGTGTTCTCACCGTGACTTGCAGTAAAAGTGTTAGATCTAATTCAGACCTGACCAGGAACACGCTTTTGTCAGCTAAAGGCATAAATTTTATTCTGTGTTTCCACCTCAGCTGTAGCAGCTCGATGGCTACATTATTACTGAAGAAGGCAGATACTGGGACATTTATTGATAAATAACCTAAGAACAAAAGGAAGAAATTACAGACAGCAATCAAATCTAAAAGAAATTATGATACTTTAGTTTACAGTCACAGTATGGTATAGTACTCAAGTAGTCAAAACTCAAACATTTAAAATGTACTAAAGCTATGTTATATCACTAATGTATGCTATTTCAAAATAATTGTATAATATATTTCTGCTGGTGACAGGCCTCTGGGACCATCAGTATTAACCTAATATACAGCTCCACTATAAAAAAAAAGTTTTCTCTGAGATAAATTCAGAGAGAAAGTGGAACATGTTTTAGAAGAAAAACTAGACTGGAATTTGGCTTTTCAGAAGTGAAGCCTATTTCTGATCCATAAGCAGACCCATAGCTTTTCTTCAAATGTATGTAAATTTAAGGTATTAAAGATCTGGAATCTCATAATAGTTTTTTGAGTTTTTAATACACAGTTGAATTCATAAGTTGAATGTCTCCTTCATATTGATACTGTTATACTGACCTTTACATTAGTTATTTACTGTTCCATTTTGGAAAGGAAAGATATTTTACATATATATATATATATATATACACGTTTCTTCAGGGGTCATGCTAGACTATTGATGAAAGCAATCAAAAGAATAAAAGAATCCTAAAAGCAAATGTAGAACCTATCAAAACAATTTTGATGTTAAAGTTCTTAAGAGCATCTAACTCTTTTATGTGGCCTGAAAAAGTAAAAATACATAAATGGTTCTACTAGTAGAGCACTGTTTAGAACATATGCATGTCTGATGGAGAGAGCTTATGCAGAAGAGGCAAGGGAAAAAACAGTCCTTTTGACATTAAAAGAACTGCTATTTCTATAAATGTGTACTTGAGCAGGAAATCACTCATTTATGTAGCTAGAAGGTACTTTATGTTCTAGTCAGCTGGAAGGAATAAAGAATTAGTCCCATAATATTATAATTCTCTGTCAAGAACATGAAGGACAGGATAAAACTTAAAGTAATTAAAGTTTTACATGAAAAAACTATATTTCAGTCATTGCAATATTTGACATCAATTTAAGAGACTAATGGAAATATCTCTCAATATCAGAGCAAATGGCATTTCTGGTGGGGCATATCTGATGCTTAAAAGTAATGCTAGACTTATCACACCATGCAGCCTGAAGGTCAGAAATACTTAACTCTCCCTCTGTCAGCAAAAATTTCAAGTCTATTTTTGGCTGTATAAGGGTTTCATCCTTTGTAGATGTTGATTTTTTTTTTTTTCTGTAAGGTGAACGTGTGAGTGTTCAGAAAGCTTGGGAATACACCAGCTGAAGAGGGACAAACTCACCCGTTTTACAGCCTTACCTCAGCAATATGAAGAAAATAAGGTGATTATTCAGTCACTTAATTTAAACAGCCTTTGATTTAAGCCAGTGAAAAAAGTGAAACAAAACCAGGCAAGAATATTCAAAGAACTACTGGCATTTCTTCTAAATTTTTTGCTGTGAATTTTCATTTTATTAGAAATTTTTTTTAGCTTATGCCAAATAAGGACATTTGTCTTCATTTGACAGCAAGTTTCTGTAAAGTTTTATGGCTTCAATCCATGTGGATACTTTTTTACGTCCTTGTCCTCTTAAAGTGAGTATAAAAGCATCCCATCTTTTTGTTTTCTTTTGGTTTTTTCCTTGAAATTCAAAGGTAGTTTTCTCTATTTCACAAGGATTGTAGGAAAAAACCCAAACCCCACTAGCTTGCTGTATTTTCCTGTTGCTCATGCAAAACTTTTGTCAGCAGTCACAGCTACCTCAGAGTTCTGTAGAAATGTAGATGGTGTTTCATTTTCCTATATTGGACTTCTTTCAGTCTTCTATCCATAAAGCAGTGAGACTGGACAGATGACATAACTAAGAACAAAATGGACAGCTAAAGGGATCACAAAGGGTAGGTGATGTGATTCAATTGTTTACTGGCCACATTGTTTTTTGTGCTTCCTATAAAATTTTAAAAATACTGGCTGCAGGGGAAAAATATTGTTTTCCACTGTATAAAGTGTTTCTCCTCTTACATATTCCTCAAGTGTAGGACCTCCTTCACTCCTCTAGTAACCTTCCACCATTCCTCCTTTTCTATAAGTAGAGGATTCCTCTAACTCTTCATAAATCACTTACTCAGACTTAAGTGCCCTCAGTTACTCTCAAAGGTGGGAACAGTTCTGGAAACCTGTCAGGGTTAGATCAGACCTCTGCTAGTTTAGAGAACTAAAAATCAAAAAAGTATATCTTTTTTGATTGTTTTCTACAGCCAGGATTCTGACATTTTAAGGAGGAAGTAAACTCTTATTCAAGGTCCATGTAGAAAGATGGAAGTATAAATTCTGCAGCTTAAATCTTGTGGCACTATTGTGCTGATATCTGAATCAATAGCAGAGAAGTGCACTGCTGAGATTTTCTGCCAAATATGGAAATAAGCTATAGGTAATAAAGACAGCATTTAGATATATTGCTGAGACTGCAAATAAAAAAGGAAAGAAGAAAGTTTCACAAGTGTTTCCTATGCCCTTAAACACTGTCATTAAAACATTTCATAAGGGTACTTGTTTCATTCTTGTCCAACCTCATACATGACCATAGAACATTCGTTAAAGTTTTAATGGCAGTTTCTCACATTGTGTCAGTTTATCTGTATAAGACATCATAAAGTTGCTGTATAGGCTTTTGCCTTAACTTATTCGATTTTATAAACACTAAATCATCCATAAGGTTTGACCGTTAATATCAATGGAAATAAGAAGAATAGCATGATGCACATAATTCCTCTTGATCTTAGCAGGATTTAGGTACTGAACTATCTTAATATATTTGGATTTACATTCCTCTCTATATCTTCATTAGTCTTCATTTAATTTCATTTAAAAAGAGCATTTTCAAAAGGAAGAGCTAAAAGCTAATTTAGAAGCTAACTCTCTAGAAAATTCCTCTTACCGTAATATATGTAACTTTATGCAGAGACTGACCAAAAATATGAAGTCTTCTTGTCTAATCAGTGTCTCAATCAACAATATTAATCGTCTTTCTTTAAGTAACTCATTAATGCTTATTGTGTAGAAAAACTACTGATTCATTTGTTGCTTCCTAAATTTAATAAAGGGCATAAAAACACAAATCACATGTGAGAGTAAATGCATCTATTGGCCCAGTCTTCCAACACAACTAGTGAGAGAGATGCCTTATGTTTTCACATGCATCGTGCACCTGCAATGTTTCTGCTGATCATCATCGCAAATGCTGAAAGGCTTGGGAGAAAGAGCTTGTTAATGTTTTCCTTTCTTAAAGTGTGTGTTTTTTCTGTACAACTGAACAAAAGGTATATGTGGGTGGGAAGCAGAGAAAGGAAATGTCTGTGGCTCTTTTCTACTTGATTTAAAAATATTTTACTTAATTTCTTTCATATATGTATTAGCTTGTGGAAAAAGATACTGAAATAGTCCCTACATAAGAAAGCCTAAACAGCACAGAAAACAAACAATTGTAAACACTCATGGCCTCTTCAGTCTTAATTTTGCTGTATAGCTTTGATTTTTTTATTTACAAGACTTCTAGTTCCCTTCAAGGTCCTAAGTATATCTATTCCACCTCATAAAATTATACCTTTTCTCCTTGTAAATAGCTGTTGACTAGTTAAATACAGAAGTTAAAATAAATTGGGGAGTAAATCTCACTCGTATTTGTGTCTGAGTAAAAGTTTGAAAGCCATTTGCTTTGTACTTCACAGAGCACAGTGTCTTCAAGGTGTCATCTTTTTCAGAGATCAGAAGGAAGCTGATTATGGTGCACTGCTCTGAAGTGAGCAGACTAGGGCTCCATCCTTCCTACCTCACTTCGGAGCAGGGGATTCACCTGCCCAGGCATGCCAAGCCACTGTTTAATGGAACTATTTCTTTGGTTGGCCCTATTTGCATCATCCTCCAGCTCAGCTTTCAGGTGTCACTCCTGCTGCAACAGGCACTTAAGTCTTCACAAATGTCCCCCATACTTGCAGCCTTTTCTACTTAACTATAGAAATAATAATTCAGTGAAATCCAAAGATGCCAGAGTTAACCATGGTACTTTCTATTAAACACCTGATATTTTCCAAAGACATTTGCCTTTTGAGATGTTCAGTCATCTGTTTTCATGGTTTGTAAATTTCTAGTTTGCACATTCATATGATGGAAATAAGATGTTGCTGAAGAGAAGTAGTGGTTTCTTTAAAGTAATAGATTTTTTTGTTGTTGCTTTGCTTTGTCTTGCTTTGGTATTGTGTTGTGTGGGTTTTTTTGTTTGGTTGTTTTTGGGTTTTTTTCCTAGACAGCTAAATCAAAGGTTTTGGAAAAATATTCTTGAAATACATTTTTACTTTTATTTGGACAACATGGCATCCTCCAAGGGAAAAATAGATAACTTTTGTCTGACTCCAAACAAAAACTTTAGTTTTCCTCTAGGATTATGTTTTTTCTTTAATAGTTCTTATTTAGGTTAACATTAGCAGACTCCTAGCCTTAATTCAAAGACTTTGTCATGTACTAAGAAAATGCCTAAATAACCTTGTTCCGTAGAAATAATATAACATTGCTCAGCAGTTTCTAGGCAAAGATGACTGGAACATTCAGGATGATTTGTGGGAAAAAGGCAAGTTGTAATATGTCAAAACCTTTTTACTTTGCTAATACAGAAGCTGAAAAAAGAATGTTACAAAAAGAAAATTTGATACCTGAAAGAAATCAAAGCTCACTTGCCATGTCTTGTGTCTCCCAGCAAGAAACTCAGTCACAGCATGACAACCTGACTGTTCGTTGACTTGATTCCTCAGTGCCTTTTAACAATGTTCTTGTATTTTATATTTTTGTCTTTTACAAGAATGAGTGTATAAGAAATTCTTTTCAATATTTTCAAGGCATCTCATGTTAGATTATATGCAAGTAAAATGGCTGCCAATCGTTTGTCATGCAAAATATTTGGTTGGACTCTTTGTAATGTTGTCTTTTGAGTATGACAGATTTCTCTCACCGAAAGTCAAACACAGTGGGTTTTATGCATTCCCAGTGACAATAATCCCTTCTGTCCAAACAGCATTGGACTGCAGGGGAAGTGCAGTGATAGCTTCAAATATTCCTTTTGTTATTTATCAAAAAGCCCTTGAACTTCAGAGTACTTTCCTTTCCCATTGGCACTTAAATGCTTCATTTTCCTAATTAGGAAAAGATTTTAAAAGCAAAACCAAATCTGAAAATTTCTTTAAATTCCAGCAAGTGCATCAAACAGATTACAATGTCAACTTTCTGCTTTCGAATTGATAACTTGAACCATGTGATCTGTTTGAGGAGCTCTGCAATATGAGCTTAATACCATGTGATGCAACAAAAATGAATCAAAGGGGTATGCTGAAAATAAACAGGACACTTCAATTTCTCAAAATGACACATGCTTGGAGAAAGCAAATGCAAATTTAGTTCAAAACCAACACCAGCTCTAAGCTCCCCTTTTCAGCCCCTTTGCTGACCTAGTTCTCTGCAGGATTGGTTTGCTTCTTTCAACACATCATTTATCAGTTGCCTTCGTTTGCTATTCTTGACACTTCATTTCTCACATGCTGAGAAACTGGTTTATTCCACTGCCTTAAGTGAAGGACTGGTTAGGTTAACAAATATCTAAACATGGCCATCAGTCACTCTGAGATTTTTTTTTCGCTGCATTTGTGATCAGTCTTCAAATTCTCTTGGAAGAGCCCCAGCCTAAAGACTTCCAAGGATCAAACTGTGTCTCTTCTAGAGGTCACAGGACCTGAAACAGGGCCCTCCTGCTTTCCCTCTGCTGGCTCACTGGTCTGTCTCAGACTCTTGCATCCTTGTCTGGGAAGTTTACAGCTCTCATCAGCACTCAAGAAGCCCGAGGTATTTCTACCAAGCTGAACTGCTGTGTCGGGGGGGAAGGGAGGATTTTGCCTCTTACTAAAACATTTACCAGAAGTTCAGTGACTTTTTTAACACTTGTGCCTCTGTGCTACGTTTTGAGAGTGCATATGAGCTTTTATCACATAACCTGGCAAGAATGACTCAAACCATGAATTTTTTTTCATGAAATGATGAATTTCTAAAAGTCAAAAGAGTAAAGAACACTGCTATGCAGCTGAGTTTTCTATTGTTTTGCTGCCTCACTAGTGAAATACATTTCCATGCTTACATTCCCCTCACTGAACTTTAAACACACAAAAATGAACCTTTCATCTGGTGCTACTCTGAGCCAAGAACAGAACTGCTTTAATAGATAAATAATGGATTCCTCAGCAATGAGCACTAATGAGTGCAAACCCATAAAGAAATTAGGTTTAATTAGTGCTGTCTACAAGTCATTGCCATTTTTAAGCTGTGTAAAAGATGTAACTTTAATGATTAGTTTATGTACTAACAGTCTGCTGGTGACTGCTTTGTGTCTCTGTTGGCACTGGGAGGGCTGGCAGCACAGCATCCTCCTTGTGCTGCATCAACCAGGGCACAGGGTTGCCTGGGTTGTCTCAGGTCAGAGAGCACAGAACAGACTCAAAGTGCTGTGTGTCACTAAATGAGGTATTTGAGTACAGACTCTTTTATCCCCTCCGTGGACACTGGGGTGTGAAAAATTCTGTGAAATTGTATGTGAGGGCTTCCCTTTTCATCTGCTTGTCCCAGCAGCGACCCAGGCATCGATGCTGAAGTCTTGAGGGTGGCAGAGAAGAGTATGAAAGGAGGAAATGGTTATATTATGACCCAAGTTTAGGAAAGCAAACAGCTATTGTGATTTAAAGCAGTTGTCTTGCCCTAGTAACCCCCCTTCCTCTTCACCACCAGTTGGGGATGTTTTAGATAGTAAGGCAGAAGCAGATGTGTTTGTGTACCTTGCTCACTGTGGTTCAGGCTGTTGCACTGTTGTGATCCCAATCATGCTTGTGGTTAAAGATCAAATGTCAACTGCTAACACATTTTCATTTTTTCAGCTGCTGTTATGGCAGAGCTGTTTGGCAGGAAGGTGGAGTGGACAGATGGGACAGGAGCCTCCTGAATTAGTCTGTCTAAATTCACACCACCCCATGACTGTTATTATTAATAGGATAGAGGGTTTGAGAACACTAAGAAATTCAAAATATTCTGCACAGTATGTGCAGCTGATTATTTTTCCATCTCTTCCTTCTACTGGCAATCATCAATATGGGTTGCAACAAGATAAAAATTGTTTGATTTTCTAAACTGTTTAATTTAAACTGTTCAATTTAAACGATTAAATAAATTACTCTCTTCAAAAAGGAAGTCTAGATTCTTTTTCATAGACACACATCCTAATTTTTCTCCTATTTTAAATTGGTGGTTGTCATAGTCAAGAACTTTCTTCTGTACACAGTTTGATGCAGCCAACACAGAGGTGTGTTTTGTGGTTTTTTTTGTTTGTTTTCTTTTAGTTCATTTGGTTTTTTCATTGGTCCATTTTGTTATTGCTGTTGTTCTGATGTTGTGGTTTTTTTTTTCTTGTGATTGGATATTAGAAAGAACCAAACTATAGAAGTAGAAGAAAAACCAGAAGCTGAAAATGAAAATGACAGCAAGACAGTAGAGAATTTCTAAAGGCTGCCAAAGAAATGGTTGAAGAGAGAAGGGAATGAAAAATCAGAAGATGCTGTCATGGGCATCAACAGAGAAAATTATTTTAAGAAAGAGTGTTTCTGATAGTACTAAGACAGCTGACAAGTCCAGATGGACGAAGCTGGTTCTGTGGCTTGGTGAAGAGAAATCCACACAGATTTAAAAAAAAAAAAAAAAGAAAAAAAGAAAAAGAAAAAAAGAAGAAAAACCTTTTGATGAGTATGGACTGCATCGGAAAGCACCTGAAATGGAACTGGAAAATAAAGTTTCCAGGGAAAGCAACTAGAGCAGATTTACAGGAAAGAGAAAGAAGTTGGGATGACAACTACAGTATAGATAAACTGGAGCTGTACTAATATGGGTATCTAAAAAGGTTGAAAAATACCCTGTGATAAGGTAAAGACCAGAAGGGATTCAGAGCAGGGATGCAGGAATGGGTTAACCTGTATTAAAACAAGCTGTTTTCATAAAATCTATGACTGCCATGAAATGGTCCTTGGAGCAAGACCTTCAGAGTGGAAAACTTACCCATCAACATCAATGAATGAGGGAAACATATCAGATTTCTAAATAGGTGTGAGTTGGCTTTCTTGTTTCTCATATGTAGCCTGTTTGTCTGTGAGAATGTAGTTTTCTCCTGTTTTGCATTTAAAGCCTGCTATGTCTGTTAATGCATCCGCACATAAAGAAGCTAGTAAGAAGAGAAAGAGTGAAAATAAATGAGGGTGCAGGGGAGATCAGGAGAGAAGTTGGGTCTCTGAGGCAAACTGGAAGGTGAGAAAATAACAGGGCATTTTGAGGTCTGTGAGAAGATAAAAGAAAAAAAAAAGGAAAAAAAGAAAAGAGATGTGAGGGAAAGAAAAGGAAGTCAAGCTGAGAAGACACAAAAAGCCCCAGATAATGCTGATTTTATGATTTCAAAGTGCAGGAGTCCATAGTTTGCAAACACCAGCTGAAACTCCCAATACCCTGATAATGGAAAATGGTTAGAGTTGGAAGGGACCTTGAAGATCATCTAGTTCTGACCTCCCCACCATGGAAAGGGATGCCACTCACTACATCGGGCTCATCAAGGCCCCCTCCAAACTGCCATGGAACATTTCATGAAGCAAGGGGTATCCAACTTTTCTATGCAACCTTTTCCAGTGCTTCACCACCCTCTGAGTAAAGTATTTCTTCCTAACATATAATCTAAACCTGTCCTCTTTCAGTTTAAAAATTGCCCCTTACTCTGACACCATCTGCCCTTATAAAAAGTCCCTCACCCTCCTTTTTATAAGGCCCCTTAAGATACTGGAAGGCGGCAATGAGATCTTCCCAGGCAGTTTTAAGTAGTAGATCATACAAGTATGGTTACTGTAATTAATGAAACTTTTGCAGGCGCATCCTTCCTGTGGTCCTGGATGTTTCCAATTGCATGGATAATGTAACATTTGTTTGCTTAATATATTACATTAAAATGAGAACAGCTTCTAAAGCAAAGTACACCATTCTTTAGTGTTTTCCTGTTCTTCTGTTACTTTCAGTAACTTGCCTCATTTGTTCTTTTATTTATTGTCATCTCTAAGATTAATTCAGTCCATGCTCTGGAATTATTCCAGAATGATCTATCATTTGGTTTTGCAACTGCTTATATGAACCTGTCAAGGATGGCTCAGAAAACATGAAAACATGAGGAAACAGTGACTTTCAAAACATTTTTGCCTAAAATATTGGTTTGAAATTTACCAGAACTAAAAATTCTATGTCCAGATTATTTTGCATTCAGAAAGCTTTTGCCTTGGTGAAAGTGACAGTACTTCAATAAAGCAAGAAAACCAAACAAACATAAAAACATTAAAAACCAGCCCTAGTAACTTCAAATTGCCTTCTTGCATGTGCTTGTTCATGTGTGTAACTTCATAGAACAAGCCTGATGTGAATGCAGAAAATCAAAGCATTGATTTTCATTCAGGGAAAAGCTAGCACATTCCATATGTGACAGGTATCAAAGAGAGAGTCCAAGAGTTTTGGCTCAGTTTTTCGGTGCTTTATTCCATTTAGATAACATTTTGATGTCAATTAGTTACTTGGTTTATAACTTGCCAAATTCTTGCTTTACAGACTGAGGATGCCAGAACCTCAACACAACAGAAATATCCTTTATTAATGTTTTTGTCTCTATAAATAACAAATACAAATGCTGCCCTCAGACTTCTGCTTTGATTCAGACAAGAGATGGGAAAACAATGCATTTGTATTTTGTGATTCTTAGGCTCACTTAGGACTAAACTATCCTAATTGTTTCACATTTCAGAAAAGCATAAGGACTGGACTCATGTATCTTAGACTTTACTGCATGTCCAGACTGTAAATCTTGTCTTTAGTAGAGATCAGAGCATGACAGGCCATTTTGATAGCTAATACCAGTGAAACAAAAGAATATCCAGATCTATCTCCTTTCTCCCTTGGGACTTCTAAGTCTGCCTCCTACTTATATGAAAGCAGAAAAGTGATGCAATGGACCTGGTGGTTCCCAGACCAGAGGCTCTATTTGACTCTTTGTATCTCCTCTTCCAATGACATGGTAAGCTTGACAAACACTAGATTTCAGGAGAAAAAATCATATTTTGTCATGATTGGAAAATCAGAATACTTCAGTGAGCTTTTGGATTGTTAAGTTTAATTACAGTTTTTATTTCTGGCTACATTAACTCCCAGTTTTATCCTGAACTTTCATTAATTTTCTAAATAAATGAATTTACACTTTCCCTCTCATAGGTGGCAGTGCAAAGCAAGGCTTGCACATTGTGTAATACTGTAATTGTTATTGTAATTAATCTTTGTTAGGAAAAGAAAAAGGGACTTATTTGAAATTCAATATGCATCCTTAATCCTTATTTTCTTAACTTTTGACTGCCTGTTGTTGTACATTAAAATATTCCTCTGTTAGATAATGCAATGCACACACATAGGACAGATATTTGCATTTAGTTGGTTTCCTTGCAGAATATAATCATTTAATGCAGTCTATAGGAGGAAATACTAGAGATACAATCACAAGACAAAAAAACAAGAAAGCATTTTTGTCATTTTGAATGACATTCACAATGAGCATGTTCTTGAAAACATGATGAATAGTCCCATAATTTTGATACAGAAATATTCAATGAGAAGCATTACACGAATTATTTTCCAACCATTTTTATAGGCAAAATCTCATAACTCAAGCCAGACAATTGAGAGAATAAAAAATACATTAAAGAAATGCCATATGTCAATAAAGCAGATTGTCAATGATTCTTAATGATGTGTTGAGAATAACAGGAACATTTGTTCCTGTATTGCTCACTGTATCCAATGTCATTTAAATGTGACTGAGATTTCTTACCAGGTGATATGCAACTTTTCATGTTATGTACTTCAAAGTGAGCATTAGAGTAGACATTTTGCAAAAGTTAGTTATGACCGATTTTCATTAGTCAAAACCTGTATATTCTGGAAAGCTGATAATCAGTTAAAATGAGAAACTTTATAATTGCAGGTGTTGTTATTAAGAACTGGCTCAAACTATTCTTGGAAGAAAATATGAGTGGCTGATAGGATACTCAAGGTCAGGGTGCATTTAGTTTTCAAGAATTGTAGCTATAATTAGTGTGTCAGTCACCCTGGACTGCTGGCTCTAGTAAGGATGCACAGATGTTAGCCTATCATCCATAGCAGCTACACAATATATTAGTCTGAGCAGTTTAAAATTTAGTCTTATGTATACTGGATTTTCCTTAAAATATTGATATGGCAAAAATTCATGTGTGAACCCTGAGCTGAACTCAGTTTTATACCAAGCCAAGAGCTGTGGCTTCATGTGGCTTCAAAAGAATCAAACATATATATGTATCAAATGTTGCAATCAGTATCAAGGTTTATGAAAATGCATGAAATATACATCCATAAAACAGCATTTTTGAACTTAGAAGGTTATAGATATTAGGTTTATAGCTATCAAATACATACATAGATATATATATATACACATACATATACATAAGTACACATATACAAATATATATAAATTATATAATTTGAGGAATTTTAATGTACCGTTATATTACTAACTTTCCTAATTGTGGTCAGCTCAGCGGATGTTTGACATGAGACACTTTAGAAAACTGATTTTTCTATCGATGTAAATTCTAAACTAATGACTGTGCTGATTCTAGCTATATATTCATACTTTTAATTAGCAAATACACTCATTACCTTTCTGTCATTCATTCTGTAAGTAAAGAAAATTTTTTACTCTTTTCCAAATGGTATCAGCAGAAGCTGAGTAGGAGGACAGAACGTCTAGATCATTTTGGGTTTGCTTTTTTATCTTTTTCTTGATTTGTAGCCTGATTTTGCAACATTTAATCACATGAGAAATATTGATTGCAAGTTAATATTAAGACAGCTTCAGATGGTATTCATATAAGTACTTTATAATAAATTTTCCCTTTAAGCTTTCAAATAAAATTAAATCTAGAAATAGATCTCATTGGACAGCAATTATTTTCTGAAGTTTCTTTCTCTTTTTTCTTTATCAAGGTATGTTTTGCTAAGGCTGCTACCTTGTTTATTTGTCTCATACTGAGTAATATCATTAATAGCTATTACATAGATTATGCCAACAAGCAGTTCAGAAAATTAAATATTCATTTAAAATGCACATAACATAGCAGTGGTAGCTCAGAAGAAACAACAGCAAGCAGAGACATAGCGCTTAAATTAATTAGAATTATACCCCTTGGGTTTTGTATGTGCACTTGGAATTATAGGAAAGTCTTTACTGTTTCATTCCAAATATCAAAGGTAAATGTGAAATCTTACTGCCTTTTCTATTAAAAGAGACACATTTTTATGAACTTTGTTATATATTTTGCCATCCTTTCTCAAATATTCCAGTTTGTCATGGACTGATGTCAACTTAATCCTGAGCTGATAACCCACACACTTCTTTTCCTCTATGACAAACTTAGATCAAAAATCGGTATTTCCCTATTACCACAGATGGTGTCTAGTTAGCACATTAAGTATTGCTCTTTAAGAAAGGAATCTTTAATTTTTTGTAACCACCTTCCTTTTTCATTTTCAAAGTTACCGTGCTAAGCAATTACCAGTGCTCCCTTCCTCTTCCCAGGTTCACAATTATCTCCAAGAAACTGCGCTGACCCCTTGTCTCCATGGTTTGTCCAGCTGGGATTTCTATTCTCATATGGTTATAGAAATGGTATGAAGAAGGGAATTTCTCCTTTGAGATAGAAAGATCCCACTACTGTCATAAGTATAATTAAACACCAACTGTGAGCATCTGCTTTACTGAGTGTGATGCTACAGTCCTCTCTATTGTAAGAAGGACTGTTTCACTGAAAGGTGATGCTGACAGCTTTTAAGAACTGTGATTCCTCTTAACTGATAGGAGTCCTCTAAATGTCTGACTCACCATAACCCTAAAATATAGCAGCGTTATTTGTACTTGCTATTTGGTTGAGGATTATTTGGCACACAAAAGTACAATTGGGTTTGAAGATATTTAAGCTGCACCTCTAAAGCCTACAGAGCAAAGTTTGCTATAATTGACAAGGCATTCTGGCTCCAGACATCATATGATCTCAACATTGCAATCGTTTTTGTTTGCAGGAGTCATAAAAAGAGATGCAGAGATTTTATCAAAACAGAACTTACTTTGCATTAAGGTATTGTGGTATAGATAATGGCAGCTGTCTCCAAACTAGACATCAAATGATGCCAAGGCTAAAAATTTGTAGGCAAAAGTGAAGTTCCAAATGTTTTTCCCTGCTAAGTCCTTTTGTTTTTTATAGACTTCAGAAGCATCATGGACCTTGGGAAAGGATGTTCTAGTGCAAGTAGGCTCCAACAAAAAAAAGAAAAATAGAATTCTAGAGAAATCTTCTGTGATAAATCCAAAAACTGCTACAAGAATTTTAAACAACTGTGTAAAAACAGGATAGTGAACAATTTGGTCAAGAGGAAGTCCTGACACATCAGAATGTTGCTAGGAATCTGTGAGCCAAAGAAAACTGTTCTTTCTATATTTGTTGACATCTTCTTTCTATGGCATTCAATGTTAATAATATGATCATTGAGATAAATATAATAACAGTAATATACGAAATAATCTTTGCAATTTTAGGAAGGCTTTTATTTATTGAAAAATTTGATTTCCCACTGATTATTTAAAATTATTTGAAATGACACTTTACATGCTGTCTGTTATACTCATAAGGTGCAGGAGAATAGTGAAGGAACGACAAAGTTTTCTCATTCTTTTGAGTTATCCTGGGCTAAATTTTGAATCATCCTCTCTCAGTTCTATGAGACTGCTTTGAAATTATGCAAAAGTTTTTATAAAAATGTGTTTCATATTTTTCCCTTTTTAGCTACCAAATCCCACAACGGAAACAGAATAACACATTAAATGATCTGAACAAATTTGGCTGTTCTTACACTACATTCTTTTCACCTTGCCACAGAAACATTATTTCAAACTTGTACAAGTGCACAGAAGTTCTGATGGATTAACAGAGTAGAGACTTTATTATACAAGAAGGACGTTAAGTACATATATAACCAAGATAAAAATATGTATAGAAATGTAGAGGCTTAGTGCTTCTTTATAATAAAGTGAAATTAAATCTAATGAGAACATAAATATATGTGTACATGTCAGGAATGAAAAAGTGTCTGCTGGATTCCTGGAGGACCAAACTGGTCTAGAACCATATAAATTAAAGGATAACACTGACACAAATTAGTATGATCATAAAAATTAAAATTTTTAATCACCAAAATAAATTCTAGAAAAATCTTTCTAACAGGACAGCAGCAAAAATCTCAGTGGATTTTTGAGGAGTTTCGCAAATGGCAATACGTGCCAAGGTATCTGTGATAGCACAGGTCTGAATGTGGCTGCTCAAACAAAATCCATAAGTTTGTATGTTTCTATGAAGATTATATAAAAATAAGAATGTTCCAAGAACAGTCTTTGTACCAATAACAGCAATACTTTCATACAATATCTTGAAGGGGTGACCAAGAGGTTTGCCGCAGAAGTGTAGCACTGCACACAAATACCAATGAAGATATGCCTATAGTGGAGTGAGGCTCAAGATATTAAAAATAAGCACCTAAGAAACTGGCAGAGTAAAATGAAAGGTTGTCAGTTGCTACATATCATGTTGACCACGCAGAGCCTTTTCGCCTAGCTTAGCTTTTCCATGGGGGTCAAGAAATCGGAGTAATATGCAGGCTGTGGGGCAGCAATGCTTGCTGCACCCTGGTCCCTAAAACTAGGACATACCCACTACAAGTAGCAAGAGAATCCTATTGTAATATAGAGTCAGCAACCTGAATCTCAAATGAAAGGTGTTTGCAGCTCATTACCCCAACCTCATCAACTTTGTTTCAGACTTTAGTGCTTTCAGTTCCCCTATGGGATTCATCACCAGCAGCTCTGAGCTCTCTGATTTTTCTCTTGAGTGGTGTCTGTCGGTCCTCAGGCAGGAATGTAGCAACTAATCCTTGAGGATCAAGTCTTTCACTGGGTGGGATGCCAACAGGAGTAAGATGATCTTCTGTTAGGGATGTTGTAGTCGTTTTGGTTTGGGTTTTTCCTGGTAACTGGGGTCATAACTAAGGAAGTATTCCATCTCATTTCTTTACGTAAGCAAAGATATGAGAGGGGGAGTCGGAAGTCAGGGAGCAATCCTTCTTCCGGTAGTGCTGGAGAGCAGAGGAGCTCCCTGTGGTCACTTTGCTGTGGGAGTGGGCCGTGGCTGTGGGTCTGCTGATCAGCCAGCCGGGTTGGGAGGAGCTGTCCTGAGATTCGGGAACGGCAGTTGTTTTGATGAGAGGGAAGTGAAAACTTGTTTTCTCTCTCTTTTCTCCTCGGTATATACATGTATATATGTGTAAATATATATAAACTGGTTTAATTCTACTGAAGTTCGGTTTTGTGGGTTTCCACCCCCCACCCCCCCCTTCTCCCTTTTTTCTCCTGTGCCCAGGAGGGGTCTTTAGGACCCCTGTCCTGGGCCCTTCGACTCTTGGCATTTGGCCAATTTCAACCGGTCACAGATGTGAAGTCCAAAACTGACATGCCCATATTACTTTCTCTTTACTTCTGTCCATATGCCAAGTCTTGATGCATTCTTCATAAATTTTCTAACAATCGTTCTACTTAAAATGAGATTAGAAAACTTTATGTGCCACTTGAGGATATCTTCTTGTGGTAGCTCTGCCATAGCTGCAGCTCTTTTAATGAGAAAAAAACCCTCTCAGGTTTTCTTATTTAGAAGAAGAAAATTTGCCTCTACACTTGTTTTATTATTTAAATGTCATGTTTAGTGTCACAGAGTTGTGGTAAAAAATGGTTTCTGGTCATCAATGCTATAGACATTTTTACAGAGAGATTGTTCAGAATATGTAGGCAGATGATCATTATGGAACTCAAAGAAAACTCAAGGAAACTCAAGGAAAAGGCCTAGCTTCACCTGTAGTAACTTTATCCCTTGGCACACTATGCAAAGGTGATGTCTTACAGGCCTGAACACCAGAGTTGTTACTTTTGCCAAATGAACTTCAGCTTATGTTACTCCCACAAGCAATGCCCCATCTGCAGTCCTACTGCAGTCTGACTCATTGTCTTCTGCTTTCTGTTAATTTAGTCAATTCTTTCACTTACCTCCCAGACAAATGTCAGGCAGTGTTTCTTCTACTTGTACAGTATTGATTGCTCTCTCTTTTGCTTAGGGAGTCTTCCTTGTTCAGTGTAATAGATTATACCCTTTTTGATGAGTTTTCCCATTTTTCTTAGTGAGTGGATAGGTATTAGCTTGTCATTGCTGGCACTGGCCCATTTTTTGCCATTATCAGTAGAGGCTGTGAAAATACAGATTTTTTTCATTTCCACTCTAATATGAAAACAGCAGTTCAAAAAAACCCAGAAAAACAATTCAGTCAAAAGATATTTTGCTAATTTCTTCTTTTTGAAGGGAGACCATGAAATATGGCACTTAATTTAACATGAAGTGTGTTATTTAACTTGGAAAAGAATATTTCCTTAAAAGTGCCAAAAAAATAAAAGCAAAGAAAGTGGGTCTTGATTTACCAGGCTTCTAGAGGAAGTGGCAGTTATGATTCTCCTTGATCTAACTGTTTAAACAGTCACATTATTTCTGTGAAACTCACATGTGAAAGTTTTGTGTCATGACATAAATATCTTAATGATATTTATGACTGATATTTAAAGACTCTTCTAAAATAACACCCATGGTCCTTTCTATTGGGACTACTCCACTTTGAATAGACTACAGAGGGTGTAATGTAAAAGGGGGAATTTCAGTTTAATGAGTAGCAGCATGATGCATACAAGTTTGGTCTGTGCTTCAACAAATATTTTAACTGATGTGTGTGTATATGTGTATGTATGTATATGTATATACATGTCTATATATATATGCAAGTGCATATATAAGCAGACAATATACCTATAAATGCATATTGGAATATATGCACCCTAGCTTACGTGTACAAATGCATGAAAATACACCTATGCACACACATATAATTTTATTTTTTATACATTGCATGATAAATAATGTGTCATGACTGCTTATGTAAAGGCAGATCGGGAAGGTTGATAGAATTCTTCTCCCCAGGACAGCATTGCTGCAGTCTCAGGTGCAAACCCCTTTGCAAGGTGAGAAAGGCAGGAGCTGATCTCCACACTCACTCTTGGTGCTCTGATAAAATATCATTTCTAAAATGCCAGGGAGTCACTCTTGTGAAGTGAATAAAAATATTTTCAAATAAAGTCATGGAGTAATCTAACCTAACCTAGGCCAAATACTTCTGGACCAGAGCATCCTCATTTACTTATGGAAGCATCAAGAAGAGCTGCCATGTTATTTGCATTTTTTTTCATTTAATCTTATTCATAATACTTTGGAGCCCACTGTCACTCCATATGTACTTGACCACTAAACTTAAGCCCCAGCTGCTCCTATTGTAAATAATGTTTGAAAATCCTTTATGATGGGTAAACCATAGGGCCAAGTTTTTCTTTTGCACTCCTAAAACTCTCCTGATTTTTTTTCAGAGGTTTTATCTTCTCATCTGTCTGTAGAATATCAAGATTTCTTTGGAAACTGCTCATTTTATGCTTCTTCATGAACAAAATTATTTACTAAAATATAGGGGAAAAGGCTTATTTTTTATTTGCCTGAATCAGAACAATTTCTTTAAATATGAGGTATTACAAAAGCACAATGACACTAAAAATGAATCATTTTTTAGGTCATCATCACACTCTTCCTTCAAATATTTTTTTTCTCATTTGATAGAAAATCTCTAGCCCTAAGCATGTAAGTATGATTCATGCCTCTTATGCAGAGAAAATTAATAGAATAGGATTAGTAGTTTTTAGTCACTGACCCAATGCAGTTCAGCACAATTTCCCAGTGTAGTTACATGGAATATTAAATTTATTATGCAGACTGAAAAATCTAAAAAGTAGAGCTTATAGTAATATCTGGAAATGTCACCCAACTTGCAATACACACTTAACTATGCCTTTGTATATCCTCAGTGACAAACAGTGCTGAAAATGAGCTGTACTCCTCCACAGTACCAAATGACAGTTCGTTGACTAACAAATCAGTTCAAAGAGAAGTCTGATTACAATGTTATCTTTTTGGAGAAGGAATTGTAATTCATTATGTTAGTCATGTAAACATCATGAAAACAGAATTTTCCCTGAATGAAATGACTGCAGTGATGGGGAATTCAGACATGGCTTTGAGACAGTGAGCAGGAACACTGTGAGCTCTCCATAGATATGATTTCCATAGATACCTGCCTTATTTTCCTGGCATGTCGGAGTGAAACTGTATTCTGTGAGAATGGTCCTCTGTGGTTCGAAAGGTCTGGGTTCAGTTTCTGGCTCTGCTACAGATTTCATCTAGGCAAGTCACTTGCATCTTGCTGTGCCTCAGTTGTCCATCTTTAAAGGGGAGATAATAATTTTTTGCCTTGCAAAGGGTTTGTGAAGATCAGTTCATTATTGTTTGAAAGGTGTAGTTCTGGAGAGGGTATTGCTGTCAAGCAGGTTTGGAACACAGCCTCAGCAATACCCCCTGAAGCTTGTGAAGCAGACTTTTCTGAGGAAATATGTTTTGTTTTCTCTTCCCAATATTGGTGAATGGCTGCAGCTTTCCCACTTCACACAGTGCACAGACTGGAGAGACCCTGCAGTGAAGGGAACTGCCTGAACATCCGTTTGAAGATTCAGCTTTCTGGTTTTCTTACTCATCTCTAACCAGGTCATACTCTGATTTTGCTATTGAGACTATTTGATATACACAATTATCTGTCATGGTGAGAGGTTTGTTTGCTTTTTACTGACTTCTCCAGGTCCACTGCAGAATGCAGCAAGAGTTGCTTGCTCAATAAACAAACAAAAAATGCAAACTATTCCCTTTCCTCTTGCAGTGCCATTCTTCACGCAGTGTTTAACTGACAGATTTTAAAAAAACCTGCAGAACTGGAAAACTGCAAGATTTAACATAATTACTATATTAGCCAGGCCTGACAGCTCTCTGTCAGAGTTTTCAAACTGAATCTGGAATTCCTTCCAAAGAGGTTCGGAGCCAACGCCCTGGGGTGGTGCTGATGGCTAATAAAGGAGACAAAAGACATGCATATGCAGACACTAACGACTCTGGCTAGGTCCTTTGTTGGGATCTTTTCCCCTAGCAGGGGAGAGAGGGGGTTGGTGTTTTTTTTTTCTCTGGTTTTTCTGCGCAGGTCAGAGAGCTCAGGCTGTCGTCGGAGCAAGGAGAAGGGGAGAGAGAGAGAGACACTGGAGATCCCAGCATCACTGGATACTGGATTTTGCGTCCCTTTTCTTCCTTTTCCAACTCGACTGTGCTCAGCCGTGGGTGATTATAATTACTACAAAGGTTTCCATAAGAAAAAGAGAAGCTAGCCTGGAACTATTTATCATCTCGCCAGAGGGGAGACCCCGGCCGGCCGGCCGGGCGCGACACCGCCACCTGCTGTCCGTAAATATAAACTGCACCCCTGAGAGGGAGAGCGAGGCAGCGGAGGTGCCACAGCGCCACCTGCTGTCCGTGGATATAATTGCAGTCCCCCTTTTGGGGACCAGCCAAAAGGACCTTTTTTGACTGTTTTGCCTTGTTATTTGAGGGGTGGAGTGGTTTTGTTGCAGACTGTTCTGTTGTTGTTTGGTTCTTCTCTGAATATATATATAGTTGTGGTTAAGAACTGTTATCCTTTTATATATATATTTTTTTTTTCTTTCCCTAATTAAAATTCTGTTTTTCGTAAATTTAAAGGAGAGAGATTATTTCTTGGCCAGCATAATATCTTAGTTCTCTCTTGAACTAAGACACTCTCATATACCATAAGTTCTAACAGAGATGGCCCAGGAAAATGTTACATGTGCTATTTATCAGAGCTGAATTTCCAAACACTTGTAAGTTTTAGTGTTCTAGCCTCAAAAGCAGCCAAGGGGAGGTGGAAAATCCGTCCAGAGGCAGTGAAGGGGCATTAGGCCTGGGACACTTGCAATGCTTTACCCAAGAGATATTATACTAAGTAGTAGTCATAAAACCTTTATGAATAATATTTGTTGGGAAAGGACCAATGGTAGAATGGATGGTCTACAGTAACTGTGTTATTTTAGACAAAGAGAAAATTTAACTTCACAGTCTCTCTGATGAAACTATAGTTGCTGCAACCATTTAGGGGTGAACAGTTTCATCTGGAAACATAGTGAGAAGGCAGCACTGAAGCAGAGAAACTCAAAACCATTTGAATTCAACAGCAGTCATTGTTTCCAAAGTAATTTCAGTTGTGGGAAAGATTCATACCTTTATTACAGAGAATGGTCCCAGTCCACATGGTGATCATCCTGTACTTATATTCTTTCAGAGCAGAATTTCATCAAGCTTCCAACTGAAATCACGTGAAAAATGTCAGGTAAGTCAAAAGACAAAAGTGAACACATCTTGATTAAGGTATTAATTAGCTGGGAAAAATATTGCTAGTAGCATTTTGGCAGCATGTGGGTGGTTTTAATGAAAGCTGGCAGCTTCTCTGGGAATATTACCTATTTTCGCCTCTAAAAGATGCCCTCAAATACCCATTTTTGGAAGTATACAGCTTTGTGGATACTGTATCTGTCATTCATAGAAAAAGTAGTTTAAGGAAATGTAGGAAGAAAATTTATAGTTTTAGTTCCTACATTCTTTGCTTTCTATAAAAAAAGTTTCATAGTTGGTGCTATTATATAATCAGGCCTGTAAGATTATTTGAGAATATCTTCTATTTATTTCATTAATTACCTAGTAGAGTGATAAAATTTTTCAAATCATCAGTCTCCTGATATTAAAAATGCAGCTCTTTTGCATATGATTCTTGCACCCCACTCATTATTAATAAAACATCAGAGTTCCTTCTACTCATATTAAACAAGATTAACATCTATCAGCTAGAGTTCTTTTTCTCTTTTTCCCCTTAACTTTATGTTTCTCTAAAATGGTTTAATCAAGAACAATGGGAATAGTTGCAGAATGAATCTCAGAATAACAGAATGGGTAAGATTGGAAGGGATCACAATGGATCATCTGGTTCAACCTCCCTGCTCAGACAGGGTCATCCTAGAGCAGGTTGCACATGATTGTATCCAGACAGTTCTTGAATATCTCCAGAAGGCAAAATATACAATCTCTCTGGGCAATCTGTTCCAGTACATGCTCACTCGCACAGTAAAGTTCTTCCTCATATTCAAGAGGGACTTCCTGTGCATCAGTTTCTGCCCATTACCTGTTGTCCCATTGATTGGTACCACCACAAAAAGCCTGGTTCCATCTTTTTGGCACTGAACCTTTAGATACTTATAGACATTGATGAGGTCCCCTTTTAGCTGTCTCTTCTTAAGGCTGAACAGACTCAGCTCCCTCAGTCTTTCCTTCTAAGGGAAATGCTCCAGTCCCTTGATCAACTTTGCAGATGTCCACTGGACCTGCCCCAGGAGTTCCCTGTCTCTCTTGGACTGAGGTGCCTGGAACTGGACACAGCACTCCAGATGGGGTCTCAGCAAGGCTGAGGGTAGGATCACCTCCCATGAACTGCTGGCCATGCTCTTCCTAATAGAGCCCACTGGTCTTCTTGGCCACCAGGGCACACTGCTGGCTCATGGGTGAGGTGCAATTCAATGTGATGTAAGAATTGGGGTTGATATAATAAAGTATGGGAGAGATAAAATGAGAACAAGTGACTTCTTTGCCTATCTTTGTGCATTTGAGTGCAAAAAAAGCTGGATTCACTTCACTTCTCTCTCTTGCGTAGCCATTAATCAAGCTATGTAAAAGGAAGCACAATGAAAGCAAGTTGGCTCTGATGATAATAATGTGGTATGGGATCCTTATCCTCCAGCCTGGCTTCTCTTCAACACACCATTTGACCATAACCTGTGATGTGGGAGACAGGCAGGACCCATACATTTTTCATGTGCTTAGGAGAAAAGAACAGTGTCCAGGATATTGTACTCTGTAGGCTTTCCAAAATTCCCAGACTGATGGTCCGTGCTCCGTAAAAGCACTGGTATGACAGTATTTAGCTACATGCTTAGTCTTTTGTGCTGTGGATATATTTTTCTGTGCTTAGAATTGTTGCTGGTTACTCTTTTTCAAGCAAAAAAAAAACCCAAAACCTGGGTCAGCTGTTATTAAGGTTTTGTACAAAATGTGTTAGAGGATACAATGAAAAGCTGTTTCCAGATATATATAAAATACTGTAATTGACATATATATATTATATATCTACCTGCATATTTTCCAAGTGTATGACTCCACAGAAAATATCAGTTATTTATTCACAGATGAAAAGAGTGGATCAAAACAGGCACAGAATATCCAGCAGCATGGCAAGGAGTCTGAAGTAAGGCACTGTTGAATGAAATCGGGGTGGAATTTCATCCCCAGTACTTGCCTGTCTAATTATTTCTTTAAAACTGCACCTGATATCTGTCAAGGTGTTTAATGTTAGCTCATCAAGGCAAATTATTTATTTTTTCTCCCAGTATTCATTGAAGTTCACTATAAATCCCTGTCCTACTGTAGGAAAGGTAAGTGAAAGCTGCTTGCATTTAGGTCTCAAGCACCTGAAGAAGTGTAATAGGACTTTTCTGAGTAAGTATTGACAGTCTGGGAATGTATCCACATTATAAATGTCATTTTGCTCTGTGAATAACAGCCCAGCAACAACCCCACCACCTTTAGTTAGAACTTCTGCCTGACAGGAAGAAATATCATAAATTACATATAAGAGGAACTATTCCAGAAAGGTGATGTTGTGTGCAGCGGATGGGGTTTCTCCTGAGGTCGAGTCACAAACAGAGGGGCCACTCTTCATGTCGGTGGCCTGCTGGCCCAAGGGACTGTTTGGACAGAAATCCACATTAGTTCATGGGGAGGGGAAACCTCTGCTGCATGCAAGTAGGTGGAAAGGTCTCTCAGTGATAATCTGCCCCAGATGTAAAAGAAGGGCACTGAGACATCTGTTGGCAGCTGGAGTTCAGCGTTGCTGTGTATTTGAGGGGGCAGGGAGTTCCAGTGGTGCAGCAGGTCTTGGCCTGTGGCATGGGTGTTTCTGGGCATGGTGACTGTGGGTAGCAGTGCTTTGGCCAAGAGATTGCTCAGGCTTTGTGGTGAAGGGTGGCATCAAGGTTTAATGCACCAATCTCTATCTCCGTCACACTTGCTGGTCTCAGGACTAAGGTTTTCTGGAGCTGGACAGTGGAGGTCCAACCACGGGTTTCTGAGATTTCTCTAAACCCCTGAGAAGACAGAAACTGGACTTACTGCTGATTTTGAGGTTCACACAACACTGTCACGAAGTTGTGTTTGTTAACAGGCATCCCAAGTGCAGCAGCAGTAATCTCATATTGAAGAGGAAGAAATAGAAATTCTTGGTAGTAAGAGAGAAGCAAAATGCAGTGACTAAAATGGCTTAACACTCAAAAATGGGCTGAAAACAACTAGCAGCAATCAGACCTAACATTACTATTCCAATGTACATTTTTCAGGCTAAATGATCCCATTTCTCACAACAAATTTGTTGTCTTCATGTGTTTTCTTCATAAAAATGGTTTCTTTGCAAAAAATTCTTCTACATGGTTAAGGTATAAATAATTGCAACTGGTGCTCAATTATTATATGTGCAATAGAAGATATTAAATAATATAAATTTGATATTTGTATAAATTACCTACCTAGCATTCATGTGAATTAAAGTAACTCTTTCAAGTAAGGGTTTGTATGACCTTAAACTGTGACATCCATGTGAATTTTCTTTGGAATTTTTATTAGATGTATATTGCAGAAAAGGAGGACCAGTAGCTGGTTTTCAGACAACAGAAATGTCTATACATTTAATACTACACCTTGCTAGTCTAAAAAATAACAAAATTTTTTTATATCTTACAAATCATCTGTAAAGCCTATAGCTGGACCTAGAGACCATATTCCGTGTATTCATGCAACTTCTCAAATAGGAAGAGTTGTGGATTTACACGTATTTTGACCCAGTGTAAAAAGAAATACAAATTTAGAGGAAAGTGCAAATAATTGGTATAAAGTTAGCAGCATAGAAAAGATGAAATGCCTACCTATATGAGGCGGCAGTACAAGAGGTCGTTATTTAACATCACTCAGGGAACAGAAGGTCAACCCATACCCTCACTGAGAGCAGCCATGCAAATAAATAGACCTTTGTTTCTAACTGGAAACGGGCTTATCTTTTCACAAACTCCCTGGATATTCATCTCTTTCTGTATATGACTCATTCTTTATAGATATTTAAAAAGCTTTAATCATCTAGTGAAGAAGACTAGCTCATGCTGCATGATTTAGGTGACCTGTCACACTACACAGAAAAATGTTTTTCAGAACCATTTATAGATTCTAGTTTTCAAGCCACGAGCCAAGCACTTCTGGAAGGAAAAAAAAAATGGAAAGAAAAAGAAAAAAAGATAACAACAACAAAAAGACAGAGACCAGAGTTCAAATCAATTTATGAATGAAAAATTTAGGAATGGCAAAATACATTGAAAATTTTGGAGATTTATCTGAAATGAAAGGAGGAGTAATGATTGCTTTGCAAGTTAAAATGAAAATTTTTAAATGTGAGAGTACTTTCCCAACCCTGTTCTGAGCACCAGCAAATAAAGATAGTTTGAGTGCACTACTCATGGAGCAATTAGCGATGCAGTTATGAATTAATTAAAGCTCTCACTGTTACTTTTGCTTACTAAAGGAACATATTAGTAACACATACTTGTACTTCCCAATGCCTGTGGGTTGGAATTTGCAAAATCTCTATTCTTGCATTAGAGCAATTTTGTTTCAAACGTGTTCTTATCCCTGCAAGAGGTGAATTACAGCCACTCTGAAGGGACTGAGCCCAGCTCAGGACAAAGTATGTAACTGGATGTCCTATGTTACAGAGTATGTTGTATTAAATTACTTAATGGGCTGCGAGTAGGTTTTTAATCCCTTTGTCCGTATTTGTAATTTCAAGGAATGAGGCTTAGGTCAAAATGTTCTGTTTTACCCTGCCAACACTTTGATAATGATATTTTATACTACTATTGAACTAACTAGTTATTAATCCTAGTTAGTCCATGTTACTGATTAGTAGGAGTTTGTGCCACTAGCTCAGTTTTTGTGTGACACCCATACAAAACATATTTTTACAGAATTATAACAACTGAGCCAATTGCCTAGATCACAGTCAATAAATTATATTGCTTTTACAAACTGAACTCGATTTTACCATCAGACAATGGATGTTTGAATGTGAGGTGCTCCAGCTCCTAATTGTGATTGTGATTGTTTTGACTGAAGACAGATGTTTAACTGTGCAAATATGTCAGTCTTTCAGCCTGAATGAAGAGCAAAAGTTTTCAGCTAAACTGCAAAGGAGTAATTAAACTAATCTGCCTGAACCTTCAAGCAGAGAATTTGTGATTTATGCACTTGCAGTAAATTCCTTGTACAACTTTTCTCTTGGGGCTCTTTTATACTCTGAGTGGGATTAGATAAATCACAGGAAAAAGATTCCTGCCAGGTAGTATGAGGTATGTTGTGAAGCAGACCAAGTTTTTGCTTAGGGAAAAAAATTACCCATAGGTTTTGGTTTGGTTTTGCTTTTCCTTTTTTTTTTTTTTTGACATTTTATTTGCTTTTTACACAGCAAATTTTCTCATGGGAGAGTGTCTTAGGCATGTTTCTTTAGTAGCCATATGGCAAACAAGAGAATCTTGAACCCTGGAAACAAAAGATAAAAATAGGAATGAAAGGGAGGAGAAGACAATTATTAGCCACATGCTAAGAGTGTTTTTTTCACCTCTGTACCAAAAGTAAATAAAAATTCAATGAAATGAAGCTTCCTGTAACTATTATGAAACAGATTATAAGAGATTAACTTGAATTTTTCAGGGAAGTATTTTGTCTTCCTTGCAGTAAGTACATTTGAAAAGTAACTAGCTGTTTAAAGCAGTGTTCAGATCTTCCCTTGTCAGATTTACAGAATAGAAAAGCTGTAGAGTTGAAGAGGCAAAGATTGCTAGTCATTCTTAATTTTCTCAATCTCTGTTTGACTAGTAGTAATATTAAAACCATGTGCCTTATGCTCTGTAGCACAGTGAGCCAGAGTTATCAGGGATGAAGTGCCAAGGTCCACAAGTTCATAAGGGCAGACAGTAGTTTACTATAGCCAAAGATCCAAAACACCTAAGTAAGGCCAATATTATTTTAGGGGTGTAAGAACATGGAGTACTTCTACAAGACTATTTAATAAAATCTATATTCTCCTCTGAGAATATCTGCATATCTATCTCTCATATATATAAACCAGCCTTTAATACATAGGTCTTAAGTACTTATTCTTGGACTGCAGTTCAGACTATCTTTTTTCTGACAAGGCCATAACCTTGAAATCTATGAGGCATCTGGAGTTACAAAAACAGATGTTTGTGGCAGTGTGAACAAGAAAAAAATCATGATATCCTGGCAATATTAAAAATGTTGAAGGAGACAAGAGAGAGAAAAATCTTTAAAAACACTCGAACAGTGGAAAGCCATCAGCAAATGATCCAAACTTCTAACAAAGGAAAAGATTGATCATGAAAAATAGTAGGGAAAAAAGTTTAGGCAAACTTGTGAAGTTTATTAGATAATTTTTTCCAGTTTCATTGTTAAAGTTTGCATAAAATATTTTAGTTCTGACAGTCAAATATGTACTGTGTACATGGAGGGAAATCTAGTGGTCCTGGAATTGAAAAGGAAGACGTTACTTTCTTATTCAATTTGTCACAGTATTCTTCAACACCACAACTTTATCTGATTCTCTAAACTCAAGGTTAAGTCAGGAAATTTTTTTTAAGCTTTCAGTTTGTTTCCTTTGATACAGAGATGCTAAAAAGCCTTTGTGTGCAGGATCACTTTCATATGAAATCATTCATAGTCTCAGCCTACAGACACAGAAGTTCTTAAACTAATTTTTCTGCCTGCCTAAGAGTATCCCATTTTCTGATCTGATTAATGGAGAAAAAACCTGAATCTTAATATTCAGATACCACTATTGTCTATGTTCAAGATCTCACTCTATGATTTCATGTGACACTTCAGTAGTTGGGCTGCTCAGTTAAAAGGATGAAAGCATATTGCTTTCTTTTGTTTCCTTTTAAAATGCTTCTTTTCACAGTATATTTTAAAGGACAAAAAATTCTTACCAGATTGGTGGACATACTTTAAGTTATCTAGAACTGCTACCTCTGTACGTTGAAGAGATTTAACAAGCTTACTTTTGTCCTTTTTCTCCCCTTCCAGTATTCTCAAACCTGCACTCAGTAGCTCTTACACAGACATGTCAAAACAGCTTCCATGTTGTAACAGTGGGATTTCCTCAAAGTAGTGTTAAAGCAACCCCAACCAGGCTGATTATGCCCCTTCTCAAAAGTGGATTGCAAAGCAGGTATGTGAATGGGCCTTATAGTGTTAATGAAATGATTTTGCAGTTATTGCTACAGTTTCACAGAAGCACTTGCCTCTGTAGACACTGAAATTTGTCTTCCACCTGAGTTTACGGAGAGAATGTCAAAGAGCTAATCTTTCTAGCTGTAAGTTCACATTCACATTACTGCTAAAACACTCCTTTGGGTTTTGAGGGATGACAGACTCTGGATGTAAGTCAGAGATGCAGTTGACCTCCGAAGTGCTGCCTCTGGCCCTGCAGTGCTCCACAGTTTTGTTTCTTTTTTGTTTCTTCAAAAGTCTGTGGAAGAACTGAATTTAGAGAGGTAGGAGGTCAGACCCAGCAGCACAGGGTGGGGTCATGACTGAACAAGGGATACAGGTTGAAAATGTTATGGTGCAAATCACTAAAGACACAGTGAAGAAAATTGAGATCAAAATCTTAGAAAATCTGTTCCTTTTCTAGGACAGAGACAAAAGATTCTTTCATTTTAGTGCAAAATCCTTATACAAAAAGTGAAGAGCAATTCTTATATAATAAAAATAGTGAAAACCTGTATCCATCTCCATTATTTTGAGATACACCCAGACTAGATCAAGAGAAGTCATTGAGTCCGAATGGAATAATTTGCTTTTTGAAGGTTTTGAACTGTCGGAACACTCTCCAGAGATTTTTGCATTTCAGCTATGCCATTAATGAACTGGTGTTTTGTTTTTGTTGTTTTTTTTTTTCTGTTGAAACCACATTTTTCTTTCAAGTAGTTTTTTTGTCCTTTCCTTTAAACCATAGACTTGTATTTTTCACAATGTTTTGTTTTTTTTTTTGTTTTTTTTTTTTTTTTTGCTACAGAGGGAGTTTTCATGATTACAGATGAAGATTAAGCAGCAGGAGTGCAGAAACTGAGTAGCTAGTACTGCTATACAACTGACTTCAGTGTTACAAATAAAGAAGAAGAGAAATAGCAGAAGAATATAAAGGGTCCGTTACCTGATCCGACATTTATTTCACGTATTCTGTTTATTGTCAACAGGTCTTCCAAACAATGGCAGAATTATTAACGTCTCCACTTCTTACTGAAAAGTGTATTAAATATTTTTCATTTTTTCATGGGGAGACTCCAAAGCTATGTAAAATATTTCAATCTATTTATGGTTAGTGTTAAAATTGGCAGGGAAATTTGCACTGAAAGAATTTTATTAATGATTATTTCATAGGATATCAATGCAAAAGTTTCTATTGCAGTCTTTTCTAGAGTTTAATGGAGTGAAAAAAGTAGCACAAGATTTGCACAGAAGTGAAATACACATGCTCATATTAAACCCTTCAAAACATATGAGTCTAGATACAGAACTTACTGTGTCTCAATCTAATGCCTGTTTAATGGAGAGAATGCATTTGTGCCTATTCAGGAGAGAAGTTCTAATATGCTGTACTGAGGATGAGAAGAATTCAAACAAAGTCCTATTTGGAAGGCTGTTCACTTTCCTGCATAACACGGGTTTTAAGTGACCAGACATAAAAGCTAGTCAAGAACCCAGTCCCACCAAATGCAGCCATGCCCCTCTGTGAGAGAAAACTTGAGTATAAGCAGCCCAAACCTGCCAACTCCTTTTGCCATTTTTAAATCAGAAAATTTCATAGGCTGCAGCCCCGCCTCTCTTTGCTCAAGGAGAGCAGCACAAGTGTTTCCTTCACACAACTAGCATCTAATGATCTCCGTGTTTCTTGCTTTTGCTTCTAATGCTTCTTTACATGTCCATCATCACTCAGCTGTGAAAGTGATGTTGTCCAAAGCTAATTATCCAGAAATTTCTACACTATCAGGTTAATATAACACTGACAACTGGCAAAGGAGCAGAAAAACCCCAAAGAAATGACAGTTACATAAATGCATAACGGAAAAGATTTTAGGCAAGTCATGTTGAATAAGTAGAAAAACATTGAGCATAACATATTATATTTGCTTGAGGAATACCTGACAATAAAACAAAATGCAGGCACCATGAATGTCTGGGGTTTTTTCACTCTGAGAATTTTTCATCCTAAAGAACCTGGGAATGTTTTTGAGAGGATTTCTCAAAAAAAAATGGTTTTGGTAGCCCCCTGTTCCCAGATGTGACATTCTGTTCTCATCTGATGACTTACAACACCTTGGCACATGATTTTGAGTAAATCCTTAACCAGCATGTCATATGGGGGCAAGAGCTGCTTTTATAATTTGTTGAGAGCTGCAATATTTTGTGTACATTGCAAGGAGTGTTTTTTTTGGGTGGACGGAGGGGAGTAATGGGGATGGCTTCTGTAAGAAGACACCAGAAGCTGCCCCACTGGCATTTTCAAATGGCTCCAAAATGGACCCTCCACTGGACACTGCTGAGGTGGTGACTAATGCTGATGACAGTACCTCTGTGACAACATATTTAGGAAATGATAAGAAAGTGCTGCACAGCGTCTGTAAGAAAGGAGTGAGACTATATGTGAGAAAACCCTGCAGACACCAAGGTCAAAGTAGGAGGAGCAGGAGAAGGGGCTCCCTGGTAGTCTATGAAGACAGTGGTGATTCAGGTTACCTCCCTGCTATCCATGGAAGTTTAAAATTGCTTAGGGCTGAGAGGTATAGGACAAAGGGAAAAGGATGTTTTGGTTTTTGTTTGTTTGGGGTTTTTTTGTGGTTTTTTTCCCCTTTTTTTTGGGGGGGGGAGTGGGGGCTTGTTTGCTTCTTTGTTTGCTTGTTTTTGGTTTTGTCTGTTACTGTTCTACAGTTCTGTAAATAACTCTGGTTATTCTTAAAGGGAAAACAATCCCAGAGCTAGACCCTCATAGAATCATGCAGGCATCTGGGTAACAGAGATCAGCTATGCCTAAGTGTACCCTTCCCTAGGGGCAAAACTTTACTGTTACTGGTACTTCATTTTCTTAACCAAAAGGACTGAAGAACTGAGCAGTAGCAGATACCACAGGGGCCTGTCAAGAGAAAGAGTGTGGCAGGTGTTACAGTAGTATTTTGGAATTAAAGTATTATGGGTTTTTGAGAAAAATATATATGAGCTTTCAACTGCTTTCCATCAGTAACTCAACTGTTCCTATGAAATGAAAATAACATTTTCTGCATCCTCCTAAAGTGAATGTTTACTGTTACAGAGTTATTGCAGTGTTTCAAAATTACTAGCCAGGAACTTTTCCCTGTGATTAACTGAGAATAGAAGGATAAAAAGAAATTGTCCTGGGACTACTTCAAATATAATCTGTCACCACCACAATGGTAAGAACTAAGTTCCCATTTCTGAAGGTTGTATAAGTGTTGCAAATGTGCTTTCATTTTACCTAAATATAGAAAAAGGGCAGCCTAACTTATCCCTTTGGGACAGAGGTATTCAATCTTCTTCTTTGGGTTAAGTTATGAGACACAGTTAAAAGAAAAAGAAATGGCTTTTGATAGCAGAGAATATCTGTAGGGAATCTTTTCAAACCACATTTGTAGGCTGCTAATACAATGTTAATTGCTTAAATTCATACTGAAGGCTTTATAAATTTCACTGTTTGCCTTGACTGTTATCTGATCCACAGCAATCTGCAGTCAAAAAGAAACCCACAAAACCACCCCCTAGCATATTACCTCAGGGAGAATAAGCTGTGGGTTGTAAATTGAACAAGAGCAGAGTTGCAAGTATTTGAGCTGGGTTACTTCGTTTCCTTAGTCTTCATTGGGCATGTAAGTCACATGATTTGTTTTCAGAGTGTAGCATAATTAATTGTAATAACAAATGCATATTTCAGATTATGTTTAGTCCAATATGTGACTAAAACACTGTTCCTGCAAGCATTCCTGCCATTTCTTATTTCCCAAAATATTCCCAAGGAGGAAACAGAAAAAAAGGCAGGTATACTTGTCTTGTGGATTTGTTTGCAAGTTGTAATTTTAATATCTGTGAAATTCAACTACAGTGCTCTATTGTTTGCTAACAATATTTTCTTATCAAGGCCACACCGGTTGAATTATTAACAATGGACATGGCAGAGCCCTGAGGATAAGGAAATTGATGGCAAGTTAGTATCAGCAATGCTACCTGTGAGGAAAATTTAATGAAAAATTTAAAAAGTAAGCAAAAGAGAAGATGGAGGGCAGACCTCATTGCAATCTACAGCTTCTTTGTGAGGAGAAGAGGAAGGGTGGGCACTGATCTCTTCTCTGTGGTGTCCAGTGACAGGACCAGAGGGAACGGCCTGAAGTTGTGTCAGGGGAGGTTTAGGTTGGATATTAGAAAAAAGTTCTTCACCCAGAGGATGGCTGGGCACTGGAACAGGCACCTCAGGGAAGTGGTCACAGCAAAAGCCTGACAGAGTTTAAGGACTTGGACAATGCTCTCAGGCACATGGGTGTGAGTCTTGTGCAGGGCTAAGGATTTGACTAAATTATGTGTTTGGGTCCCTTCTAACTCATCATATTCTGTGATTCTGGGAAAAAGAGTGCAAGCCTAAAAACTTTATCTAAAACTAAGAAGCATTTTAAAACTCTATGGTGAAGCTATGAGTAATGAGTTAATGAGTAATGAGTTAAATCTGTGGAAGGACGTGCTTAAAATCAAATCGGTTACAGAAAACTTTCACATGCATTCCAGGTCATCTTTTGAATAAGTTTCTTTTCAATAGGCATAAAACTGATGCTGTATCACAATTCCTTCTTTTTTCATGGACTGTACTGTGTGTTGTAATCATGTGGGAGAAATAGTCTAGGTGAAGAAACTGACATAGTTTAGTGACATTTTGAACTATTATTAATGTATACTGAAATTGTTGGGAAACACTGCCACAAATGTCTGGGCCCTGAGGAGTACCACATGTCTATAGAGTCTCACTTCAGCAAGGATTCCACACAGGGTAAGGTGATAAAAGAAATGTCACCTTTTTTTTTCTTTTTCCTTTGTCGCCTAAGCCAAGCACCATTACATCATTACAGTTACCTGGGGGGAAAAAAAAATAGTCAGGCATCAGAGAATTTTATTAAAAACAACACAAGGCATATGTAGACATTTAGAGAACAAACTGTAACATTCCTCAGAAGTAGGAGGAAAATCATAGATAAAAAAGCTGATAAAATGACGCCTGGATTTATTGCTGTAGAGATCAAAACAAGTGGAGAAATTAAGATCATTTACAGTGCTTTTTCACCAGATACTGGGTTGTACCTGCAGAGTAACAAAAGCTCTATGTGTATAATTTATCTGCACTAGAAAGGATCTATAATTTAAACAAGACATCCAAATATCAGTTTTAAATTTGGAGTGTAATGTCTGCTTTCTCTCTCTGTTTGACAGATAAAGGAAATAATTTTATATAACAAACTCTCCCCTTCTTCTTTACTTGTTATTTTAGATGTATCTCCTTTCAGCAAATTCCTGCCACTTTATCTTTGAATGATGACTTATAATTGGATGACAATACTAAAATAAACCTACACACACAATGGAAGGAAACTGACAGCCAGAAGCGCATAGCTGTAAAGTTTGTATGATGTACTGATGCAGCTATGGTGTTAAACCCATGAAGATGAAAGAGCAAGCACAAGCATTTATGCTTCATGGTAATTAGGTCACCCTGTCTGTGTCTTGGACTGCTCCAACTACCCTCCTCCTTTGCAATCTGCTATCATAAGGAGCATACCAAAGCAATGTGACGGCAAGTCAGGCCATATACTTAACTTTAGGCTCAGTTTATGTCCCTCAGTGACATGGGCACAGCCTCGAAAGCTCTGGATGCTTCTGGCTGGAAAAGGAGCTGAGATGCTAAAGTAAGGCTGCTTGAGAAGTGCAGTATGTGATGGCATCATATGTCCTTTAGCTGAGAGAATGAGGCAAAGCTGGGCTAGCAAGTGTCTTTTCTGTGGGAGAGGACACTGGAGTTGTCAAAGAGCTCTGTTTAATGAGACTTCATGCTATCAAAGCTGCAGACAATAAAAATATGTTTTAGAGTACATATGAAAAATATATCTGCTCTGCTTGTTTTTAGAGAACTTAATGATATTCTTAGGAGAGCTAATGCTCAGACACAAAATATTATCTTTCATTTTGATTGTGTCACCTTGAACTACCCAAAATTTAAGATCATGTTCTTTTTCTACCATGAATGGACATGGTCTAGGTATGTTTAAATGCTGGCCAAAAAAGTCAGACAATGACCTACAATTGTACTGTGGAGTATCATCAGTTCTCAGAAGTCCTGTGACATATTTACAAGTATATGAATACACTTGACCTTTCATAGATATTTCATAGAACCCCAGGAATATTATTGAGGCTTGCAACAGCATTGAAAAAAAATATGCTTTGTGGTATCACCTTAAATCCAAAGCCCTTTCCAGAAAGTATATATTCTAAATTCTTTAATGTTATATATTTTAAATTCCTTAATGTCACTACAGAGTGAAGAATTTCAATAAAGCTGGATTTTTTTTTCCCTTGGCTTTTATTAGCATACTTGATTTAACAGCATTAATTCTAACACTGAAGGCATTTTCAAAATGTTAATTAATGATTAGATTTTTATACTATTTTTACATGCTTGACATACATTTAAAAATGTCATGACTTGAACAGCTTCTAAGTCTAAATATGAACAAAGGTAGTTTATGTATTTTGCTATATCAGACTTCCATCTAAGTAATACCAAGATTGACTGGGTTAATCTTGCAACTAAAGAGCTGACATGTGGCAGTGCCTGTACTTAGAGGGAAAATCAAAAAACGTTGTTCTGAATTACTGTATATGGGCACAAACAATGCTGTCTTCCTCACCAAAGTGAGATCCAGTATGTTCAGGCTTTGAAATGCAGTCATTCACCATTTATACAATAATACTGAGACCCAACATGGACTTGTGTGTCAATTCAGTGGGCTTCTTGTCTACCAACAAAAAGCCTTTGTTTTCCTTCAAAAGCTGTTTATGAGAAAATTCAGTAATTGGATGGACGTGACCAAATACTTCTCATATGCAAAAAAAAAATATGTTTCAACACTCACATCTTCCCATGTGGGGTCCTAAGGAATGAGATTGCCACTGAGAGAAGAGGTGCCAGCTTGCTCCCCTGTAGGCATATCTTCCATTTCAGGATTTCCAAAGGATATTAAGCCAAAAGAGTAAACTATTGTCATTTGCTGATTTCTGTATGACAGCATCTTTGCACAAACCACTGCACAGAAGCAACTTTTCTGGGACAAAATTATTGTACCAAGTTCCTTAAAAAAAGGTTAATTAAAAAAAATCAATAGAAAAATAAATGAGTGAATAACTGAGTTTGCAATGGGTTACTGAACGTAATAGTTAGGTCAGCTTTGAAGGAAAAGGGATCTCAGGTGTAGAACAGCATGAAAAATAAATTTGCACTGACTTTATTCTAAAAATACCAGCTTCTATTCTTATCTATAACATTTCTTTGCACTTCATCCCATGAACCAGTACAAGAACAGAGTGCTCCTTAATAGGAACAGATGCATATGTAAGCACTAGAAAGAGTGCTCCACATACATCATGG
The DNA here is from genome assembly GCA_013396655.1 of Campylorhamphus procurvoides. NCBI lineage: Eukaryota > Metazoa > Chordata > Aves > Passeriformes > Dendrocolaptidae > Campylorhamphus > Campylorhamphus procurvoides. Next base: position 146,409 of record WBMV01000893.1, read on the forward strand.
TGTATGGTAACAAAGTCAATAATTTTAACAATGTAGCAACCATTCTTTTCTCCTAGTGTAGGAGAAAGAGGATCATACTTAGCAAGTTTTTCAACAAATTGGCTGAAATGAAAACATGTGGCAATACTGTCCTGAAGTGGGGCTTTGAGTTACTTTACCTTTTTCTTGTTGCAAACATTTATTAGTTTTGATCCTACAAAAGGCTTTCCTTCTTGTGCTCCTTTGCCAAGTAACATCTGTCTGGTTTTGATTGTACTCAAACTTATATCTTCTCTCATACGACGCATCTCAGCTGACACTTTTTGAGTGCTACACACCAGTGCATGACAGGAAAGATTTCCGTTCATATTTCAGAAAGTGGAGTTTCAAGGCTCAGAAAAGAGGGCATTAAAAATGCTGGGTCAGTGCCCAATGTTTTCTCATTCTCAGCGTTGCATTAGGGGAAATTGTGATATCTTCTTCTGAGCTAGCAGTAATGTCCAATTACCTAATTGCCTTGTTATGGATACTACATGCAGGGACCACAGTATTCAATGCCTTAAAAACATAATTCTTCTCAGTGTCAAGAAAACTGAACACCTACATATTCACTTCTCCACATCCTGAGTGACATTTATAGCTATGGCATTGACTTCCTGCTAGTTTACCTCCTTTTGTAGAGTTGGTGGCAGGCACAACTCAGCTGTTTAACTTTAGCAGAATTTCAGAAGTTCAAGAAGTTCAAAACCAAACAAATGAAAGGTAAAACACTTGTAAATACCAATTCTGTGATTGAAGTCAGGGTATTAAGGGAGATTGGACAAGTCATCTCTGAAGAAATCTGAGGGAGCTTTATTTTTGGCAGGTAAGGCTCACTAACTGTGCTTACAAAATGTGCCTTTTAAATCCCAGAACATATGAGTCACTCCTGTCTGGCTCATGGCAAAAGGCTAGGGAGGAATAGTTTCTGTAATGTGAACAACAAAGTGAGAGAAAACAGCATATGGTTAGTGCATTGACTAAAGCAAAATCATGGAGAGTATTACTCTAGTCTCACACAGAATATTTAAACTGGTATAAGATGCTTCTTCTCTGTTACTTTTCCTTTCTTCTTCAGCAGAAGACAGGGGAGGGGAGGAAAACAAAGCTTCTCATAAGCTTCTTCTATTTACCACTGATTTGCTTTGTTTGCTGAAGTAACATTTCACCTTGGCAGTGTGTGGCAGTAGTGTTGCAGTGTCTTGAAAGCAAAGAGAATGTTAAAGCCTATTTCTTTTTCCCTACCTCTAAAATAAGTTAGTTAGTTCAGGATTTTGGAATTCTCTTGTGATGGTTAGGTTGTTTTTGTTTTTTTTCCTTCTGTCAGCTGTTTCAAGTAGAGATGCAAACCCTAAAATGATGTTTTTAATGGTTTATGTTTTATACTTATCATTTTTCCAAATATCTGTGATTCCTACATAGAAAATCAGCAGGAGAGTTCCAACTGAGCATCATAGGGCAATTAAAGTGTATGCTTTCTGTTAGCTCATGAAATAGAACAAGCTGGGGGAAAGGCACATTTGAATTATATGCAGGATAATCATGTTTCATTGCTTCCTTCTGCATTGTGAAAATAATGTTTAATTAGTTTTTAAGGCTTGACATTTCAGGTATGGATTTTTATCTTTGAATCATTTCTTGTAGTATAATTAGTGCTTGTCTCTGATTCTTGAGATTAACAAGGCTCCTCTGATACCTAGCCTTCTTTTTCTGACAGAAAATGTATGTTAAACACTCAGAAATGTACCTGTGATATGGAAGCTTCAGTGACTGAATTTAACTTTAAAGTTTCCTTTGTCTTTTCTTTTCAGGTTGTTTCCCCCCCCCTATCTTTGATACAGTACATCTACCTCTATATTATCTGCTTTTTGAGAGTTTTGCTGTTATGGAACCTGAGATTTTTTTCCTTATATTTTTGTCGTGAATTATTGGTTAATTGCCTAGGTTCCCTCATTAAAAATGCAGAAGGAAAATGTTGAATCTTCTAAAGGAGAAATTTGGAGGGGTCAGCACACAGAACTAATCTTATGCCCATGTTACAAATTCTTTTATGATAAGGAAAGTCCTTTCATGCATCTGCGGACATATATGTAACATACAGTTCATGCTGGCCTACCTCAAATGGGCAGCAAGAACGTTGTTTTGTTAAATCCTACTATTTTTTTTTTTTCTAGATTTGAAAAGTAGACATTCACAACACCTCTGCAGTGTGGGCTACAGAGAAATAAAAGAATCTCTTGTATGAAGAGAATAAACTGACGAAGGGCAGAGATGCAGAACAAGTTACAGAAATGGCTGCCAGTGCCTGCAGTGGGGCTGTACAGCCAAAATGCTGTTGCAGCCTGTGTCTCAGCAATAAACCCTATGGAAATGGAATTCATGGTTGCCATGCAGGGGCAAGGACATATTATGAAGACCATTTGGAGGAAAACTGCTGGACAGCACCTACTGATCTGTTAGGATGAGAAAAAGAGAGAAAGAAAGGGTGGGCTGAAAACCATACCTCTTCCTAAAGTTTAATGGAGTGAAGATGTCCATGAGAAAGGTTCCTGAGACTGTGACCTTTCCCAAGCATTTGAGTGATAACACTGAAGTTTACAGTCGGTTGCTGTGTTGGGTGAAAGGAATCTGAATTTCAGAGTACCCCCTCACTTCACAGCTCCTATCATCGGACAGTAATGGTGGAGACTGCAGGGAATGCTGCAAAGAACATCCAAAGAGAATTCCTGGTAAATTGCTGGCCAGTTCATTATTTCTTTCTGAATAACAAATTTCTTTCTTCATATGGGCTGGGGTAATATATAGTCCATCATCCTATAGTAACTGATTCCTCCCTTACAGATATTTGTTTAGCCTGTTTCATTATCCCACATTTTCTTTTAAAAGTCAGGAAGTTTTCTGAAGAAATATCCAAAGATTGTATTTCTTGTAAAACATTTGTGCAAAAGATATGGTGGATATTATCCAGAAAATTGAATTGATTTTCCTGTTTAGTTCCCTTGAACTTTCTAAACCAAAGTCATTTGCAACTTCTAGAATCCTTATGGACAAGTTTGTATTTAGGAAAAAAAAAAGTGAAATATTATCTGGTATCCAAAGTCTACTTAAAGAAAGCTTTCACAGAGTTGAAAAGGCATTCAGAAAGCTACATGCTCTGTCTCTTATCCTGACTCCTGACTATGTGCTACTACTCTCTGATTCTGAACATGTTGCACATCATTGAAATAGGGCACATAGAAATGTTACAGTTTGCTGTTTTTAGAAAACCTAACTGAAAAGGTCAACCCAGTTTACAGTTTACTCTAAGTAAAACAAAGCATTGGATCATTTGGGATTTGTTTTGTGTGAAAAGTATGTTTTGTCTTTCAAAACCTACCCTGGTTTGAAACAAATAGTTATCCTCAGTGTGCTAATTCACCTTGTGAACTGTAAGGAATGACCTGTGGCTTTGACTAGAGAATACTCAGACTGTAGAAATGCCTATGCTCTGATGAAAGGCTGCTGTGTATTTCATTGAGTTTGATGTCTAGTGATGTTGCAGTTTTGTTTTGTTTTGTATTTCCAGCCAGACAGTGCTATCAATCATAACAAAACTGCCTATGCTGACTGAGTAGTGACTTGCAAGACAGATTTCCTGGTCTGCTATCACTGTCCTCGATAGCATTTTTCATTTCTTTCTACCTCTGTCATGTTTGTCATGATGTATTTAACTAGTTTTAGTTCTACACAAAAGGCTGAATAGGTCTGTTACATAAAACTAGATGTTGACGCGGAAACATGCTTCTCTGGCTTCTAAAAAGCCCATACTATAATATGTATCCTAAGCATAAATATAAAAAACCCCACCCCAAAACAAAATAAAAACAAAACAATGAAAAGCAGGTTTTAATCTGGTTCTGGGGCAAAGCTTGTGATATTTGAAGGTCAGTATAATTAAATTTCACACAAAAGAGAAACAAATTATATACATTTTTATTTATATCTGGTTTAAATGCTATATTTGGTTGTACAAATATGTATGCTTAGGAAAGGACCAAAGCCTTTCAGTGTCCCAAGAAGAAAGTATTTGGTAACAACCCTTCGGCCACAGCTGCATCAGTTGAATAACCTTTGCAAAAGGTACAGATATCCTGCAGGGAAAGGGTCTGCAGGACCTGTTTGGGTTTGTCAGTCCTATCACCCTTGTCTGAAGCTACTGCTTTTGCCCAGGGGGTATCTCTGAGCAGGCATTTGTTTGCTGTGAGTAGTTGATTTAATGAGCAGTGACAGTTTCACTTAGAGAGCTGTTAGAGGGTAGAAAAACTACATCTTATGGGGTCCATATTCTTAACACACCTCACAGGTTACAAACACCAAAGAACAGAGAACTCATCTTGTTCATTTTCTCAGGGAAAGAGCAATGAGATTCAGGCTTGCAAATAAAGAATATATTAAGTCATCTTGTGCATTCTTTCTGCTATCTGGATGGTTGCTGCTAGCTGTGCTGTGCAGAGTGCTGGGTAGATTGCCAGATGTGACACCTGCTTTTGGTGTGAATGATAAGGGATCAGCCAAGGTAAGGCACAGGGGAAGACTCACTTCTGACTCCTTGGCTTCAGTGCTTGGCCAAGTGGAGAACTATTTAAATTATTGGTGCTTCCTACATATTCTATGCTCAAAATCTCATTTTCTTACTTGAAACTAAAGCTGCACTACCATAATACTGTGTTATACATGGGCTCTTTCCTCAAAGGCCATTAGGACCCAGGTCCCTGCTGTGGGCTGTCAGGTGTGGGCACCAGTGGTGCACCCTCCTGCTGTGGCATATCAGCATTTGGCAGTGTCATAGTTAATAACATTGACTTGCAGGGGAAAGAAAAGAGTGAAAATAAAGAAAGAGTGCTTGGAAACCAGCTAATAATTATTATCTTTTGATGTTTTTCTTGTTAAGTAACTATCTCCCAGAAAGAATTATAGAAATGCAACAACCTAATAATTTAGACATTAATACCACTTCCAAATCACTATTTTTTGCATAAACAATGATGAGCATCTCTTTAAGGGATAAGATGCCATGTAATAAAAGAATATGGCAGAGAAATATATAATCTTGCTTAAGAGAAATGTAAGGTATTCTGGAGAGATCTGGGAGACCAAGAGGAGTTCTTTTGCTAATTTTAATGTGGCAGTTAAATTAGGAGCCTAGGTAGATATTAGGAACACTGTGCTTCACTTCACTTCTCTGATTCACACTCCCTCACTGCAAAATGTCTCCTAAGTTTTAGAGAAGCTGAGCCTAAGTTATAATTGAATGTAATAACATATAAAAGTATAAATAAAAAAATATTGAAATGGGTCACTAACTACTCAAACCTACATGTTAGTAACTTGCTTTTAAGGAGAAAATTTTGGAAATGTTGGGTTAAAAGTGCATGAAGTAGCTCATTTGTAAATTTGGGACAATACTCCATTAAGAAAGTATTATGGAGATTATTTAAGTAATATCGAATGATCTTAATACCAATGATAGGCTAAAAATTATTATCGAAGCAGAAAGAATCTAGTTACTAACAATTTAAAGATTTCTTCTAAATAAAATTTCATTCCTGAGTATATTTACTTTCCAAAGAGGAGGTAATTGTCCTAATAAAAATATTAAGATTTCTTTATTTTGTGTAGTTCAATATATTTTATGTAGTGTAATGCTCAAATTATTTTATTGCAGATGAGCATCTGTTACTATTTATTGGGCAAGGAACATATATTGTAGGCAGTTCTGGCCCAGTGATTCTGGTACTTGCCAATTCAAATCCCAGGACAAATAATTTCAGTGTCATACAGGATGTATTCTGACACTGCAGTTTGTAAATAGAAGATAAAATGAACAGAAAAAAAAAACAACAAAGCAACAAACAAACCAAAACATAATCACAGTTGACTGCAGAGTGTGAACATAAGATGGCAAAAAACAAAAGAAAAATTGCTGTCATTGTCTCCTGAGCCCTTCCCTGTGGTGCTAGATGAAAAGTCTGCAAGAATTCCAGGTGCCACTCAGCCATGTGATATCATTGCTTTGACAGATCTCTAAACCGCTGGGATGGCATTAGTCTTAGGGGATATTTCCTTGTTCCTTTCCAACCCTAGCTGGAATTGGCAATCAGATGTTGAAATAAATAGATTCAACTCCATTACTTTTGCCAGTTGTTACTCTGGGGTTCTCTGGCACAGATGATACTCCATGAGCATGTTTTAATCTAGGTGAACTGCTTGTGTTTTTCTGTTTTAAAGAGGAATTTCAATACACAATGGCCCGTTCTTTGCATTTCATTGCAGCTTGGTTTTCTGACATCTTTGTTTTATAACTATTAGGAAAAATACTGGACTCAGGAGTTAAAGTCTTATTCTACTTCCCCTGCCACTTCCTCACAATATGTTGTAAGAATGATGATAGCAAGCACAGAACCTCAGTTTAGAAGTCGTTGTTCAGCTCCTGAGGCATATGTGCATGCATGAACTGAACTTCACGGGAAGAAAAGGGAACCAAGCACTCATGTTTATTCAGGGAGTGCTCCTGCCACAAGGCGATCAGAAAAAATAAATGTTATGTGCAACCCCCCTCCCTCTCCTTCAGAAAACCTATGGAAAGTGATAACTGCAACACCAATCAGTGATACATCAAAGTTAACTGTGCACTTTGTTGCTGGATTGAGCTCCCATAGATTACTTTGGCAATGTTATGTCTTGTTTTTGGATACTGCTTTGGTGTTGGGATATGGGATGCTCTGTCTAGTTAAAAACAGAAACAGTTTTGATGTATCCATAGTGCAATTTTAGACTATATCTCTGAAAAGCAGCAAGTCATTGATGGATACTGATTGCTAGCAGTTGAAAGCAGAGTGTTTTTCAAAGTAACAGACTTGTATTTGGATGTCTAAATTCCACCCCATGCCAAGTGATTCATTATTGAATGAACAGCAGGAAATCTTGCAGATATTTCACTCATTTGCAGCACCCTGAGGAAGGTTGCAGCATCTTTTGGTGCCTTCCTGGGTCCTACATCTACACAAGTGACATAGCTTCTCCAAATATACACACTACTAGCTGTGTCCCATTATATTTCTACAGCAACCCAGGTCACAGCTTTGTCTATAAGAAAAAAAAAATATGTAAGCATCATTTTCACAATGATTTAAATTATTGTCTTGGCTCACAAAGCAATCCCCATTACAGGTCAGCACAACAAAAATTCTTTGTTCTTTGTCATGCCTTGGCTTTGGGTTCTGGTTGAATGTTGGTTATCATCTGATACCTTAGAAACAAATTCACATTTTTGACCTTTTCAAGGTTTTCTTTAGGAAGTAAACAAAAATTTACTTTTTAATCTATAAGTAAGACTGTTTATCTAGTCTAGTATATCTAGTCTAGTTTATCTAGACTGTTAAGCTAGTTTGGGCATTTCTCCTCTCTTAGCTCTGCATGTGATTAGGAAGCTATGTTAGAATAAAGCATCAAAGAACTCAGACTATTCAGAAAGCAGGTACTTGGTTCTTAGAAGTCTGAGGAACACTGGAATAGGAATGCACCTGCAGGGGACTAGTCTGAAAATATAACATTTTGGCTTAATAAGTCTGAGAAAACTACCACCATTTTCTCAGAAGTTAACAAAAGTCGATTTTATCCCAGCTAGTGCTGAAACATATAGCTCTGGCTCATATAGGTTGTGGAAAGCCAAGAAGAAGAAATCCCACTCAGCCCAGCTTGCCCCATCACTCTAAGAATAAACTGTTTCTGTAAAAAATTCTAAGAATAAATTCAGACAGCTTTGTGAGTTTAAATTATCTTGAAAAAAAAATGAGTGTAATGAAACTTCCAATGGGTTTGCGGTTGCAAACAGGAAAGATAAATAAATGGTATTAATTCAAAAGTTCAAGGGACTTCTGCCTGCACAGAAGCCCAAAAGAAACTGCAGAATATTATCAACACACTAAGAAAAGTTGATTAATTTTAGAAAAATAAAATTATGTTAATGGATCATGTCCAGGATGCAAGGAATCAAGAAAAAGCAGAATAAACTAACTGGGTTATGGGATGGACACTCTTACAAGAACAATGGAGTCATAATGTTTGCTAAAATAGTAGTTGACAAGCTTCATCCTCAGGACTGGATCAGAGTGAGAAACCCTACTCCTGATGCATTGACTAATTCACTGTTATTTTAGCCAAAAATTTAACCTTTCTTCTTTTTCCAAGCCAGTTCTTCTTCTCAGGCTGCACAAGCTCACTGAAGTCATCAAGAGCACAAGAATTTGGCCAAAGTAGACTCATGATTTTGTGCTCAGCTTCTCAGGTGTGTTCTCAATACTAGTGCTGCTATGGAAGATGCAGGATGGTCTTCCTGATTAGCTTGAGTAGGATGGTTTAACACTGATTGACTCCATTGTGAAAGAACAAAATTACTACTATCTATTCATGGCTCTTGGCATTCTTCTTGGTACTTTTTAGACATTGTTTTTGTCACCAGAATAAAATGCAGGACAGCAGTATGCTTCTCAAATATTATTGATGTACCAATTCCAGTACAATAGTTTGATAACCAAAGATATTTTAATCATTTCAGTTCATTCTGATTTGCAAAAAACCATAAATTCGTATGTGAAAAGCATTAAAATGTACAATATCTAATCCTCACATGCAATGGTTGGTAAAAGATGATAAAAATCAGCCTGAAATGGTTTGGGTATTCAAAACCGTTACAATATCATGAGATTATGCGCAGTCTGAACACCAATAGACCAGCTTTTTTCAGTGCGAAAGTCACATGACATTTTGTTGCACAGTTCAATTGATTTGCCAGAGAACAACTTTCTCCAGCACTATCATTTATCTGTGTGCTGTACAAAATCAATGTGACCAGCAATAAATAACTCCTGACTCCAATTACCTTAATGAAGTGGAAGCTCTCAAAGAGCTCTCTGCAGCACTTGTATGGAAAACTTCTGGAGCAGCAGCAAGTGAGATCAGCAATATTCAGACTTAAAAGGCTTTGACTTCACCAGGCAGCCACTGGCAGTCTGTTTTCAAAGGGAAAAAAAAATGCAGTCAAACACAGGAAGAACACAGATTTAGATTAGGTATGATGAAAAAATACTATACTGTGAGAGTGGTGAGGCCCTTGAACATATTTTCAGAGAAATAGTGGATGTCCCATCCCTGAGAGTGTTTAAGGCCTGGCTGGCTGGACCTCTGATCAACCTGATCTACTGAAATATGTTCCTATCCACAGCAGATGATCTTAAGGTCTCTTCTGACCCAGGCCATTCTATGATTCTGCGATTCTACAATTCTGTAGACCATTTTAGGGTAAGTCATCTATAAGTAAATGGTGATGGTTAAGAGGGACTATCTTCCCAGTTCAAATTCATCAAAATGTTAGCTTTTATATGGACTAATTTTTCACCGTGCAAAACACATGAACAGGTGAAAGTCACTTGATGAATCTCTTTTGATCCCTTTGTTGAGGGAACACTCACTGCACACGAAGAGACCCTGAAGGCAGGACACCTGCAAGGGCAGTGCAGAGTGAAGCTCTCTGTAGCCAGATGGAGCTCCACCAATGAGCCACTCAGAGTCTTCCCTCAACAGTCTTACCTTTGCCTGGGCTTTGGCCTTTCTCATTTCGCTTGATTTCTTCCTCCATATTTTATGGCTTTCTCAGAAGTCTGTGTTTTATGCAGATGTTTGAGTGGAGTTTTAATTAGCTGTGCGAGGCCAAAGCTCAACTGTGGTTCAAAGAGAACTGAACGCATGGGAGGAAGGTCAAAAGCCTGGCAGGCAGCAGACAGGTTGCCTATCACTTACTTTGTGGAAATCTCCCACCTCCTACCTCCCAATAAAATCTAATTCCTTAGTTAATGTTATTTCCTTTGCAGCTCTCCTAGGGAAAAAGGCTAAGAGACTTGGGTTTGTTCAGCCTAAAGAAGAAAAGGCTTTGGGGTGACCTCATTACAGCCCTTCAGTACATGAAGGGAGCCTACATGAAAGATGGAGAAAGACTTTTCACAAGGGCATGTAGTGACAGAACAAGGGGGAATGGCTTCAAACTGAGAGTAGGTTTAGATTGGATATTAGGAAAAAGTTCTCTACTGTGAGGGTGGTGAGGCATTGGAACAGGTTGCCCAGAGAAACTGTGGACCCACATCCCTGGCAGTATTCAAGGCCAAGTTGATTGTGGCTTATAAGCAACCTGGGCTAGTGAAAGGTGCCCCAGTCCATAGCACGGTGTTTAAACTAGATCATCTTTAAGGTCCTTTCCAATCCAAACCATGTTATGATTCTCTGATTCACAAAATCTGTGACTTCTCCACTTTTTTACTTTCTCCCGCTTACGACAGAAAGCTGGATAACACATAGCTTCTCTTTGGATGTCTCTAGGGAAACATAAGAAATATATCATTCATTGCTAGTGAACATGATGTTATTGCATGTCTACAAATATATATGTGGGTGAACACCACTCAACTGTTCACTGGTTGTTCGTGTCAGATTCTGGAAGAAGGAGCTTCTCTGGCATCTCTTAAAGAATAGAGTTTAACAACATAGGTGTCATGGAATATGTTAGGAAGGAAAATATGACTCCCAATGAAATAAATCCTATGAAATGCTAAGACAATTTAAGAACATTTTAAAAACTTGCCCCAGAATTATTCTGGTCCCTCAGAGCTCAGGTGTACCAGGTTGTTTAGGAATATTGAACAAAAAGCACTGGAGTGTTTTTCATTGGCTTTTTTTTTTTTTAATGATGTGAGTGTTTTAAAGACTCTTTTTCTTAAAGAACAATTTTATTCTAGAGATTAATTACCTTCTTGTTCTCCTCTATCCTGTGAGAATAGCATATGACATGCAGGAATGAACCATCTTTTCTCAAAAATTAACCCAAACAATACTTTTTTTTTTTTTTAAGTAGAAAATTGGACATAAGTAGAACTACTTTCAAAAGTAATGTCCAAAAACCTGTTGCTGATTAATCCTGACACTTCCACTTACTGGCAACTCCTACAATAATTAAGTTAAATCTACTGAAAAAAAATTTTGCAAACTAGCTCTTTATTGTAACATTACCCAAAACCTGACCTGTGCCAGAGCCCTGGCCTTGACATTTACACTAGTTCTGTATAATTATTTCTGCTGCTATTAACATCGGTATTTATATTTTATGTATGCCATACATTGGTCCATACTGCACTGTATTGCATAGACGCAGACTCTTAATAAAGATAGGGCTATTAAATATCTCTGTAATGAAGTTCATCCTTTCAGATGGATATCTTAATGCTTATACAGTCAATATAGGGGGCAAAAAAAGTATTACACTTTAGAAATACAATTCTGTATTTTCTTTCTGTATATCTGGAAAGCAGTACAATAAAGTGAATACTCAATGATTATTCTTTTCACAACTTTTCTGGCTTAGCAAGAACAATTAAAAGGACACAAATCAGTTATCTCAGCATGTGGAAGCAGCTTCTCTTTTAATGGATGTGTAAATGTATGTAAATACGTCCTTTTATCCCCAAGAACATCTGCTGCACATGCCGGTTTCTGTTCACCCGTTAGACAAGCCACAGTAATTCAGTATAAGGTTACTTATATTGCTTTGATAAAAAACATCATATGTCATCCCCTGCATTAGTGATAAACTGTTACATGCTGATATCTGAGTTGCTGTGCCCATGTTCTTTATAATAAATGTTCTTCTGTGTCTGCCAATGAGGTGTACTAAAGCACTCTCAAAAGTACCTCCATCTAAGGATAGCCACAACCACTTTTTCCAAGTTCCAAGACAAACTGGGACTCTGGTGGTTTTATTAAGATGATTTTAAGATGATGTTTTGGTTTTTATGGAATCAGACAAAGGGTTTTGTCAAGAAAAGCTGAGAGACAACCTCCTTACCTCAATGAAACTGATGTTCGAAAAAAGGAGACAACATACTTCTTATTTCAAAGGTTTGGTGTTTTTCCTTTCCCTTTTAATTTCTGTTGCTCTGTTCACCTTGCAAACATGACGCTGGAAAAGAATAAAAATGAAAGAGGGCTAAGGGAAGAAAAAGAAAACAAAAGAGAAATGTAAAAACTAATCTGAAAGTTTCACATTTAAAAATTATGAATCTTCTCTTAATGGAGATACCATTTTCAGTCATCTGAATTGGTGTCATGAACAATAATTATGAAAAAAATATTACCTCTAGATTGTGCTGTAGTAAACTTGGTCTCAATTTGCAAGCAGATTGAAGCCACTCATCTTTAAACTGATTGAGATTTGAAGCCATTTGGACCAGTTGACCTTTGACTGATAGACTAGAAGCAAAAAATTAATATTTTAAATTCTACTTCAGGTAATGAATAATTCATGAATGAGGATCGAGTGCCTTAAATAAATAAATAAATAGATATATTAATTTAAAGAAGCTGAGATTGAATAATAAAATAAATACAGTCTGAGATAAATTCATCAGTTATATTTTAATGAACGTTACTGACAAAATTATCTTCATTATTTGAAAGGAAAACCTTTATATCAGTTAAATGTGACTCAAACAGGCCATGGGAATAACAATGAATTTCATCACAAAGGAGAGAGCAAACTATGAGAATCATAAATACAGTTATTAAAAATGGAGACATATATACACAACCCTATCAAGAAATATGTGATTATTTCATTTAATATTATAAAAATGCATATTTTATGTATGTTATACATATATCAACTTATCAGTTGCACTGTTTGTTGTCCTTTCAAATGCAGAACAGAAAGAGGTAAAAAAAGGTTAGTAGGGAAGGTGAAGCAGGTTTACAAGTAAATAAAAAGTACGCTTTCTCTGATAGAAGTAATCTACTACAATGTTGTTTGTCCATATAAAAGAGCTGAAAGGCTTTGTGAAAAGTATGCTCTGCTTTTCTTTTTCTGTAGAAGCAAGAGTTGATTTTAACGCAGCATGAAATCTTCACATTGTTCTTTCTCAAAGGAAAGAAATTTCCATGAGCAGACATGATTGAGTGGTTCCCATTAAATGATGCAATATTTAAGGAGCATGGCAACCAGTGGAATGTTTGGGGGGTATTTTGTGGTGTTCTTTAGGGAACTCTGAAGCTACAGTAAAAAAAAAAAAAAAAAAAATCCTGCCTCCCTTTGCTTCCCAACTGTGTCAGAGCAAAAGCTATGAAATGTTGACACAGGAACTACTGACTCTAGATTTTGAGTTCAGCTGATCAGAATGAATGATAGTAGCTTATAGTAGTTGAGATTGTCCCACTCCCCTTATTAGAATGATTTTGTGCTTGTGTCTTCTTCCATGCTGTCCCTCAATTGTCAAATAACAAGGTTTATTTTTTTACAATAGCTTTATATCTTTGATTATAATGTGATATAATTCTGAATAATTTCTTTAAGTCTCATCTTTTGGAGAAGAGATTTTATGCACCCTGACCTTCACCACTTATGAAGTAAAAATACTAATATTTAATCGTCCAAAATCTATACTGACATCTTGCCACTATTTGTAAGGTACTTTGAACATTTACAGTTGAGAAATGCATGCAGAATCATTCTTTTTACCTTCCTTCATAAAATAATGTGGAAGTATTTGCTGTATTTCTCTGCAACATGCACCCCATGAAATAGGAAAATATGGACACAGATGGGAATAGCAATAGGGATACCTCAATAGTAATTGTAATAATAACGTAGTAATCTTAATAATGACACGGAGCATTTAGAGCATTGACTTTAATGGAAAATTAGTATTAAGAGTATACATTTGATCCTTCTCTTCAGAGCTGTACAATGTCTGGGACAAAGTTCTTACTTTCTGTGTATTACCTAATTTGTTGCACTTGAGCAGAAACAGATAATGAGCAAAGACATTGTTCAGGCTCAGACAGAAACATGAAGGAGCTCTGTATCATGGTGTTGCCATGGTCTCTTCAGACAATCACAAAGTGCTCTTCAGCGTCTTTTCAAAGCTTTTATGTTAACCAGTATTTTTAGTGCAAATCTTACTCTGGAAAAACCTACTGGTTTATGTAGTCCATTTATTCAAAGGAAATATTGCTACATAAAAAATTTGAACAATACTTTGGAAGAAAACAAGCAAATCAATACTGTAACTGCATGCTCAGGGAAATTGAGATAATAACTTACCCACCCTTATGTGCTATAAAAGATAAAGTATCAGTGCTTATTGTTTGGCAGGATATATTTATCCACGCAAAATTGCATAGGCCCAATGACTTCAGCTGACATTTTTTTATCAAGTTAATCCACTCTAATAAAGTGAAAGGACTGCATTATGTGGTGTCTTTGAAGCGCTCCGTCCCTTACCTTGACAGAGTGCTTTAATGCAGCCTTAGTTTAAGTGAGGATCAGTCCCTTAGGCTTATGAAAGGGCCATTCCTGTTAGTCAGGCCTTTATGCTCAAGTTTTCAAGGGCATTGATGTACATATTCACAGCACAAGGAAACACAGACAGACCTGCAATACTTACACTAAAGCTGCAACAATAAAAATTGGATGGAGGGCACATAATAAATGTATTCTCATTACTTTGTAATATTTTGATTATCAACTAGGCTGCTCATTTGGAGAAATGAGCTGAAACTGTAGCGACGAGACTTAGAGGCATATTTCAATGACATATTCATTCAGTTGTGAGTCATACTTTGTTACTTAGTCAACAATTACAATTCTTGTTAATGTAGAGTAACCGAAATCTGAATTTTATACTTAATAATTGGAACACAAAGGTTAAAAATAGATAAAACATCCTTCTTCTGGTGTAATTGTGCTAACCAAGACATGCCTATGATTATCCTTCATAAGTTTATAAAATGTAAACTTCATTAAAAGTAATCTGATTAAATCGTGAAATTAATTATACTCAGCAGAAGGCACCAAACTGGGAGTTTCCATGCATGTTAATGAGTGATACATTCTGTACTCTTGCTCCTTGAAGTTAAACAAGCTGCAAATTCCGTACCTTAATGTTGTAGAAGAGTCTTGGTCTGCTGAACATTTAAAGGTTCTGTTGGAAACTTTGACTATATTTACCCATCCTATAAGATAAAATATGAGCTACAAAGCTCTAATGAAAACTGAAATAATTAGTCCAACAGAGGTAGAGCAGAAAAATATGTATTTTCTTTCATTTTAAAAGATTAAACTTAATTCTTCATTCACCCCAAAGGACTACTGTAGTTAAAATAATTAGTTTCTGGTGATGAAAGAGTCATTGAAATAAGAATGAGCTGACGCAGACACTGAATGTGCTCTGGTTCTACTTGTGGCCAGGAGGACTGCCCTATATGGTTACTTTAGCGTTAGAATTCAAAGTAGCAAAGTAGTAGGTCTTCAGTGCTCTCCCGTATCAATAAACGGGATGAAAAGCTGCTTTTCCTTATTTAACGCAAAGAATTGAGTTTGGAATTTGTTGAGGATCTTTCTTTTTCAGGAAGAAAGATTGAATTATGGATTATTTGATACTCTTTGAGAAGTCCTTTCTTTTGGGAAGCTTTCTAAAGAAGTCTTTAGGTTACTGTAGAAGAACAAAAAAGGTCAAGGTGAGCCAAGAGAATTTTGTTTCATAATCCTTTCTCAGGACCATGCCTTCTATTTCGAGCACCTGGCAATTAAGATCTAAGCCAAAGCCTAGGAAAGACACTATGACACCTACTTGCTCTGAGAAACTTTTCTGTCAATAGAAATGACACCTGAATTCTTCACTAAGAGAATAAACTGGAGATTGTGTTCTTTATGCATTTCTCTAAACCAAGTGGCCTCACTGGTCTCTGGCCATTGATGTTCTTAGAAGAAAATTCTTAGTTCTCACAGTCACTGAGTTATCAGTCCTAGCACACTTGACACATCTGCGCATGTTACCTTTTAGTCCTGTTCAACAATTTTCTCTACAGCTCAAGATCTTCCTTGATTTTTGTTTAGCATTTAGATTTCCAATTTTGATGAATTCAGAATTCATTGATGAAGTGGAAATTCATTGGCATTGAATTTGATTTAGGTGTAAGAAAATGGATATGTATATCCATATGTGAATTAAATGGAGTAATTGTTCTCAGGAACAGTTTAGAGAAATGCTTGTCAGGAGTGATCCCGTAGCACTTTCTCTGGAGCTGTGATGGAGAACAGTGCAAAAGGAGGACTATATGATCTGAAATTTCCTCTCACTCTACACTTCTGTGAGCTATGTGCTCTCTTGAAGCCAATAGTTATAGACTCAATAACTATTTGTCTACAGAGTTGTCCAGTACAAAAAAATCTCATGTCTCATTGAGCAACGCTTATACAATCAGGAAAATTCAGTTACTGATTAAATGAGACACACATGGACTACTTTCCTTCCATTCTAAGGTTTTACTCAGCATTGCATAGCTGCTATGCTAGTTGTTGGGATACATTCACACACATGTGCACAGAACTGTGTACTAAGGTAAACATACTATCCTTACATGATAGCATCACAGAGAACGTTAGCTACATATTTCTGACATATTTTGAATTACCATGTCCCTTTCCAGAACTGTCACTTTTAGAGGCAACTAAACACAGCAGAGAAGTAAAAATTTCTCCTTCTCCCCTTCTCTTTGTGCATTGTAATTCAAATGAAGCCAGCAGAAGACAAGGCATTTTGTACTATGCACAAAGCCATCCAAGACACCAGCAAAAGGGAAAACAGTTTTCTTGACAACGTGACTTTTTACTGGAGTGCTTGGTTTATGGGTGTGTTTTATTTTCTTCTTCTTCTGGAACTTTATCCCAGAAAAAAGCTGAGTAATGAGGAGAGGAGAAAGAATACATTTTAAATCTGGAGGCTGTCATCAGTGCAGTACATTTCATAAACAGGACCTTTCAAAATAAGATATGTGTATTTGTAGAAGTTTATAAACACCTAGGAAAGTAGGCCTTTAATTTTCAGTGAGGACTCTGAATTATTGTGTTATAATTATTTAAAAATATCTTAGTTTTGTCTCCATCTCGGTGTAATTTTTCTTTAAATCTCTGGGGAATGCATCTTTTGATCACACCCAGCAGCTGGTTAATATTGGTGTTAGAGAGGGTTGCAGGGCAAGAAGACTTGTTCTGCTTCCTCTCATGGATAATTTTCTGCTGTGTTTTCTCATTCATCCCTTTTCTGGTAAGAAAAGGGAGCACAGAGGGAAATTACTTACCTGTAAAGGATTGATTTATTTTATCTGCATGAAAACACACTCTCCAGAAGAGTAAGAAACCCTGTTTAAAGTCACAAAGGAGTATTCACACCATCAAATTGGGTGTCTGAATGTTGAGCCTGGGCTCCTTATATAATGAGCATAGTTCAATATACATTTAAAAAATATGAGTACTTTGGATTTATGTCCTACTGAGGATTTCACCTGTAAAAACTAAATAGATATATTCTTTCTCCCTCTCATTGTCCCTTTTCTTCCTACTACTTTCCTCTAGCTGATGGTTTTGGACGGTTCTTGATCATGTTTGTAAAAGCTACACAAAAGGTGCCCAGTGAGTCTGCTGCACCAGGGAGATTTTGGGTTTTTGGCCACGTCAGCTGTGGCAGAATCTCTGGAGATTGTCTGGTCCAGCCTCTTTGCCCAGACCATCAGGTTTTGAAGATCTCCAGGGACAGAGACTCTACAGCCTTCCCGAGCAACCTGTGCCAGTGCTTGTTTATAAGTGAAATTATTGAATCTATACCCATGCAATGATAAAATCTATTCAAATTAGATAAAACAATGTATGTAACATGTCTATATTACAGTATTCTACAAGCTCAATCTTCAAAAATAAAAACAGCACATTTATTCTTGCAGAAAACCAACAATATTAGAGTACTGTTGTATACAATGCAACAAAGCAGCACCTAAATATAAACAAGTGACATGCTTGGATTGAAGAAGACAAAAATGGAAGTGCATCCTCCATGTTGGGGATTCATTTGAAAAGTGTACTGAAAAGGATAAGCAGATACACCAGCACTAGCATAAAAATAATTTTATGTAAAACTTGTAAAAGATGCTTTTGTTGCAAAATTAACTGTCTTCAAAACAATGTTAGTTATATTTCCCACAGGTGAAGTAATGCTTGAAGTTATTACTTGGACATAATTTCAGTAATCAAATAAGGCTTTTGTTATTCAAAGAAATTACTTGAATTCTCATTTCCATTTATTGCTACACTTTTTGGTAGATTTTGGAAGCCTTTGAAAGGCAGTATACTACATTTAAAATAAATTCAAAATCAGTTCATACTACTTAAGGGTCATAGTGAAGATTCTGTAAGAATAAGAATGGAAGTTTAAAAAAAGCTTTATCCCTGGCAAAATTTTTTAGCAGTACATGGGAACTAAAAGAACACGATTGAGACAGCACATCCACAGCACCAGAGACTTGGACTGTGAGGTAAAGGGTCCAGGGTTTTCCTTTGTTATTCTGTTGGTCATATGTGTAACAATCAGCACAGTCTTTCCATCTGAAGGTAAGAAGCAGAGAAATGTAAAATGGAGAGAATGAAACCAGGATTCACTTGTAAGCCTCTGAGGTCTGAGGGAGAATAGAATAGAGATTATATAATGCCATTGTCTGGTTTATATTTTTATGTATTATTTATTGTCCATGTTTCTGATTGAAAGGTTTTACACAGAGTGCATATTGCAAATTACCTATAGGTTTCATTAAACTGCTTAGTTGTTTGAGCTATGATCCTGTTAAACTGAGATGTTAAAGTCAAGTCAGGTTCTAACATTCTGATTTTTATTCTTTTCTTCTGATCCATTTGCTTGGATCTCCTTTATAACTACAAACTATTATCTCAGCACTGATTGGCTATGTTCTATTAAATCAACTGCGGTGACCTATCTGGGAAATGATGATCATATCCTGTTGCCTACTTATTTTTATCATGGATGTGTGTAAGAGCTGCAAAGATATATTCATACACCTGTGCACTTGTGTATATATCCATACACATGTATATATAATGTTATCCTAAAATGTTAGAAGTTTTGCGTCACTTTTTTGCAGTCCAGGGACAGGACTGCAATCACACATTAGCAATGCCCTTGCAGCGTTAGCCACTGTTATTTCCCATGAGTTGTTTGAAAGGAGAAAGGTGTGTTTGCAAAGCCCTTCATTTGCACAACCATAGGTATTATGGATATTATATATACATATACATGATAAGTATCTCCCTATATATACTTATTCCTTTCATGTGTTTGCATATACTTGTATATATGTACAAAATTATGAGAACATTGCCTCAAACTGATATATTCCCTAGTAAAAAATAACACTTTTGCAACCTGTCTTTTAGTTAATTACAGAATTTGCAGGTTTGATAGATGATATGATTTATGAACTATTTCTAAATTAAAGAACTTCTAGACTTCTCCTAGTTTAATTTACATGTGCTTCATGTTACTTATGTTGCACTGGCATAAAATATTAGAATGGGACTAGTTCAGATGAAATGATATCACATTAAATTTAATAAAATCAAAACTCTTTGTACCACAAATAATTAGTCAGTGATACTGCTTGACAGAAGATACTGTGCATAATTGCCTAATAGGATGAAAACCATTGGATATATGACTAATTGTAATATCATGCATAATTGCATTAGCCAATCTGGAAGTGTAGAATGTAGAATACTTTTGTCGTGGGATAAAATATAAGCTTACCCAGTTAACAGAGTAGAAAGAAATATTCCCTAAAGACGTGGGATTGCATGATTATCAATTATGTCTTTGGACAGGAATAGATTTTAAGGCCAGGAGGAGTTGTTCTGATTGTGTAATATAATTAGATGATGATTAGATGTTTCAAAATAAATACTGAGTAGTGGATGAATCTTGGGATCTCTTTGTACATTTTTACATCCCTTAATTGTTTCCCAAAGACACAGGTATACATTTTAGTTCCTTTTTGATAGGAGACATCAATATTTGAAAATAAAAGTTGTTTTCTATGAGAAGCTCATCTGTCGTTCAAATGGGTATTCTTTTTTAAGATAAATGTTTACATTTTAATTTACATCAAAACAAATCTGTGGTTACAAGATGTAATAATTATGAAACTAAATGAAAAGTAAATCTGTATTTTTACTGTGCTAGCCTAAATAGTCTAAAATATTTTACTGTTATTCCAAAGACAAGGTACAAAGATACTTCAAATTGATGTAAAATTAAAATAACTGACGTGCAAAATTATTCATAATAGTAGATGCTACAAAGAAATAGTTACCATATTTGTGAAAGTTATGTATATATTCTTGTGATTTACTCTCCAAGGGAGTATATAATTTGATGGCCTCATGCTATCTAAAAATTAATTAAAAATATTCTTTAGCCCTTAGGATTTATCTCTGTCTGTTGTTTGATTTGAGCCTCATTCTTATTTTTATTTCCTTCTTTTACCAACTTTGCTTCTTCTAATTTTCATTTTGTCCATTTATTCTTTTGTGTCTGCTTTATACCATCTTCTGTTATTTTTCTTTCTACATAATGTTTATCTATTCCCCTATTCCTTATTCTGTGACCCAAGGATTACTTCATTGCCAAAGTCTTTCTTTACAGTCACTTTCAAAGAGCGCTCTGATCCTCTGGTCCTTTAGTTTCACCCTGTGTGCCTTTTTGCTGAGCTTTTACCCACATTTACCTTTCTGCACCTGTGGGATTATTAACTTTTTGTGTGCCTCAATTTCATAAGCTCAGCAATTATCTTTGTGGTTTTTGTTCTACATGCAGTCAGTGAATCAATAAATGCTGGATTCTCACATGCAGAAAACTGAGTTATTTTCTAAAATTTAGATCAAACAAATCTTTCCAACATCCCTCCCTGTGCCCCTACTCTCCAAAGACTGCGGGGCTTCTAGTGTTGATCTCCATCTCATTTTCAAGGTTCTTTTTTTCCCCCCCTCTCTTCTCTCTGATCTTGCTAGTAAAGTGCTCTGATATTTTGCCTTCTGGACCCCAAGGAATTCTGTCACAAGAAAGATTTTAGTATTATTTTTATCAAGGACAGGGACTTTCATGATATTAGAAAGGTGTGAGGAGTTGGGTGTTTGGTCATGGCACCCGGTGCAAAGGCAAGATGCCGCATGACATAAAAGCATGGAGACGAAAGGCTCTGTCATGCTTGTGGAGCTGGCAAACCCTTTGATCACAGAGCAGTTGTAACAAAGAGAGTCAACATCTGATGCCCGTGATGGCACATTTTAAGTCTGTGGGTGGATAATGAACATCTGCTTTGACGCTTAGATCCAACCTCAGGTCAATTTGATATTCCTTTTATAACACATCCACCTAAGATAGGACATGCACTCCTCTCTTTCAATATTTTATTTCACACTGTCTCTACTGAGACTTCTTCTTCCTCTTTCTCTCTTACAATCCATCTTTCCTGTTGCTTTATCAGTTTCCTCATTTACTTTCCTTCTAGATGATCCAAGAAATATTTTCACATCTTCTGTGACATTTTATTTTAGGCAGTCTCTAATTTGCCTCTTTCTTACAGTGCTGAGATGTGGTAATTGCTGAATTTGTTTCAGTGTCATGTAGTGCAAAAGGTTCCCCTTTAAATTACAGAGGTATGATTCTGATCTCACGTTGCTTAAAACCAATTCAGCTGATAATCTAAAAGGTATTCCTCCTGATTTATTGTTAGTACAATGAGGTCAAGCCCTTTGAACACAGTATACCTGCAGTGTTTCATTTTCTCTTTCAAATGTTCTTAAAACAGATTAAATAACGTGATGTAGACTCTGCTACCTTTTATGATATTTTACAAGGGAAGACAAAGCTTTATCATTTATTCTTTTGGGGAAATTTATTCTGTTGGAAAGATCAAGATTAATTTTAATTCCTAGACATCAGTGATCAAAATACCAATATTGATTTATCTGTCACTTCAGACTTTGTCCAATACAAAGACTTTGCTGTCACAGGAATAGCAGTAGTTAATGTTCTATTCTAATATTTTTACCACAAGATTAGCAATTATAACACTGAACACCTTGTATTTCAGTTTCCTTATGCACTTGCAACTCAACTGTTTTGATCATCTTTATGCTTGACCTGACATACACATTTCACTCAAAACCTTTAATCTTCTCCTGTGGCAAAGATTCTTTGTTCACAGGGTGTTAGCCACAGGGTTTGGGCTTTGAATGTATCCTCTTTTATTTCTTATGAAAATTTTTTTGGGTTTTTTGCCAGATTTGTCCTGAAAGTCTTCCACAGTGTCTCGATCTATTTAATATTTGGTCCTCAAAACTCAGCCCATTCTCTATGTGGAGTCAGTGCTCTTCCCCTTCTAGCGATAAATGCATCATTGTTGAACTAGCAGTCTCCTTAACTGCCTAATCAAAAGTTCTTTAGTACTTCAAATTCTCTTTTTGGTAGCTACTTGGATTTCTTCAGAAAACCTAGGATTTTTTTATCAAACTATAGATTGAAAACAAACTTTATATAAATATCTTAACAGTTACTGTCTTTTAACTGAGATATTGCCGAATAATAATCAGTCTTTTGGGGCTGACTGCAGGTTTGAGCTGGCTGATCCCCAGATTCTTAGGCATATTAAAACAATGTTTTGAAAAAGAGTTCTGCAAGACAAGATAATGAATTTCAGATAGCCTTTAATTCAAACAAGAGTATTTTATATGCACAATATTTGAATGGGTATGGGTATTCAAAGATTTCAGTGAGTGTGAAGACACATCTGAATTTATTTGCTATAGTTGTAGATTTTATAGATTATGTTTATAAGGAGTTCTTAAAGAGATAGAACAGTGAATTTCATTTTAATAGTTATAAAAATTAAGATATTATTATGTATTATATCCAGTGTGTTAATGACAGTGTACTTCAGGGGCAAAGTTGGGATTATATCAAAATAGTGCTTGTTTAAAAAAATTTGCTCTATCCCATAGCTGGGGATAATAAAAGAAAAGGCATTTGGAGGCCTTACGAAAAGAAAATTCAGCATACTAGGTTCTCACAGATTTATCTTTTCTAAGAGTATTGAGCTAAACAGAATTATGAGAATAAAAGCAAAATAGTGCAAGGCAGACAGAAGACACAGTTTTGTTTGTTTGTTTCATTTTTCACAATACAGATTTGCCAAGGTGTTTTTGTCTGGTAAGATCTAGATTGCACTGAAATGCAAAAGTTAATAGTGGAACATTAAAAAAAAAAAGAAATCAGTCCTCATGTCTATAGGTTTGGATGCAACTCTATTATGATTAGAGGGAAATGTCAGGGGGGCATATGCTCACATACAATTGGTTGTATCTTTTTATAAAGCTTTCAGTACTAACCTCTAGAAATGGAATACTGGACTGGATAAGCTGAGTTGAAAACTCTGGGGCAATTTTGTTAATTTATGGCCATACTATTATTGCTGCCTGAGTTTGAATTTGCTGTGCCACTTGATACAGCAACAAAATTAGCAGTGACAGAAGAATGCATATATGTGTATGTGTGAGAAATTACCTGCCTCTATCAATCAGAAGTATTTCTTACCTTCCTTTACAAGTGACTTTTTTCATGGGATGTATTTTAGCTGGACAGTGAGAGGTGCTCTCCACTCTGCTCACATAATTAGCTGCACTGGAAGGAGAACAAGTGGTTTCTGCTTACTGGGGTGATTACGGTTTCTAGAAGACCTGTTTCCACATTAGTCATTGATTATTCATGTTTCAGTAACAAGAGATGAATGAAATACCAGAATGGTAAGTCAGAATGCAAACAGAGCCAAGCACTCTTCACCTACCTGATATGCAAAATACGTAAAAATTCTGTGACATAGGAGACTTCTGCCCCAAACTGAGAGTCTTTAGCAGATGAAAATCAGGTGCTGCTCCACCCAGTGAATGGACTAAAGTAGAAATCTGAGTAATGAGTTTGCACTCACACCTAAGATTCATTATCACCTCTATTTGCAAAAAGATCAATTTTAGACCCTTTTTTTTTTTTAATTTACTGTTTTACTGAGAAAACTTTGATACTGGGAAATAGACTAATAGCTTTTCCTCCAAAATAATCTGTGTGTATTGAATAGGTATATAATTAAACTGAGATTACAGTATATTTATTACATTATAATGGAAGTTTCCTGCTGTTTCAATTTACAAAGTAAAAAAGGGAAATAAAGTAAGCCTCAAGGGTACTCAGGTTTTTCCACCTGTCAACAGAATTCTCTTCCTATAGGAAATCAGCCAGCTATGAGGTGTTGTGGTTTCATTCAGAACCAATCACTATGACTTTTATATAACTGGAAACCACACAACTTACTTCCCAATCTATCAGTCTTGTCATTGGTGGAGTATTTCATGGCTGAATGAAGTCTGAAGGTTTCTTTCAGCCACAAAGACTAGAAACCTTAGAAATATCCATCTTTAGCACAAAAGAGAGCCTGAGGGTACTGAAGAGCTGCCTGGTCTGACCACTGGACTGTGTGCCATATTTTTTAAATAAAGAAAATAAATAAATTTACCTCATAACAGATGTCCTGTTGTCAGAACTGCGTAACCTCCTGCTTACAAAGTTATACTGCAGAAAAAAAACCCTCATTTGCATTCAAAAAATAATGCTGTGAAAAAAATCAAAAATCACATATTTTTATACATAACATACAATTGCAGAAATGCCAGAAAGGGGGAAAAAAAGTTGCCTTTCTTCTGTATTCTAAATGAGAAAGCTTTAAGGAAAGAATAATAAAATTGACAGAGCATGACAATATTTCTTAGAATAATGGGCTTTTAAAAAAGATCTCACTACATGTAACACACTATGTTGTTTGTCTGATGCTATAGTATTTTTTCAAGATCTTACTGAAACAAAAACTGGTGTATAAATATTTCCAAAAAATTTTGACTGACAATGTACTTATACTATTCATAAAAGTTAAGGATTTTACTATATGTTTAGATTGCAATTCAGATTTCTTATATAAGCATTTGCTAAACTACTGGTACAGATTTTTGAAAAAGTAATTAATAAAACAACACTATTTATACTACAATGTTTACCTTAAAGACAAGCAAGTAAAAAAATGAATAAGACAGTACAGAGAATTTGACAATTTAGGAAATAATACAGTTTTCAATTTCCTAATCAAAACTGCTTCTGTTGCCATCATGTACAAACCAGGAATTAAGGCATGACAATGAAAGCCAGCATTTAATAAGTTATCAAGAATGGGAACATAAATAATGATAAATTCCAAAGACAACTACAACTGCATTGGTGCAACAGGAAACCCAGGATTAGACTTAGATAATATGAGTCAAAGGAGATTTTCTACATATCTTACAAGTAAGTCAAGTCTTATAAGAGGGATGCATGCAAGTCATAAGTTTTTGTTTCTCTAATTTCTCAGTTTTTCAAATTGCTTTAGGATGGACATGTTATTTGTAGAAGTAGTGCTATGGTAACAGTAAGGATCAAAGCATGTGAGGAAGGCAATATTTTTGAAGAAAATTATACTTCCTATAGCAAACATGAAAGGGAGGGTGGGGGGGAATCAGAAAAAAACACTGTGGTTTGTAGTTTCATTGTTAAATTCTCCCATGTCTCAAACATCTGAATTCTTCCAATTGTTTTAGCCAGCCTAGAAAAGACACAGGTCCTTTCCTTACAAATCTTGCTCCTCCATTTTTGTTTAATTCATAGAGATTTTTTCCTCACCCACATTTTGTTGAATGGAAGAATTCTGAAAAGCAACTGTAAAATTTATGTTAGTGCTAATTATATGCTTCATTGTGCAAAACAGTGGAAAAGTCATATGAATCTGAAGAGTGACAAATGAACTGCACTTTTTCAAGGAAAAAAAGACCTAACTAATAACATCTCCCTGAAATTCTAAGATCATTTATCAGTTTAAATACAGAAGATATTTTCATGGGTAATATTAAAATTGTTTATTTTAATCAGGTGGCTTTATTGCAATATAATAGTATTATGTTCTATTAGATCCCTAGAAACATATCAATCTCTTATGTTGGATGCCTGTGCCATGAATATATGGGAAAAGAAACAAAGAGATCTCTGCATCTCACTGGAGAAACATCTTTTCTCCCTAATCCTTTACTCATATTGAGCAATCTGAGAAGATCAAGTGATCACCCCATCCTAGTGTCTGAGCCTAACCTTTAGACTGGGAACATTTTATCTGAAAAACTGACATTATGGGTATTTAACATTCCATGAAACCATGCCTCAGAGACTGCAAAAAGCACAAAGTGCTTGGTTGCTTCCAGAAAGGATGAAGAGAAATAAATATAACTGTGTGTGGATTTCCCATTTCACTGAAAGGCTAGTCTGACATCAAGTTATGTTGTGCTGGAAAGGAGCTTTCACAAACCTTTTTTCTTTCTGAGAAGTAATCAGAAAAAACCAAAACAACTAAACAAAACCAACAAAAAACCAAAAACCAACCCACACCACCCCCCCCCCCCCC
>WBMV01000893.1:172943-373959 GCA_013396655.1 Campylorhamphus procurvoides
CCACCAAACCCCCCCCCCCCCCCCCCCACATATAACAGTTTAAACCACAAAAAACTCCAAACAAGGAGAAACTTAGAAATGTTATGCTAATCATATGTACATCAAAGAACAATAAGAAATTATTGATTTATATTTAATGTACTTGAAAGAAACTAATTCACATGAGATTTATGAACTACTCATGCCAGATCTCTTCCAGCTGAGTCAGTTCTCACGATAGAGTGATGGAAAAAGTTTGGACTACCATTTTATACAACTGCAATCTCCTGGAAGAACTAGCAGAATAATCAGAATATAAATGAATTTTTAACTCCAAAACTAGTACTAAATCAAGAACAATCCCATGCTGTTGGGTCTGGGCCAACCATTATCTGAAGCAACCACACAATACAAAGCTGGTACTGTTAGATACAAGTTGATATTAAGTAGCTGTCCCATTTCAGGAGTCCAACCAAATAGACTTTGAAAGTAGCTTTTGAGTTTATGACTTCCATAGTTTCTTTTATCATTTTCCTGTAGTCCTCCATGTTCTTCCAAATATATGGATTTCTATACCAACACAAATGAGAAACACTCTTGAAGAGTATTGCCTCTTTTTCTAGCAGAGTTTAACTTGTGGAAAGTAAGGGTCAAGATCCAACTGGAAACGCTGGGACAGTTTTTGACCCACAGGGCTCTGTATTTCTTGCCATTAAGGGGAGCATTGTTTGCTTGCAGTGGGTTTCTGTCAGGATAGGTCTTACTCATTTCTACAGTGGAAAAAGAACTTTCAGATGTATAATGAATATCCTGCTGATTGTCTCCCTCTGTCTCACCTGTGTCTTCAGTGTGAACACACTAGCTAGAAGCATTATGTAAATCAGGAAGAAATAAATCTGTACAAAAAATCTGTAAGCTTTCTATATAAAGCAGTTATTTACTACCCCATTAAAATACGCAAATCAAAATATGCTCTAAGTCAAGACTTTCCATTAAAAGCAAACCCTCCTATTAATTTTTGATTGGGGCAGATTTTGATTTGTTTAAGATAAAATTGCTTCTTTCTCGCTCTGCAGTGTTTATAAGACTGCACAAAACTCTTGGCATCCCAATTCCTTAGTGTTTTCCCAGTGAGTATATAATGACTTCATATAAACAGTTCATTTTCCTT
This sequence comes from Campylorhamphus procurvoides, assembly GCA_013396655.1. Lineage (NCBI taxonomy): Eukaryota > Metazoa > Chordata > Aves > Passeriformes > Dendrocolaptidae > Campylorhamphus > Campylorhamphus procurvoides. The sequence continues at coordinate 174,094 of WBMV01000893.1, forward strand.
AGAACTGTTTATAAAACTCTGAAATGCCTTTTCATTTAGCTATCAGCTAAGACAATTTATGCAGCCTCTATTTTTAAAAGTTGCATAGTCCCTTAAGAATAACATCAGTACAGGCACCTGTGTCACACTAATTTTTAAGCCAGAGGTTCTCCTTGGCAAATACGCTTTCATTGCTTCTTGATCTCCTGCAAAGTCACCTAAACTTCCATATCGATTGTTCCTCAAGGTAAGATTAAAAAGAACAGAAAACATGCTTTATCTGAAAGCTGTTGGTTCTGCTGGAACTCTATAGTAACGAGCAAATTGTGCATCAAGGGGAAAAAACCAAACAGTTGTATGGAGGACAGAAGAGGTACTAAATAAAGCAGTAATGACAATTATCTGTTCAAAAATTACATTTGTATTCAGTGCATAATTTTTTCTTATCTCAGAAATCTCAGATTTTCAGAAAGGCTATAATATGCTCTGCATTATTGTTGTCCCAGCCTCTTACACAGTCTATACTTAGAAAAGTTTACAAAACAGTTTTATTTCTGGCAAAGAAGTCAGGAACTTTGAGTCAAAGCATTTATTCTGTCCTGTGCTGAAGCCAATTAACTAACTTGGCTGTGGTGGCATTGTACCTACAGTAAGCCATGTGCTTCAGAGGTAGTTTAATGTAGTTTTGGTGTAACACTCTTCAATAATGAGTATTTCATTGCTTCTCATGCCTCCGGACATGTGACGAAGAAGGAAACAAGTATCACTATCCAACTTTTTTTGTTACTATTATTTGATGAGATGGCTGTAATTTGCAGGGGAAAACCAGTATGCCTTCGCTAAGGGTCACAAGACATTACTTTCAGCATGACTTATAACAATTATATGTTTAGTGGGCAAACATAATTGAAAATATAATCTTCCATAGATTATTTATTGGCATATTTGAATATTACATATTATAGCTAATTAAACAAATTAAATACCCTCTTTATTTTCAGTCTGAGAATATCTCCTAAACATATTTGACATTTCAGTACAGATGAGGATAACAGAAAATGTGAGCATTCATTAACAGATTTCAACCTTTATAACAGAAAAGAAAAGATACAAACAGATTTTTTCACATTATAGGATACAAATATGTCATGTGGGTCACTGCTCTTGTTTTTTTTTATGCCATTTCTGGGCTAAGATGAGAGGGAGTATGGATGCTTGGACAAAAACAAATGACAGTCAGAAGAGATATGTTTTGTGTTTTTCTTCACCACGGGCATCTTGGAAGCTCCTTCAAAGGCCATCTGACACATTTGTGTCAAAACCTTTTCCAGCTACAGCATGATTTTTGGCCTTTAAAACAAACAAGTGCTGTGTCAGGTTTGTGGTGGAGTCTATTACAAGTGCAGATATTAAAGACAGCTGTGGTGACAGATTTGTCCATAAGGACACTCTGTCTAACACATTTCAAGCAGCTCTGGGTAGAACAGACACACAAGGAGAAGTAACCAGGGAGAGGCAGCTTTTACACCAGGGATGGGCATTTTTGATGTGAGCCTGAATTTGAGCATGAGGCAAAGGACCAACAGTGCTTGACACCCTCAGTACTGGAAGGGAGGAAGGGAGGAGGGAAAGAAGGGAGCAAGGAAGGAAGGGAGCAAGGGAGCAAGGAAGGAAGGAAACTTCATAGGGACACAGGAAGAAGACGTAAGTATGTAAACTTGTAGGTTGTTGGTTTGTAATCACAATCTTAGGCAGTAGTTTTCAGTCTAGGTAATAATCCAGAGTAAAATAACAATACAGATGAACTTCGAATCCCAAGCAAAAAACAATTCTTTGAATTAAAATGATTAAGGCATTGGACCTACCTGTAATGTCTAAGAGAGTTCTTGAAGGGTGAATTTTTCTGCCATCAATAAATTTTCTGAGTAGTAATAATATCAAGCAGTAGTCTAAGTATTTACACAAGAACTGTCTCTTGTAGACAGTGGTGATTCATCATGTAATATAATTAGTGTCACCTTTTGCTGAACAAGATAGTATTGAGGCCAACAAGTCATAACATCCACGGATATAATATTGGTGTATTACTTTACCACTCTAGAAAGGTAAAGATAAGAAAGTGAGGGTAACTGATTTTGTAGAGTAGTTTGCAGTGAAAACAGCTCCTCATAGGCTAGAAAGCACATCAAATGAAGCATAATTCAAACAGTTTTTGTGCTTTTGTCTATTCACTCTGTTAGCCTTTGGGCTTTAGTTCTCAGCAACAAGAACTAAAATACAAAGCAGGTTGTGTTTAAAGTATTTGTATAGCAGTTTCTCATGTCTGACAAATGAGCAGGAGGAAATTCAGCTAAGTCCTTCCAAGTTCCTAGATCTGACAGTGTGCCACAGTCATGTCCCAGGTACATACGGAATGATACTCCCAGTTGTGTACTAATTTTCATGTTCCCTTTTCCATCCCCTGTCCATCTCCATCCATCATCTCATACTCTATTCCAGTATTCATTGAATTAAAGCTTGGGAATGAATGCACAGGTAGGCACAATATATCTCAGCGTGTGAGATAGGCACAGCCTTCAACAGATGTATGCTCCATCTAGAGGTCAAACTTAGTAGTCAGCCAGTGTAGATTTTAAAGAAATTGATCCTAACATGCTATAGCATGTGTTTCGGATGCTAACTGTACCATAAACAGACATATCTGTTCTTAATAAAACTCAAGCCTTTTAAAAACATTTGTTTGTTTGCTTTGTTTCTTTCTTTCAATGTCTTTTAAAATATGCAAAGTCACAGGAAAATCAATGTGAGGTTCTGCCTGGAATTAAATTAAAACTTCATGTTTGCTTTTAGAAGGATAACAGAACAGTAATTCTTTTATCACAACGCTCAGGAATCAGGCAGAGAAGAAAAATGTCTTAGACAATTAAGTGCTTTTATCTGACTGCTAAAGTCAAAAGCTTGTAAACCAGCCTGTGACAGACTAAAGGAGAGTCTTTAAACTCTGTTTCCTCCTCCAGTTTCTTCCATGTTCCCATATTCCAGAAGCACAACAGTGCTTCCCTTGACAAATTCAGCTACAGCCCAATCTCACTTGCTTCTCAGTCACTGAAGTACAGCTGCACCATGGCACCTACCTGGATTATATCACTTCCAGACAACCTGTATTATCAGCATATCATAAATCATTCTAACCAGTCTCTCACTGGCTATTCCTGGTGCTGCTGACTTCCCTGTTTATGATGCTTTCATCTCTAAGTCATGTCCTTTGGATACACACAGGTTTTACCAATGCTGCTCAATAGCATGCTATATCCTTCCTATTTCCAAAGATTTGAAGTGAATTTGGTGACCTTAAAGGAGTTGCTTTTTTTGAGAAGTACTGGGTATTTGTCACAAGACTATCAGTCATTTTTATAAAAACATAATGTTCATAATTATTAGGCTTCTGCATAATAGCCTGAAAATACCTTCTCATGAGCAGAATATTTTACAATGACATGAGCCTGCATTTAACTCTAAATGAAAGTAAAAATTAGAAGATGACAATAAAAGGATAAATTGTATATATTGCTCACTGTGAAAATACTCATTATTGAGGATTGAGTAAGACAAAAACAAGATTGTAGTTTTTTTCATAATGTTCTAAAGGAACTATAGCTGAAGGTTAATTAATATAGAGATTTCAGTAACAAACTCCGTAACATAGTTCAGGTTCATGTATAGTGTTACCTTAATAGCAAAATCGAAAAGATTTTTCTTTCACAGTGGATTTATGTAGCTTTATCTCTTATATTTTCCAACAGATTTCAAATTTTCTAGTTCACTGGCTGAGCCAAAATGACACATTACTTACTGTGTATTTCACCAACCAGAAAACATTACTTGCCTATCTATATAAATACTCAGGCTTTTAAAATTTTCTTTGTTTGGGGCTATTTTTTATGTAAAAAAATCTACTTGCCCATTTACTAATCTTTCTTTTTGATAGTTTCTGTCTCTAAATTATTTGTCTTATCCCCTCTCAATGATTTGTCTCAGTGGCAGTTTTAGAAAGAAGCATGTATAAAATATATATATATAAATATAAAAATATATAAAAATATTAAAAGGATTAGCAAAATTTGAATCAATTATTTGTCTTTCATTTTCAGAAAGGAGATATTTTGACAAAAAGAGGTATTCTTATTCATGAACATAAAGCTGATGAGAAAAGATGGAAGATGATCATAGATATAACCCAGACATAAATAACCCAGTCTTCAGACAGGCTCACTGGCTTGGTTTTCTACTCCTTATAACAGAAAAAAAGAGTTCTCCTGAGTTCTTGAAAATATTTGCTTTGAAGTTATTAAAGATAGAACGAGATAAATGTAAGAAGCATAAACTAGCCGTGAATATGTAGCTCAAGGTAGAAAAAACCCATGTTTTTTTCCATGAGATTTGAAACACTTTTGTTAGCACTTTATAAAATGCATCTGTGTGAAGGATCAAGGGATCTGCTGTACAGACCTTGGAAATCTAGAACTAAGACAGAAGACCCATGTTCAGCAAGGGGAATTGGCACATTTTCCTCAAAAAGTCAGTCCTGCACTGGCTGTCCTACATAGAGACATTTCTCCAAATAAGTGAGAATGCAGGATGTCCATGTAATTCTTTAATTCAGTGGAAAGAGGCAGCTATTATAGGGAAGATCTTATTTCTCAACTGGCTGGAGTTATCTTGATAAGACTTGAGGAGCCAAAAGTTCCTTCTGGCTGTATGTTACTTTTCTTGATGTACTTGATATTGAAGAACATCATCTTGGGAGTCATCTATTATAATGCAAGACTGCTCAGCAACACAGACTACAGTAGGAATTTCAACTAGGCTAATCCATAAGAAGTTAACAAAGGCCCCCGTGATTACTTTTTCTATCAGGTAAGTTGAAGGGCTTTTTATGACAAATCTTCCTTCCTCTGTCCCTCCCTCCCTCCTTCCCTTCCTTCCTCTATCAACACCTCCTTTTTAGCATGCACAAGTCTTGATAAAATGTCACCTGTGGCTGTCCAGTCCTGCTCCTTTTCCTTTTTGATGTCAGTTTGGTTTGGTATACTACATGCAACCTAGTGTCTGAATTTCTTCTGTCACATTCAGATGATCAAGATACTGATTAAAAAATTTTGGTGTATTCTACAGAAAATAGATGTGACATTCAAAATACAATTGTTCACATTCACCCTTCTTCTTCCCCTTCAAAACTCTAAAGGAATTTTCTCTAACCTGGGTCACAAAAGACAAAATATTGCCTAGCCTTCTACTTTCTGCATTGGCATGTTATTTGATTCTGTACCTGTAGATAGCAAATAAATGGAGAGTATTAACTGATTGGATCACTAGGTCCTCAAGACCTTTCTCTGTCAAAGGCCTTCAATAGCATTTCAGTTAAGTGATCTGGGCAGACTGTCTGTGGCTGCTAAACACTATAATTTCCTTAAAGCTAAGACATCTCATTCAGTGAAGATGCTGTTGTCAGCCAGGCTTGAGTAGTAATGATGCAATCCAAGATGTTTTTTACAGTGACACCAATTTCGTGCCTGATGCTAATCTTGGTAGCTTGTTTCCTTCTGCTGTCTAAGATTTCTGTCACAGACCATCACAGTTTAAGCTCTTCCCTTCTTTTGCTTCTGGCATGTCCTTTTACTTCTGTCCCAGATGTTTCAACCTGCAAGAAGTTCTTTTTTTGAATAACATATTAGAGATGTTCAGGAAGTAGCTGCACTTCTTGATGTTGAAATTCCTTTATTTAATCTTTTCCCTTCTGTCACCTCTTAAAAAGAGCATATTTTCGCACATTCTCTTCAAGTAAATAAATAAGACTCACATTTGTTCCATGGAGAGTATAAGGCTGGACATTCACATACTTCATGGGCAATTCTTCAAGAAAGTACCATAGAAATGCCTGAGAATAGACATGATTAGTAAAAGAATATCAGTAACAAATGCACATCAGGTATCTTGGTCTTCCTTGAATGCTTATGGATTCAAGGAATAGATAAGTGTGAGGATAAGACACACTTTAAAAGCTAAATATTAAGGCTGCAAATGAGAGCACAGTCAGAGTATGGGAGTGAACACTGGAGTTACACAGTAACTTGAGTTTCCATGGGACCTTGGACAACACATCCTTCACTCATGCAACACAACCCAGCAAGCAGCCTCAGTCACATGTTTGCCCTGCCTTGGGGCGGCTGGGACGAGGCGGGGTGTGCAGCAGATCTGAACTTGTGATGGAGTAGTTTGGGGTGACTCGTGCAGCAAGAGCTATATAATAGGTAATAGAAAGGAGAATAGATCTCTTTTATGTGAAATTTAGGTGCTCAGAATTACAGCTATTTGAAATTGAAGTACTGCCTTGACCTTTTACTATTTCACAATGACTGGCTTAATCAACAGCTTCTGACATCTTACCTGAAAATCAGACCTTTCTTTTTACCTTAGTGTAGGAGAAAATTGAAACTCAATTCATACTTTGTTTACAACCTGATTTCCTCATGAATGCCAAATGATTTTTGCAGTTCCAAAACTGAATGGCCTGTACTCACCTTTCCTTTAACTGAATGCAGCCTATGGATGTCTCCAACACTGAGTCCTTTCTTTCTTTGAAGTTGTATTGGTTCTCTGAAACATGGACAGATGAAATCACCTGCCACATATATTTCTCCCGTGCTTTAAGTTGCTGCCTTTGCAGTGACTGTTGTAGATGGAATATGATGACAACAGGATATTGCTAGTTATTACTAAGCTTAACCTTTGATTTGTGAAGACTTTCAGGGTCTCCTGCATGTCCTACAAGGACAGTAATATTGCAGGGACTGGAATCAAACTTGATTTAACCTAGATTTTCTCTGGTAACTGCAGTTATTGATTCCCTGGGTTTACTTCTAGTTCTCCTCTAGGCAAGCAACACAGAATGTTGTAAATGGCCCTGATCCTCCATAGAATAGTTTTTGGATTTATGTCATATATTGGGCCTATGTATCTTAGGTTTCTCTGTAATAAGTGGGCAAAACCCATAGACTAAGAGAACAGCAGCAGTATTTATCTGAGCATCCAACCTTGTTTCTGCTAATGCATTTAGCATGTAAGTCAAATGTTCCTTTAAGAGCTCCTAGAGTCAAAACTTTAAAATGAAAAGCTGATTTTTCATTAGCTATAGCAATATCCAGAGTATTTCCTGGAAGTTAGTTACTAATTCTTAATTCTTGCCACCTATAATACAGATTAATTTAAAATTCAACTAATTTATCATTGGAGTCCAACAGACAGAGATTTACCACTGATGTACCCGAATATATTAAAGACTCATAATTCCATACATATTAAAACAGATGACCATATTATAGGTCTTATAGCTGATTCAAATTCCCTTCCCAAATAGTACTTGATCCAGACTGCAGGTGGGTGGTGATGTAACAATACTTGTAGTTATACAGTATGACTCTCTGAACAAGGATTGTATGTAATATTTATGGGAGAGTAGCAATACATATTCCATTCCAAGAAGATACTGTACATTTTTGTCAAGGTAAAGAGTACTTCTAAAAAGGTATTGTAAAGTTGCATTTATGGAGTTTAAATTTTTTTAAGTGTATATACATTTAAACATGCTGCTTATAACAATAACAAGTGCTACACTATTAAAATTTTATCATCAAGCTGAAGAATTTTATTACTGATCCAGTAAGAACAAGAACTGGAAATGCTGCTTTTATGACATGGTTTTCCTGACTGATACTAATTTTCAACAGGTCAAAAAGCATATTATTTATTTGTTCAAAAAGCATTTTTTACATATAAAAGTTCTGACATTTCCAAGAAGGATATCTTTTATCTCAGATATCCACCACCTAAGATACTATGGGGAGCAAGTCTAAGACATAAGGTGCAAGTAAACAAAAAAGCAGAATCAGAAACACCAAGTACTGTAAAGGAAGAATAGGACTGTAATGGGAGCTATCAGCTTGACTAAACAATGGGTTCATCTTGGACCTTGAGAAATAAGTATGAAGTTTACAGAAAGCAGAAACTAGATTAGATTTGAGGGGAAGATGATAGAGCAATAACACAACAGGATGAAATCAGGAAATACAAGGCATAAAAAAATCTGGCTAATAACAAGAGAAGTAACATAAGTGATAAAAGGAAACAATGTGGGAAATGTACATTATAATATATGCTATAGGAAAATGCTATGTTGCAGAGAGGGAAATTTATTTGTAAATGTCATCAAAAATATGTACAGGTAGATGACATTCCTTGCCTCAGTGTTTTCAAAGATAGAATGTCATCTGCAATCAGGTGACTGATGCAAGTTCATTTAATGACAAAAAGATATTACTTTAGCCTAGAATAACAAAAGCCAAGTGTTTAGTGAACACCTATGGAATTAGGAAATTTTGAAATTATTTGGTACATTAAACCTTATCCAATATCATTTAAAGAGGTGACATAAACAGAATATTTTAGTGATCACTAAAGAGTTCTTGGAATATGGCTAAATACTAGATGACTGAGTAGAAAAAAAAATAAGACTTCTCTGGAACAGGTAGAAAAGTAAGGTCTGCATAAGATGAATTATAAATAAACCACCTAGCTTTAATTTCTCGGGAAAATAGTAGAAACAAATCAGTTGCAAGAAGAAACAAAGATGATCAACAGTCAACATGGATTTATTGAGAACAAATCATATCAAATAAGTCTGATTTATTTCTATAATAGAGAAGAAGCAACAGATATCTATTATTTAGATATTAATCTGATAGTATTTCACAGGAGATTCTCATAAGTAAGTTGGGGACATGTCTTGATAAAAGTCTCAGAAATTGGCTAGGAAACCTGTAACTGAGCTCACTATCAAAGGGAAGAACGTATGGACTGAACTTCTACAAGTGTCTACTTACTCTAGTACTGCCTGCTGTAGATAAGGAAAATAAAACTTTAAGAGAATGACTTAATGGAGTAGAACTGATTTGGAGTTTCATACACTAGAGAAAAGGCATGAGAAAATAAGACTGAATTCAGTAAAGACAAATGTAAAGTTTTCTGGTTTGGTATGAGCAATCGGTAGCATAACTACAAGCTATGAAATGTCTCATTTGGCAGCAGTGTTACAGAAAAAGTCCTTGAGGTAAAGTAGATTACAATATGACTGTGACTCAAACAATGACATTTTTGGAAAGGGCAGAGAAATGGATAAAAGTATATATAAAGAGTAGTCTAGCTGTATCTTAAGGCCATTGTTCAACTTTAGACACCATGATTCATGAAAGATGTTGATCAATTTGGCACAATCCAGTGAATGATCAGAGGTTTAGAAAACATCAGACTAACAAAAAAATAATGTTGAAACAGGGTTGTTTAAAATCTAGGGGACATAAGGTTGTAGAGGAGAGTGACAGTAGCCTTTAAAAACATGAAAGAGTGCTGCAAACAATTTGCATGTAAACATGAAAGAGTGCTGCAAACAATTTTCTCTTTATCATGCACAGAACAAGAAATAGTGTTCTTGAATGACAGCAAGAAAGATTCAGTTTAGATGTCAGGAAAACCTTTTTAATGATAAAGGTAGTAATGCGCTAGAACAAATTGCTTTGGATGTTAGAGAAATGATTTGAAGTGCTCGAGAATAGGTTAAAAAAGCACCAGTAAAGAGCACTTAACAATGGTCTGGCTAAAGACAGGGGATGGAAAAGGATGATGTGCTGTTCTTTTCCAGGCCGATTTTGTAATGCTTCTGTGGACCTGATAGAATAGAACACTGGCCATGGACCAAAATTATACAAGGCTGTGTAGAGTATAGCTGAATCCTGCAGTGGAAGTTTAATGCAAACAGCAGGGAGACAGAGTGTGAATGCTTGCCAAGCTCAGCAGAATTCAAGTTCAAGGTTAGGCTACTGCTGAGGTTATCAAGAATATATAGCATTTCAGGGGTGGAATGTACAGTTACTGTATTGAAATCCCTCCCTGTTACTGAGGTTAGTGTCTATAAAGATCATCTGGTGATCTAAGCTGCTTTAAGATGCATATTCTAGAAATTCAACAGAAAAATACTAAATTCTTATGACTTCTTACAGAATTATTTTTATTTTTTTTTAGTAAAGAATACCTAAAGAACTAGGCGTGGTTCCTGAGTCTCTGCTGATGACTTGCTGTTAACTGTATATTCTTGCTGTTCATGATATGCAGCTGATTCTATATTACTTGCTTCTACAGTGAAGTACAATGAGGCCCCCATAAAGACCATCTCCATAGTCATTCCAAATAATTATTTTACAATATTTTAGAAGTTATAATTTTAGACTTTATAGAAAGCATGATGGGGGTGTCTAAGTCCAAGAATCAGAAGGTCATCTTCTCCTATGACACAAAGAACTGGTTAATACTTGTTTATTTCTTTCCTCATGCCAGGAGATGAAGAAAATCCACTGCTGAAAGAGCCTTGATGAATGTTCAGCTTTGAGACTCCATCCTTGCTACCTAATGTATTATTAACACTTTAATAATACATTAAATCTTTCGTCAGCCTCACCAGACATACTGTTGAACAGTGGGGGAACATCAGAAGGGCCTATTTATATCTTTGACTTATGTTTACAGAACTCTAAGTAAACCACCTGGTACTGAGAATATATCCCTGTGGTTAAAAGAAAATGCTTTCTTAAATAAGATATTTAGTAATCACAGATCACAAAATCAATTCAAAAGCATAGTCAAGTGTTAATATCTCTGAAATATCTAAGTTGGAAAATACCTATAAGATCATCGAGTTCAACCTACCACTACCACATTCACAGCTAAACCATGTTCCTAACATCTTAACAGATGGACAGATAATCATCATAAACACTCATGAATTAAGCAGTTCCATATAAAGATTTACTTTATCTATAAGGAGTTAGTATATTATTATATTGTTTCTGCAAAAATATCTGGCCCAAATTAAAACTGCTTCCTTCATTTGGAAACATCACTAATTAAGCAAAACAGGTAAATTAGCTCGCTTTTTCTTTATTTCCATATGCCTTTTCATCTCAGTTGGCTGAAATCCCTATCACTCATTTACCAAAGTAAGTATCCTATTTTAACTTCTATCATAGCTACTATTGAGGTGGAAGGTGTTTAAAAGCACACAACACTAGTGAAGACTTAGAGAGACAAAAGATTGTAAATGCAATGAACAACATCAAAGGATCTGACATGGGAACCAAAGTTCCTATATGTCAGTTTGGCTACTAATTTTCTGCACCAACATAATATGGCATAGGATAATCATTAATGTCAGCAATGGCTATGTTCTCTAGAATAATGTCTCCTTCAGAAAGCAGTAGTTACCCATTCAACCTTTCAGGAAAGCAGTTTTTTAAAACAGGGGTTGTTTATTTTCTACACAGTCACTAAAACAATCCCTTAGAGTATTTTTGCAACAGCTTTTAACTATTAAAGCAACCAAACTACACTTGTCTGTTGCCATCAAGAAAGAGAGTCAAATATGACCAAAGCAGTTGAAGAGGAGCTTGTTTTCCTTCATGGCAAGAACGAATTCTCCTCTAGAATTCCTGGACTTGTTATACCAAAGAAAGAAACCCAGAGCCTTGCATCTTGCACTTTTGTGCTTCTAAGTCTATACTCTTGCCAAGCCACTGGTATTGAAACCAGCTCTTAAATATTATGTTTGAAATTCAGGCTTAATTAAATCCCACTTGTGATTGTTGTGTTGTGATACGGTCTTTTCCAATTTGAAGTTGTATTCTCTAAGTGTGGTCCCCAACCATTCAGTTTCATAAGTGGGATTATGGTGCTGCATGGAGGTGTGCAGGACAAGAGGGCCAACTCATGAGCCAATGTGACTGACCAAAGGAAAACAAGACATAACAGTGATAGAGTTTAGGCTACACACATACTAGACATATACCCAAGGAGGAGATTGTAAGCTTTTCAGAGTGCTAATAGAATTTTATGCCTACATTATTCATACAGTGGGCATATTGATTCTTTTGTGCTTAAAAGTCATTAACTATACTTTGTTACTTATGGTTTACTTACTAGCTTCAAAAAAGAAAAACTCTATGTGATAAACTCAGCGGATGCAACCTTAATTCCACTTAAATTACTTTAACCTACAGCATCATCAGCACAGGTGTAGATCATTGAATGTTTTTAGCCCAAAAACATTTAAGCTTATCTACTGGGATGAAATTCTCTAAAATCAGAAGCTGATGTGAAAACTCATAACCTGGATGCAAAAGAAATACAAGCAGTTGGGAAGGAAATAAAAGCTTGTGAGTTGAGGGGCTGTAGAGATAGTCTCTACAGCTTCTGCTGAAACAGGTGTCTCAAGTAAAAGTCTGGATGTGACCTAAACGAAAAGCCATTCCCCTAGCTAATCACAGTGGTTTGCAGCCCCACTAGCAGCTATGGTTAGTGTGTAAGAGCGTTTTCATTATCTGGTGTCTTTTATGTTGTAAGGACTTTGGATGTGTTCTAAAAAACATGTCCTTAACCACAAAAAAGGATGCTCACTGATTTTGGATTATACTTAATGAAGAGAAAAATGAGAGAGAAGCAACGTCAATCATTACTGGGAATCATTACCTCTTGAAGTCATCAGTTAGGACACTTAATAAACAAAGACAGAAATTAGGTGAGATACCACATAAATTCTTATGTGACAGGACTGTACAGCATCCAGCATGCCAGCAAGCTTAAGCTATGGAGAACTTGTGATGCCTGATGTTATTTCTTATATGCCTAAAATTAATCACAAATTTATGTGTTTGCATGACTTAATATATTTCTCCAGACATATTCCAAGTGAATTTGTTAGAAATTTCAATTTTTTTTTAATGTAGATTGAATAACTTATGAAAAATCTTGAGATTTAGCTTCAGCACCATGTCTTCTTCCAATAACATCTTGCTGAAAAAGCCATTTACTGGAAGTTTCTCATGCAATGTATACTGACTGATACAGAAGAATGGTGATAAATTTTTCTTTGTATTACCTTGAAGGTATCAATAGATCCTTAAAAATCTTCCAGAATAACACCTGTGGTGTGAAATTTTAATCTCAAACTTTTTAAGTATTGTGAGCAACTATTGCCTCTGGTAGATCAGAAAGAGCCTATGTATTGAAAATTCCTAGTAGTAACCGAGATTAATGTTATTAAATTTAGTTTTGTTTTGACATTTATTAATTTTTTTGCTTTCAGGTGTCTCTTCATAAATGATATAGTGGGAAATATATTTCAGTTGTGGATTTCAGCACATTGTAAGATATTCAGACAATCACTTCCTGAAACAAGAAAAATGTTCTGGTCAAGATTCAATTTAATCAAAATAATAAATTAATTTCATATTAATAAGTATAGTGAGCTACCTGCATCAGAAGTAAGAAAGGTTCATCAGCCAGGGAAAGATCAAAGAAAGTTTGAAAACCAATCTTGATGATTGGCAATTTGTATTTCCCTCATTACCTGATTCTATGGGGCTGTCACTCCAGTAAGAAAACACTTTGAAGATAGCGGAATAATCAACTGAACATTCCAAATAGGTGCATATCAGCTACATGGATAATTATGTGTCCTTGTCAAATGTTAAGACATACCTATATTGATTGACTGTTGAGTTTTATTTGAAACTGATTCAAACTAAAAAGACAAATCTCACTGTCTTGCTCATTAGAAAACCCTCTGGAAAAAATCCCCAAAAACCAAAACCAAACAAACCCATGCTGTTGATTCTTTCAGTCCCTTACCTCTTATTTGTGAACAGAAGGGAAAATAGCTATATTAAATAACAACCTGGCACACACTTCTCTTCCATTGAGACAGAGTCTCACATCTGGCAAACAAACTATTCCCTTGCAACAGTCCTCCAGCAAAAGCTCCTATTCATCTATTTTGGATGAGAGATGGCATATTGAATGTATCAGGCTTTGACTGCACCTTTCTGAAGTCTCATCAAACCTAGTGCCTGAGCATCTTAGACAGATGCCAGGAGTGATGAAAGGGACAGCTAATCACTTCAGGCTGTCCAACTGGCAAGCCATCACTCTGCTGTCAGGGAGTAATCAATTTGATAGGCCCTGTCACACAGGAAAAGGAGTGATTTTGGAAAGAAAGCCAGCAAATAGAACTAGGCCCGAGCAAAATAGTTTTTGCTTCTAAGATTTTAAATTAGTGTCATATTTAAGCATCTTGCTTTATTACTTAGATGAGTGTATGAGCAGAGTGCACTTGCTCCATTCAGGCCCACACTCACTACCTTTGTTAACATGGTTTTGTCATGAGAAGCTCTAATATCAGCTCCAATGAGCCACTTAGTTCATTCCTTCAAATGTTACAGTAACACCACAAGCATCTGATCCTCACTGACTTAATTAGTCTTTCTCATTCACCCGAAGGAAATGGCGACAGTGTAGATGGAAGCCCAACCAAAATGCTTGCTCTTTGCCTCCTCTGCCTGCACAGACAAGGATTGGAAGAGGTTTTGTCCTGCTGGTGGGAAACTGAAGATAACAAAAGAGAAAAATTAAGAGCACAGGGTGCTTATTTACTCCTTTCTGCCAGAGAAACACACAGAGGAGTTATTGAAATATCTGTGTCAATGTATGTGTCTTTGGACAGTGAAAAATTTATGCCTGTTTTCTCACTGAGCTACATGAGGGAAGGGATAGAAAACCTGGAGGATTGTTGTTCCTGGAGGATAAAATGTTGGTCAAAACAACCAAGTCCAAAATGACTGTTGTTCACAAAGCGTTAAGCAGGTGGAGTATGTTACTGAAAAAAATGCTAGAAAATAGTGTATGTTTCAATATCACTTGCAGTTGAATTCAGTGTTAGTAAAGTAGCTAACAAGGACGTGAAATATCAGTAAGCTATTCCAGTAGGGCAATCATTAGATCCAGATGACTTAGATGCACCTGGCATATAGGCACTAATGACTGACAGTGATTCTTATGGTCATGCCTACCTCTAAATGCCAAAGATTTCATGAGCAGAGTCTGTCAATCCCCTGCTGAGCAGCCATCATCATGGAATGAGGAGACACAAAGATCTCCAAAGGTCTTCAGGCGAGGCTTTCCACTCAAAAGGGGTCAGACTTGTAGGTGTGCTCAACACTGTAGAAATTGCCTTTCCCATTATCAATTAATTAATTAATTAATTGCTATCTCTTGTAACAGCAGGAAAAAAAAAGGGGGTTCAATGGCCACCTCAGCTTCTCCTTTATTACTCAGCTGTACCCTAACTCATGTGACCAGGCTAGTTCAGCACTTGTTGAAGAAGTTATTTTGTGAGATGACTGCCTAATAAGTAGCTTAATAGCCAAACACATTATGCAACCCTTGAGCAGGAATCTGATGCTGTTCCTCCTGCCTTGCTCTGTTACTGTTTTTTAGAAATGAGTGTCTCCCTTTTTTCTTTTCTTTCCTCCCCAGCTCAGTTCCTACATTTGTCTCCAAAAGTGAAAGGTGAAGATTTAAAATTTTTCAGACTGAGGTAAAAGAACCAAGATCTCAGAATACTTGTTTTTATCTCAGCTGAGTAAAGTCACAGTGAATTAGATCAATTGCTCATAAATATTTGTTTCTCATAAATAGGTAGCACTCACATGTTCAAAACTATGTTTGCAGCTTTACTATAACTTTTATTAGGTTATTCAAAGGCATTATTAGTGCTTTGTGCAGTTTTTCAGGAGAAAATCCCATATCAAAATGTAAATGTAAGTTATGGGAAGCACGAAAGTAAGTGGATTTCTGCTCAGTGACTCAGCACTGAAAAGAGTAAGAGTGATACAAAATCAAATATCCTATTAAAATAGGATAGCTCTACCAACTAGGAGGAAAATATTTTCAGATGTATGTATTGTCTGCATAATAAGCTTTTTTGCACTCCATTAAAACAGGTATCTTCTATAAAGAAAATGCTAAATTCTTCTATGAATCCAACCACTGAATTTCAGTATCTATGAGACTGAAATAGAATTAAAAGTAGTCTGTCCTTGAACATGTAAAGAATAGACTCTGAGCAAAACATATTTCTACGGTGTTAATCACCTCAAAACCACTGGTTGCATTAAAGCTAATTAAAAACCTCATTTAGTATATAACACTTAGGAAACTGTATCTCATGGTCTTGCCATATACCCTTGTGTAGCCAAGGAAATGAAAGTATCATTTTTAGTAAAGTTATATACTGATAACTGGGTGCAGTTATTTATTTTTTTTAATGTATTTTTCTTTTCCCCCCTCAAACAGGGTCATGTGTTTACTAGCAAACCTGCTGATAGTAAGTGTTTCAAAAATATAAAGGTCTGTATCTTTTAAACCAGTCAGGCTTTTAGGCTTGTTTTCAAATACAGGTAGAATTCGATTATATAAAACTACCAAGCATGAGAAAAAAATTTGCATTTTCATTGATCTCAGGTAAAAATAAATTGTTTAGTCTGTTGAAATTTTGTGAGCTATGGGGATTACGCAGGCTGTGAGATACAGAAGCTTTTTTAAGACTCATGATTTTAATCTGAAGTTTTTCGGAGTACTGTGTTGCTCATATAACCTTTGGTGGAGGCAGAAGATTGTTTTAATTGGTCTCTGAACTGATGGATTGTCTCAGATTTCATGGATGTCTCTGACATATGGAAGCTAGAGAAGGGAAGGGAGGTTGAAGAGTGTGTTGTGGCGTATCAGTTTTAACAAAAGCAAATTTTCATAAATATTCATAATGGCAATGAAAGTACTGCTATATGAAGCAGCCTTCATAGATAGTGGAATATAGTCTGCTGTTTTACTGTCTGAACTTTAAATGATTTTGAAGAGTTACAGGGCATGCAGTAAAGCACCGTGAGGGACATTTCAGGGAAGAAGAAAATGCCATCTACTTCATTAAGAAAGAGCACACAGGAAGGGGACATACAAGTAGTGTAAACAGCATATAGCTATGTTTATAAAGTGAGACATAAATATTCATAAGCCAGAGGCTTTTTTTAACAATAAAACAAATTGAAAACACAATACAGATTGTTGGTTCTCAATCCCTGACACAGGTTATTTATTCATTTTAATGTTTTATTTTTTTCCCGCCCTCAAACAGGGTCGTGTTTACTAGCAAACCTGCTAATAAGTGTTTCAGAAATCTAAGGGTCTGCATTTTTTAAACCAGTCAGGGTTTTAGGCTTGTTTTCAATACAGATAGAATTTGGGATTATTAGATTAAGGGACATAAAGTAAAGATACCTATTTTCTTAAGCTTTGATGGCTAAAAAACCCTTTTAAAAACTGGTTGGTTTGGGGGTTTTTGGACAGGAAGCTCTTGGTACCATTTAATAGCAAAGACTATTTTGAATGCATGACGCAGAAAGGAGGTGATCTCTAGTTCATTTTTGTAAACATACAGAATGGCAGAGAGAGTAAAATATAACTGAAAAAAAAATCAATAATATGACAAAGTTTGAGTATTGATCCATTTTATCTTCTACATAATATTGTAAAACCTTTCTACATCAATTCATCCACTCCAGTTTTGAATACCTAATGATTATCATAGATGTTTTACTATAAGATAAAGGATTTTACTTTCTCCTGAGTTTTTGAGGTTTTGTGTTGCCTTTGTTAACTTCATCTTAGGTATCATTTTGCTTCATAGCATGGTATCATTTCTATCATTAGAATTCAGTGTAATTTTGCAACCTAATTATTCTTTTTCTTTGCGTAGCTTTGACTGAAGTTTTAATAGCTGAAATATGTTGTCTTGAGTCTGGCTCTTTAAGTCTTCTTTTTTACCCTTAATTCTTATTAAAGTGGAGTTACTTTTTTAATGGCATCTTTGTTTATTTCAAATAATTTTTATTTATGCTTCTTTCTGATTGATTTTAATATTAATGTTTCCCTCATGTTTATGTCTCTGTATAGGAAGCATCTGTTTCTAGTAATACAATTTTTTGTGCTCCAAGACTCTTGATTTTACTGGTTTTTTAATTACATAATTCACTTTAATATATAACTTCATGTACTTTTGAAAATATTTATATTTCAGTATAAATCTACATCCCCATGCACCCTAATTTTATTACTCTGGTCTCTCTTGTCTTTTATGCCTTGCTTTCTTGTCTCCATCTCTCTAATTAAAACTGTCTGTGGTTTGCTTCAGGAAAGAGTTATCAGGGTGATCCAAGAAAAATCTCTTCATTTAGCCACTAGATTTATTAGGCAATCCTAGCAGTCCTTAAGGAAGAAGTGTTCAATCTTTTCTTTTACAGATTGATCAAAAACAAACTAATTAAAAATTTATCATCAAAACTTGTTTACTGGTTTAGAAGACACTTCATGTTGAAACAAGTGGAAATATATTGATGCCACGGATACCATTTGTGCCCAGCACAATACCTTCCTGAAGATGCCTTTTGAAGCCAAGGTTCCACAGGCCAACCTGTCAGCCCATGCATCCTAAGTGCTCAGACTCGCTCATGTGCCTTTGAAGAAAGGCAAAACAAGAGATAGATGCCAGTCATCAGGGAAGCCAAATGAAATTAAAAACCTAACTCGTGAGTATTTAAATACTGGAATTAATATGAAAGAAGCTGATAGACTCTTTTTATTAGTCACCTTTTAAACATATGGAATTGATATCACCACAAAAGAATTCCATTAATGTGTAGAGGAGGTAATATTAAAGAGAACAGGTGAGATCATTACTGAATTTGTGAACACTCTTTTTTCCAGGAGGACCAATATACTGCAGTTGAAGCATGAAATAACTGTACCCCAGGAATTATGCAGTATCATTAATCCATTTAAGTGGCATGAGGCCTTAAAGAAATTTTTTTTTAAAAAAATCTAACCTAAATCACACAGAAGTTCTCATAAACTTAAAATGCATGATTCAGCAGTAGATGTAGGCAATGTGCTTGTGTCTTCAAAGCTCACAATGCTGAGCGCTTCTCAAAACCTTCTGTACTCTCCCCATATTCCTCTGGATATAGAATCCTGCAAGGTTGCATCATGACATTGATCTAGTTGTAGAAAGATTGGTCTCAGTAGCTCTTCCACTACGCTGGAGGGAAAGGTAGTGCCTTGCCACCCACATGTCCAACCAATAAGGTAGGGCTGGCAATAGACTTACACTTGCAGTAAGTAGGTAATATTTTGTATTATTATTAGAGGCACAAGTGTTGCCTTACTTACGTTGTATATCACAGGAGTTTCTTCAGACTTTTTAAAAATAATTCTTATGATTCTCTATTAGGAGAATTGTTGGCATTTTTTTTTTCAAATTATCATAAGATAATTTGGTGGTAATCAGTTTCCTTAATGTACAAAGTTCATTATCACTGTAAAGTTGCTGTCTGTTGAGATGCTTCTTAGAAGTATTTTGTCACAAACTTTAAATTCCTGATAAACTTTCTAATATTAAACAGTATTGTGAGATATATTGACTTTTTAGAGGAATATATAGGGAGCCAGTGCTCTTATTTTACAATGAAAACTGACTTTCAAACAACACTTTAATGGTTTTTTCTTTCCTGATGAATAGTAAGTGCATACTGCACTCTCTTATTGTTCTCTTTTGTGTGGACAAGAGGAGTCAGAAAGAAACAGGATAAAACTAGTAAGGGAAAAAACCATTATTTATTCAAAGAGACTGCATTGGAAACTAATTCAAACCTTATTAATCTCATTTTTGAAACTCCCACTGGCTTTAGTAAAATTTGCATTTAGCTTTTAAATTAAGTAATTAATATTTTGAATCACGCTGATTCTAAGTGCCACATAATTTATGTTTAGGTATTCTGACTTCTAGAGCATTAGGGAAAACTGCAAGGAGCAGAAGTGCACAGTTTATGGGAGACAGTGTGCTATTTTACTGCACAAATCTTGTTTTATCTGGCTGTCTGTAAACAAGTTGCCTCCACGTAATTAAATGAAACAGTAGTTGAAGGCAAAGTGGTCCAACCTTTCATTATCTTTAAGAACATTTTAACCAAATGCATTAGAGTTTCTGTCTTCTAGTATTACAGGCAGTATAGCCAGCTTATCCTGATACTGAGATGTTTGTTCAGATTCTCAGTAACAAATATAACAGAGAAAATATGTGTTTAAGTCTGTGCCTCAGAAAAAGTGGGAAGGTTTATTTCATTAAGTTTCACGAGGTTCATACTTTCCTCAAAGTACCTGACTTTAGCAGTACTAAATGAAAACACAAGCAGTGATATTAGTAATATTTGATAGCTATAAAGTCACTCTTATGTTGTCTGTGACAAGTTTAAATACATTTGAAATGAAAAATGATCCAGATACTTGTTATCTGTGCAAACTGAATTGCTCCTTTTATGCTCTGAATGCTGTACTTTGGGCTTCACACCTGAAGCTCAGCATTCAAGTGCCTTCATTCAGTGGAAGAGTTCTGTGGTAATGAAAATGATAGTTTTTTGTGAGGGAAAAGTATTCAAATTGGTGCTTTGTTTGTTCAGGGCAAGAAGAAATCTTGCATTTAGAGGCTACTCCTCTGGCTTCTTAATATCATTTATTGGTCAGCACTGTCTGTTAAGTCCTGCCTAAACTAAATATTAGTAAAGATGTAGATAGCTCCCCCCAAAAAAAGTAATAAAAATGTTAAGTACAGAACATACTTGAGACTTAGTCTTGAGATTAAGAAGAGTATGAAGTTTTGGGTCAGAAAAGCAGAGGAGCTGCCCATTGCTGTGATTGTAGCCACAGGACCAAACAAGTGACTGAGGGAGTCTGAGGACTGCAGTGCCTTGGACCACAGAGCATCATCCTCTGACCAGTGATAATCTTGCAATCCCCTTCAGTCCCTTTTACCTGTCACTTTTCCCTCTCTGTGGGAACATTTGTATGTATGTAGATGTATGTATGTATGTATGTATGTTTGTATGTATGTACATATGTAGCTCTCTAGTATAATTTACCAACACTCCGTGTATCTGGGAAGGAAGTTTTTCTATTCTACAAATATTTTGAATTTTTTTTTATTATTATTCCAGAAGAAAACTAATGGAAAACTTGAGATGCTCTTCTGCAGTCATTTTAATTGAGGGCTTGTAATGACATGAGCACTACAGATAAAAGAAGGAGATTGCATACTATGCTATTTGATTGGAAAATTAGCAGAATTAATTTCAAATACCTAAGTCAAAATATACTTAGGCTAGTACTACACAAGGTAATTAGTCCAAAAATGGAAGCAGAGAGAGGAGATTTTGAGGAAGGTGATAGACTAGACAGTGACAGGGCATGATCTTGTGATACTTCAATGTCTGTTTGACATAATTGACTGTACCAGAGATTTTTCTTCCCTGCTTTTATTGTCTGAAAACATATCCATTCAAAACTGTTTTAGTTTCTGGTGGTACTTGCCATCCCTCTCCTATCATTAATCCCTCACAAACTATAAGTGAAGAAATAAATCCTAGCCCATTCATGTTTGACACACAAATATTTTTTTCTGCAGATTCAAGTCTTGAGCACAGCTTTTCTTTTACCTGTTTCCTTGAATTTGCTTATCATTCTCAAATAAGCCTTAGTGACTACTCAGCAAAACTGATAAAACACATTCTCAGACATTTCAATAATTTGTAGTGATCTGTTGAGGAAACAGTAGCAAAGGAAGTGCTCAGTGTCTCCCCAAAGCTGTGTTTCTCAGGCTTCTCACTGGCCTTTGTGTAATAAGTTGAGTGGTGAAGCACCCCTTGATTGTATCATGAGCAATTACACAACTAAGGTGGGAATGGCACTGGCCACAAAAGGAACTCCTATGAAAGAAGAGCAGGGATAATCAATCATCCCATGACAGACTTGGAGTTTTCTCTACCTGAACTGTAGCCCAAGGGGAGCAGTATCATTTTTGCTAGAGTTTCGAAAAACAATTTTCCATGGCATTGGAAACAGTTGCTTTGCAAACTCCAATAATTACTGATAACTAAAGAAAATCATCTTGAGACCGTATTAGCAGCAGTCCTGAGCGAGATGCTTTGAGTTCTCCTGGACTGCAGTGGACTGTGGCCAGTATTTCCTCGGAGTGGGATGGATTTCAGAGCCCAACAGCTCTCCAGTTTGCAGTATTCAGAGGACTGTTGGCTGATGACAGGACCGGGGCTGATAACCCTCACTTCTTGGTACTCAACCCTTTACACATCGAGAAAGGCCAAAGCATTTGCCATGAGTATTTCAATAACACTTGAGGGGAATTTTTCACAGGTATGCATTTTTACATTGTCCTAATTACAGGGGCTGGAACTAGTTTATCATTATGTGGGTATAACCAAAACTGTGTCTTCTACAGGGTCTGTGTAATTTCTGATGAACTGTTAATAATGTATCATTTGCAGCAGCTGCCCAGAGCACACCTGACCAAACAATACCAAATACCAAAAATACCATGGGTATCTACTGGAAAATGTTTTCCCCTATTCAGCCATAATCTGAAAATTTATCCCATGAAATCTGGAAAAAAAGAATCACAGATTCACTCCTTTAGTTATAGAGCTCTTAGTACTTATCCTGCACCAATTATTCTCCCTCCCCTCTATGCTCTGGGCCACAGAAACAAGAGTCTAGCTTCAGGTGGTTTCCGTCTTCTTTTCCAAGTCCTCCATGGACTTGGATAGTGCTCTCTGCTGAGAGACCCTGTACTATGATAACTATATTCTCCACAGACAGTAGAAATCCCATGAAGCCCATCAGCATGAGGCATAACCTAGAGTCTCTTCTCAACACGAAAACATCCAGCATCCTGACTGCTGAAAAAACAGAGACCTTTTCTGAGTAGGATTGTAAGCCAGATAAGATCAAACTACAGTTCATGTGAGAAATAAGAGAAACTCTTTTAAACTCCAGACATGGTAAGATGCCCATCTATCATGCTCTTACATGTTTATACCAATATCTCCTAGTCTTTGCAATTACCAGAAGACCAGAATCCCAGTACATTAGTAACCATAGCTATTTTGTTACCCATTTGGGACCAGGAAGCAAATCTGTTGTTATGTGAATATATTTTATTCCTTGGTATCCCATATGCTGTCATCTTTTAATGACTTTTGTTTCTTCACTGATGCCTTTGTTTATGCTCATAGTCACATTCCAGTTAGTTACCAATTCATGGCCCAGCCTGAATTTCTGTCTTTAGAGAACCAAGTCTCTTAAGAGTAATTAGCATTCAAATAGGTCAATTATTTCATACTTGTGTATGTAATACTGCTTTTCTAACATTCAAAATGAACTAAATGCTTCAGGTGTCAGCTATAAGGCAAAAAGATTAGTGGCAGTTGTACTGTGAATATAAAAATTAAACAGTCATTAGTAAGGCTGAATCAATTAATTGTGCCATCATGACAACTTTAGTGTGTGCATATTATGCAAATGTATAAAGCATAACCTTCCCTCACTACGTAGAATTTACTAAAACAAAAATATTCTGCTCTAGTGAGACTAAAATAACAAATGTGAACGAATTCAGAGCACTGAGTTGCTACTTAACCAATACTTTCCTCTGTAATCTTTTGTTGTTTAGTTTTTAAATTAATAGATTGTATATATAACAAGGGGTAGGCAACTAGGAGGATCCACTTATATAAATTACAATGAAATCCTTTTCTGTCAGTGACTTTACTTTTTTTCCGAAAGATTCTTTGTGTGTCTGTGTGTGTGCTTGGCATACTGTATTCTTGATCCACAGCTAACTCTGGAGAGCAGTCCAAAAGTTGTCTTACTCAAAGTTAAGCAGCAGCATGTTTTTGCTGCTATTCTGACTGCAAGTACTACATTGTCATTGCATCCCATACTTACAAATCAGAGCATTTGTTTTCATTCTCAGTGTACCTTTGGGTATTCTTTTTTTGACTTATCCATTTTAAGACTCTACCTTTTCAGAATTTGGATTTTTAAAAGCAATTTGAAATATTTTATGAATATCTAAGGAATAATGTTGAAGTCTGATAAAAAATTCTTTTCCATGCACACTTTTATATATTCCTCTCTTCCAGAATAACGTCTCTTGTTTAGAGCATTTTCTTAACTGATTATAATTTTTGCAAAAAAAATCCATTTATCTGAAAGTTCCATGCATAATATTTATAAATTTTAAGATAAATACAAATCTTAGCTGCACTGTAGAAAACTAAACTTATGTGAATGACTTATTTGATGGTTATTGTGAACAAGACACCCTATGATAACTATTAATATATTTTAAAACTGTATTTCTTCAAATTATCTTAAAGGCACTAAACCTTCATAAAGAATAACTTGAGGGCTTGTTTCTTAATGCGGTTTTGTTGGGGTTATTTTTGTATCAGGGGAAGTGTGTGTTGGTTGGTTGGTTTTCTGCGTGTTTTTCTTCTCAGGGAAATGTAATCCAGGGAAGTGAAAGCAAGTTAAGAAAAGCAAATTCTAATACAAACTGTAGTTAAGAAACTAGTTACATATGTCTGTACTTATCTGTTTAGTCATTAAAAGAAATGAATAAAAAATCTTTAAAGTTATATTTAAGAAAGACTACTACTCTGCATACTTAGCCTGTTATACATAGATATATATGCACACATTAGATTAGATTTAGTAGAAAATTGTACATACACTTGCACACATTTGGGAAAACATTATTTAGAGAAGTGCTTCTTTATCAGAGATTGGATGTGTTTGTTTTGTGTAAACCATCACCCATTTAAAGCTTCAGTGATTTCCTGTACTACTGGTTATTCTATTTGCTTAGCAAAATACTATGTAATGTTCATAGTTCCTAGATTGTTTCTGAGATGTTAACCATGAAATTTATTAGTATTTTCTTTTCCCAAGTAACTCTGACTCTGTCAACTTGTTTTGAAGACATAATTTTTAATACACTGTAGCATTTATCATCTTGACATTAATTGGGATTTCTGCTCTGAATGAATGTCTTACTTTACTGTCTTGAATACGTTTGACTATTGATTTACAAGTTAGAATGCACTCTTCATAAAAGCAGAAGAGCATATTAACATGAGAGCTCTTAGCGAACCATATCCACACCTTTAGTACAATGTATGTCAGGAATCAAATGTTTCATACTTTTTGGGTAGATAAAACTTTTAAAATTGAACTAGTGGAAATAATAGTAGAATTTAACACATTATACTTTCCAGATTAGAAATATAGTATTTAATTCAGACCTTCCTTTTTATTTTCCTCTGTGTCTGGACTAATGTCCACACACTGTCCTCGAAGACTGAAAAGTACAGCAGATAATACCTACCTTTGGACATGCAAATTGAAATAAATCAAAATAATTGCTACAGCAGCATTTTGTTGCTGAATATCCTGTGTGTTACAACAGTGTAATTCAGCTACTAAATTAATGTAGTAATAAATTAATTTCTGTAATACCTAGGTTAATTTGTCTATTCTTATCTAAACTGTTCTAATCCCTGAAAGCCAGATAGGAAATGAGTACATCAATCCCTTAAATGATGGTCTGCAGCACTGATAATATATTTTCACGTAGCCTCTCTAATTAAAGTAAGAAATAATTATTAGACATAGCAGGAAAATCTAGATTGTTTTGAAACAGATAGTAAGGTAAATGAATAATGAAGGGGCCTCTCTTGTAAGTCATCTCAACTGTTTTTACAAATCACTGATTGTATTTTAAACCCACTAGGTGTAATCCCACTTAACATACCTGAAAATAAAGAACAAAAATAATAAATTTTCTTTGAGATATTTAAAAGCAACAAAAAAAATTTAAAATGTTTCCTCATTGGACCCAAGATAATGTTTTATCCTGGAAATTTGATACCATGGAATGTGAAATCTGTAAGGAATTCTCTTGGCTCTTGCAAACTACCAGTCCCATGTTGCTCCATGCCTAAGTGTAATAAACACTTTATCACAAAAGTCGGGCAACAATAAATAGTTACCTTGCAACAAAATTGTACTTTGTAGGCTGTACTGCACAGTTATTGAAGAACTTATGCTTGCACCTTCAGTTGGTTTGCTGAAACAATTATTTAGCTATTAGCATCTGTGCAGTTGCTTCTCAGTTTTCCTCTAGGTTAGAAGGATTTGTTTTGCTTTGCTGTGCTGCATATTTAAAAGCTAACTGCATCAGGTTTGATTGCCACGGACCTCTGAAACTGCTTCAGGAATGAGAAATGTTGACATCATAGATGAATTGTGATCACTACAATCTAGTGAAGAATGTATTAAAAAATCATATGCTAAGAAGAAAAGAGTTCCCCCAAGGTTTAAGGGAGCCCAGTGGTGCTAATAGTGTAACCAAAAAGCCTGAGAAAGAATCCACTTTAATTCAGTTACAAATTATTAAACTGTAGATATTCTAAGGCTGACACAGATAAAGAAAAATATTTTATTTAAAATAAACAAATACAGGCATTCAAAGTATACAAAGAAGCCTGAGGCCTCACTGCTGAAGTTAGGTTTCTGGGTTAATCCTTGGCTAAGATGTAGTTCTGCAATGTTAAGATATACTGCAAAGATATACTTTGAAGGAAAAAATCTTTCAGCTTTATAATGAGAAATTAAAAACAAACAGAACCTCCCAAAACCCCCAAACAAATCAAAACTCATCATTTATTAATCCCTGAACCCTGGATCTGAGAGTCAAACTGTGCTTTTGCCTGCTCTGTTGCTATGTCCTGAAATGAGACAGTCTGCTGCAGGAACAGTCTCAGGTCACAAACAATGCCGTTCTCCTGCAGGCTTGTTTTCATTAGCTAAAACTCTTTTTAAATCAACACAGCCTAAGTAAAATTGAAACTCCTGCAACTCTTAGGACTCTACACTTCTTCCTTGGAAAGAAACAAACAGAGAATGAGAAGGAAATTGCCCATTTTCATCAACATAATTAAATTACCCAGCTTAAATATCCCTTGCTGTAAACCTATCCAAGGAGGATTTTTTTTTTTCCAAATTTGATGAAGCTCATAATCCTTTTAGTAATAAAATCAAAGCTGAAGAATGCAAATGCCGCATTGCCATTTAACAGATGGTTATATGGACTATGAAATAATTAAATACTAGTTTTCAGATAATTTCTACTTATAATTTTGATCTCAGTAAGGACTAAGCTATAGCACCTAGGATAACATGATTTTGAATCAATTTGTGGTTTCCTTGCATGCAGGAAAAGCAAAAGCATTAATTTTTTCCAATGGAATTTTTATTTCAAACCTGAGATATGGAATGGAAAGAAATTAATTAAAAAAGGGATTACTTTTAGTAACTCATGAGAAATTTTTAAAAGAGAAATAAGGCAAGAGTTTCTTCTCAACTATTAAAAAAACATGATCAGTTCCTACTGTAATACCATGTACTTACTTTTTGCTGCTACTGAAATTTTTATTACTTAAACTTCTGAAAAGTAATGCCTCTCCTGATGGATGATGTGCTGTCAAGATATTTGCTGTCCTTCTTGATAGCTATGGACGTTATTCTTATATGGTATGCTAATATGAGTGAAAATAATCACTTTTAAGAACTACTTTCATGTACTTCATTGTCCTGCTGGCTTCAGTGAGTTCTTCTAGTTTATATATCATCTATTAAAAGTTAGCCTTGCTTCTGAACTTGATGTAATAGGCTTTCTTGAAATTATAGCTGACATAACCAATAAAAATGTTAATCTTTTTAAAAAGCTTTGAATGTACATAATAAATATTCACAAGCTTGAACCTGATAGTCAATAAGAAAATGCATTCTACTAATCATTTTCTCTGGAAAGCTTTTATATCCAAACTTTTATGAGCAAGCTTAAACTTTTATGTGGGTTTTGTTTACAGAAAGAACATCTTTCTGTTCCCCAAGCACAGAAGTTAACTTCATGATTTGTGTGATGTAGTTGTTTCTTGGCTCAAGGAAACTGGGCACATTTTAGAGATGAGTAAAAAAAATGTAGGGTCCTAAAGCCAGGAGTCACCAGCATCACAAGAGAACGCAGAACTGAACAGAAGGAGGAACACCGTGCTGAGATCCCCACTCAGAGAGTATTGCAGAAACACATCTGCCCAGAAGCACGGCTGCTCAGAAGCAGCTGAATGGAAGGATAACCAGAAGGCAGCCCAAACTGATCCACCTCATTCCATTTTTGTTGTCAACATACAGCTGCTAAGTAAAGCTGGTCCTGTGCTGTCCATAGGTTTCAGATTTTTCAGGGTCAGTCAAGATGTGTAGTGACTCGAACTTATGCACATTCCAGACAGCAAAATACTAATTTATCACTTTCAGGCTGATACTCAGTTTTAAAGTGCTAGAAGATATTGGTAGTCTGTGCTTTCTTTTCTGACTAATGTGACACTATGGGTGGACAGGCAGAAAAGGCTGAACGGAACTCATCTTTTCTCTTTCAGTGTAGAGCAGTGAAGTGCTGCAAAGTGGCTCTGCTCCTTGGCCTATGACACAAAATGGATATGGCACTCTTTCCACCATTTTTTCTTTTAAAGAACACTGATCTGACTCTGTGCTGTTCTCAGATCTCAGTCCTGTCAACATCAGCTCCACAATCTTAATGGAACGAGCTTTTCCAGGGTTTTAATACCTGAGCACCTAAATTTTAAATCCCAAGTGCCCATTGTAAGGTGAATATCTAGTCAATGTCTAATAGTGTAGGGAAGACAACAGTACCTGTGGTCATTCACAGAAGCAACAATGTAGACACCTAATGCATATTTGGAAAACCTGTAACAGTTCATAGTCTACAGAAAGCCAAGTAGTTAAGAACAGATTTTGTGGACTGTACTCCTGGACTTGTTACCACAAATTTCATCTGCTCTACATTCAAAGACTCTATTATATCCGTATTTCTGTTGTATGCTATTTCATTTTTACCTATTTCATAATACAAAAATTTAACTTTTTCTAATATCCCTTCTGTCTCTGTGTGGTGGTTTGACCTGCTAGAACAAATTCATCTTAATTTTGAAAAATATATTTTTATATTAATCTTATAGCTATTATTTCCCCACAGAAGTACACGTCCTTCCTTTTGGGCTGATGCCAATTATTCTTCAGTTATCTGCTGTGTTACTTAGAGCTATTGATCCCTTAAGCAGTTGGTCAGTACTTACAGGTCTGATGAAATTAGCACTGTCTGTTACTTTCCCAGTAATTGGGTCTCAAATATCCAGTTGTGATTTCAGTTCTCTCTAGTCCCCTATTTGGTTGTCATCAATCTATTCCCTGTACCACACTACTATCTCAGCTCCTCTTCTAAAGCCTTCAGGCAGAAGGTAATAAGCAGACAATAGAGGAAAGGGAGAAAATTTTATAAAACATACAAATTAAAGACAGGTTTTCAGGTTTTCCCAGCTAGGTGCTGGTGTTGTGCCCAGATGCAAGCCTTCCTGTGAGAATAGAGACTGCTAAAGTGACTCTTTGTGAGCCAGAATTGTGATGTATTTACTCAGTGTGGGGAGAAAGAACATATTGCTGTGGCTTTCCCTTGCTCTCTATCCTGCTATGGTTGGACCAAAAAGAGCTCTGCACTACACCCACTGCTGGCCTGGAGCCAGGATGGGAGTCAACTTACTCATTTGAGTAAGTTTTGCAGGTTTGAAAACATTTACTTTAGAGAGTGAAAAAAGAATAAAATAAATACTTTTCCCAGTAAGAAGTTAAAAGAGGTTTCCAGGTGTATTTTGCACACATACATCTTTTGTGCAGTGTGCCAGTCAGTCCTGTAAGGTGCTGGCTGACACCACAGAGAGCAGTGACTCTTTGCCACTTTCTCTTGTCTGAGGAGCCACCTCAGAATTACACATGTGGAGATGAAGGAAGGCAGATGTGCATCTGCACTTGGTGTAAGGCACATGTACCTCATCTCAAAGTGGCTGTCAGTACAGCATAGAACAGTATGGAAACTGGAATACAAACATAGTCTTATCAACCAAATTTTTCTCTCATTTCAGTTAAGGGTGGGTCACTTTCACTTCTATAGAAACCAACTATGACAACAAGGGATCATTAGTTACGGAGGCATCTTACCTGCAATGTGACTTCTCAAATAGCCTTGGTTTAGGTCTGTTTCTTCTAACCTGTTGCAGAAGTATGCCTATGGTAACAATTGAATAATTGTTTCATCACAAAATTATAGAATGGGATTCAACAACTAACTCATAATTGTCCATTATCATTTTGTTCATTCATTGCTGCTGTGCATATACTAACAGTATTTTAAGAAAATGTATTTACTGTATTAATCTTCCTAACTGTATTCAATTTCACAATTCCCAAGTCTTAACTCTGAGGAAAACATGCTTTTATTTATATCTCTGGTTAATACCCATGGTTTATAATACTGCACATACACTTCTAAGTTTTAAACACACACTTGTAAGGTCTAAATACCTTGCTTATGTGGTTTATTATTGTTCTACTTATGCTGGATTTGGATGTACCAGATTTGAGTATTCTGTGTATAAACTCCCTTGTCTAACTGTCAACAGAATTAGTCTTGAAAGGAAACATTTACATATAATTGGGCTAACAGAAATGAGACACTTTTCAAAACCTATAGATGTATTTTTTAGAATAAGACATTATTCTTGTTAAAATTATACAATATTCAAAGTATTTACACAAAATTAATATTTCTGTATTGAAATAGTCTTTCAAGATAGAAATTTAACTGATGGTTTTGAAATGAAAATGCGGTTTTCCTTCTCCACCAGTTCTTACTGATGGAAAAACTGAGGCAGACTGCCACTTCTAATCGTGGTTTTCTTATTCTTAGAGACATCACAGAACTGTCAGAAGGTATGTTATTTTTCCCAATTGTTAATATTTTTTTGGCCAACTTCAGAAAGTTTCCATATAGAGGAAAAGTTAATTTAATGTCCAATACCATTTTAATGGCTAATGGCAAAAGCACTTTTTAGTGTAAATGAAAGAGCTGTAATAATAACTATGGAGAAAGCTAAGACAGCCAGCCATATTTACTGCTCTCCACTGGCCTATAATAGAAGGATATGGTAAATGTTTACATGCAGGCTTATCGTTATAATAGGTCAGATGAGATTAAAAATCTTCAGTGAATTAAGGTATAAATCATATAATTTTTCTCATCAGACAAAGAAATGTTTTTTCTTGCATTTCTGCTTTGCAGGACCCTCTCCAGACAGACATATCCTCAGTGTGAATCCTCTGGATTGATATTAGCCTTTGTTCTACAGATCTATCATTTTTCTTGAAGACCTTCTGACTGGAATTAAGATTAAAATCTAGAAGCCTCTCACTTTCTTTTAACTTTCAGTTAAAAGGTAGCCTGGAAAAAGTCTGTTTTGATTACAAGCAAGACTATGAGAAAACAACAATCAATTATCTGCTAGGAAGATGTGAAATTCTTCACTTGCACCAATGATAGCTTCATCTAAATGTGAATCTATAGAGACAGCTAGGTATCCTCTGTGCTAAATTACTACTGTGAGATATAAAAATATATTCTGGTCACAATATCTTTTCTCTTTTCCAAGTAGGTGAATGGCAAGCAAGATTCACATGGAATGAGCATCAGTCAATGAAAATGTAACTGTCTGAGTCACAGAGGACAGATTAAGCTATCAAATATTGACATTTAAAAAAAATATTCCATAAACATAAATCTAAATCTTATAAATCACTGCGTTGTCAAATGGGAATTGGAGAAAGAGACACGAAGATGACAAAGAATGGCTTTCAACATCTCTAATTTGTTTATTATGGTGGTAAAATACCACATTCAGCAAAAGTACTGGAGAGGGATAGCCTCCACTACAATAAGAAATAAATGTTTAAGTCAAGAGGATCGATGATTCTTACAAGATGATTCTTATTTGTTATGGAATAAGATTACTGTACTGTTCATTGAAGCATTAGTTTTCCAAATGAAGAATATAGGCCCTGGGAGGACAAAAGGAAGACAGAATACCTAGCTTTCTCTACTTGTACATATATATACATATACACACATGCATACACATGTATATGTATGTCTATGCATAAGCTCTGTAATTTCAGAAGGCAGAAGCTAATTGTCCTTACACCTTTGCTTTGGGGGTGTACGTTTGGCCACAAAAAAGCATGGTGCTTACTTGGCTGCTCCCATCCTGTCCTGTATAGTTTGGTCTAAACCAAGTTGCTCTGATCTCTTTATCATTTGCTAAACTTTGTAAAATTTTTCCTCCTATATTCTGTCCAGCCACAGACTTTTTCAGATCACCTTTCAATTTCATGACTTTCCAGACCACAGAAAAATAAAGAGCAGTATGGGGAGGGAGAGGAGGACTGTATTAACCAAACAGCACACAGTTTCCAACCACACCTGTAACTTAGAAGGGCGGCACGATGAAGAAAAGATTCTTTTCCGCTCAGCTGCAGGTCCTTTCTTCCCTCTGATGGGATTAAACTTGTTGCAGTGCTGAGGGCACAGCACAGATCTCCTGAGCAGAGCCCATGTCTCCTGTGCCATCTTGGGCTGAGCACCTCATAGGAGCTTGGGGAGCCCAGACATGGTGTTGTGACACTGGTCTGGTGGCACTGGTGGCTGCACACCCAGGCACTGGGTGTCTGCTTGGCAGGATCCCATCTTGTCTGTCCCTTCCATGGCCAAAATCCTAGTGTGTGAGCGTGGTTGCCTGGCCAGGCCTAGTGGAGAAGCACAAAGGGGCGCAGGTGCCAGCACACTCTGCAAAGGGAACGTGGGGAGCAGCAGCTTTGTTTAATTAACTTAAACAAACTTGAATTGGCTTTTTATGGGTGTTTGGCAACATTTGTGTTAATTAGGGATTCATTATAAGGAAACTGTTCTCAGAGTAGAAGTTTTATCAAACCCTAATATGCCATTACATCCTCCAGGATTAATTCTTTTTTTCCAAATCCTGTGAGCCACAAATGATGTTAATTAAACAGAGACTTCTCTTGTTTTCAGGAAGTAATATGAGGCAGAGAAAAATAGGAATTAAATGAAGGTTTTGCTTTTTTCTCAAATGACTTTTTTTCAATAACATTGTGTGATCAGTTATAACTTTAATCAATAGGAAAAGTTGAACTACTAAGTTTCTGCTGGAAGAATGTCTTCTTCGACATTCTTAGGTCTTCTTGGACCAATCAATTCCCAGATGTGGAGAGTCATAACAAAAGGAGCTGAGCAACGTGTTGTCAGTCAAAACTCAAAAAATTTTAAGTTTATAATATTTTTTTCCTTTTTTTCTTTTTTCCCCCAGTGGTAGCAGGAGGAGAGTTCCTCTCTGCCCCTAAAGGGATCATTTGCTGGTTTTCTAATAAATAAGTTGGCAAGAAGCATGAAGAAAGAACTATAGTTCATCAGGAAATGTGAGAATATATTCATCATGTTTCACCTGTTTGTGTGAGATATGTTAAGGAATGCTTTAAAACTCTAATTGAAAACCATATATGCGGGGCTAAAAAAAAAACAGAGAGGGGACAGGACGGGAGGGGAGGAAAAAAGAAGTACTTACAGCCATGACACAGTTCAGGGAAATGACACTAGATAGAAGAGCTGAGATTTTTCAGGCAGTTATTCCATGATCAAAAGTATTGTCAAGTTTTTTGTTAATTCCTGTAAGTTTTTAAAGTGTCATGTGCATGTGTGTATGTGTAGGTGTGTCTGTGTGTAAAATGTACACAACTATTTTACTGAAGCTCATTATTTTGATCCATACGTCTTATAGATTTATACACATAATTATTCACACACACATATATATATATGCACACATGCGCACTAACAACATTCACCCTAGACAATAAAAAAGCAGGCAGAAAATTGCATGTAGGCAACACAGGGTAAAATATATAAAATAGAACATAGCTGTATTTGCTCTGCTCTGTCATTCATCATTCTAATTTATTCTCATGGAGGTTATGAATTATTCATTTTTAAGCACAATAGGAAAACATCAGTACTGTTTAATGGCCAAGTGGGATTTTCTAATGAAAGACTTGTGAGTCATTCATTGTAATGAGGAACATTTTTACAAGAAGAGGTATTAAGTGTGAGAAGTAGTCATAACTTCTTTTTTGGACTGTGACATCCTGGGCTATAGAAATAGCTGCATTTTGGTTATGGGTAGGGAAAATGAGAAGTGGGTGACGGGTAGGGAAAATGAGAAGTGGGTGAAAGCATTTTCTTTTTCTAAAGTGAAAATAAGTGTGTAAATTAGCTCCCAACTAGTAAACCATACTGGCTACGGTCCTAATGACAGCAAAAAAAAAGAGTGGATTGGCGAGCAGTTCCACCAGCACCCCCAAGGGTATGGAGGAAGCTGGGAGTAAAGCTCTCCAAGTCACTTTCAGTCATTTAACAGCAGTCCTGGCTAACCAGGGAGGTTCCTAGTAGATTGGAAGTTAGCCAATGTGACATGCCATCTACAGGAAGGGCTAGAAGGAAGAATCCAGGGAACTACAGGCCTGTCAGTCTGACCTCAGTGCAGGGAAGGTCATGGAGCAGATGATCTTGATTGCCATCCCGTGGTATGCACAGAATAACTGGGGGATCAGGCCCAACCAGCATGGGTTTAAGAAAGGCAGGCCCTGCTGGACTAACCTGATCTCCTTTTATGACAGGGTGACCTACTTAGTAGATCACAGAAAGGTTATGGATCTTGTCCATGTAGACATTGGTAAAACCTTTGGCAGTATTTTCCACAGCATTTTGCTGGAGAAACTGGGTTCTGCTCTGTGTAATGTCTTTATCCAGTGACCTGGATGAGGGGATTGAGTGAACCCTCCATCAGTTTGCAGACAGCACCAAGCTGAGTGGGAGTGTTGATCTGCTGGAGGGTAGGAAGGCTCTACAGAGGGATCTGGGAAGGCTGGATTGATGGTCTCGGGCCAGTTGTATGAGGTTTAATAACGCTAAATGTTGGGTCCTGCATTTGGATCACAACAAACTTATGCAGCACTACAGGGTTGATGCAGAGTGACTGGAAAGTTGCCTGTCAGAAAAAGACCTGGGGGTGCGGGTCGACAGTGGCTGAACACGAGCCAGCAGAGTGTCCAGGTGGCTAAGGAGGCCAGTGGTCTAACCATATCAACAATACCGTGGCCAGCAGGACCAGGACAGTGATTGTCCCTCTGTACCTGGCACTGGTGAGGCTAGACCTGGAATCCTGTGTTCAGTTTTGGGCCCCTTGCTACAAGAATGACCTCGAGATGCTGGTGAGTGTCCAGAGAGGAGCAATGGAATTGGTGAAGGGTCTAGAGCACAAAACTCTCTTTAATTATCTCTTCACAAAATTAAAAGTTAAGAAAATTACTGGGCATGGAAAAAGTGTCTCCTGTGTTATGAAGTGATAACCTTTCCAGGTTGTTTGTGCAAACTGAGTTCTCCATGTTGGCAAATAATTAGACTGGCATGACTAACTCATGTTAATGAACACTAAATTCTATTGCTATAATTTAACTCCATTCAGCTGAACATTACTTCAGAGGCTGTATTCAGTCAGTTCTGGCCAAGTTTAAGAATTGCCTGGTTTTAGCTGTCTTTTAAAAACAGCATTATATATATAAAAGCTATATCCATTAACATTAATGAAAGTCTCCAGCTCTGCTGATCTTGCTCCTTTGAGTCTGCAGAATGTCAGCTGACCTTTTCCAAGACATGCTCTCTAAACACCTGTCTTGAGACTCTCACCTTTCCCTGGGAGGCAGCAAGAAAGACGAGGTGGCACAAGTGGAAAGATGTGCAGTTGATGTGTGTTTGGCTAACTTATGAGGACAGCTGAAAGCAGCCACATGGGACGCAAGGGGACAAGAAGCTGACAGCTACAAATGCTCTAGGATGAGGTTGATTTGTGGCCAAGGGCCAGGCAGACTTAGGCAGTATGGGTTCTCAGTATGCACGGTTTTGGAGACACCATTAAAACAAATTCTAATTCTAAAGTATAATTGTAATTTATTCTAATTATAGATTATTAATATTTAAATTTTAGCATAACTATTAAAACAGTCATTATTGATATTGATAACATTAAAAAAACATATAATTCTTTTCTTTCTACCTACTAGGCAAAAGGGGCCTTAGTTTAATTCTCATTCTTCTTTTTTTTTTTTTTTAAATCTGGAAAATTATTTTCTCTTCCACTCAAGAGAGTATTATTTCGGATCAGAGCCAGTTGTGTGTCATTTACTTGACTTATTGCTTTACATAATCTCTAATTCTAATGATCAGGTAGTGTAATGATTAAGTATAGTACTAATCCATGTAGTGACCTGATCTGATTAATGTAAGGAAGTCATCTATTACATGTTTTAAGATTTCTAGTCTTCTCTTACTTAAAACTATATAAGCCCGAGGTGATAGAGGCATGCTCCATTTCAAAGGAAAAAAGAAGTGATGCAGCTTCAGTATCACAAGATAATGAGTAAATAGAATTTCTTGTCCTGTATATTTGTTCTTTTGCCAGTGTTTCATCACACTGCCTAACATAAACTATGTTTTCATTGTGACTGTAACCTGGAAAAAGATCAGGCCAGTCTTACTGAAATAACTTTCATGTACAACATAGAGATTGGTATTCCAAAGAGACTAGGTGGCATGCTGTAAGCTTCCTACACAAAAAGGCTTTGTTCTTTCAGATTAAAATCTCTGACACTATTGTTGAAACGCCAAGGGTTTGACTGGCTTTGGTGATTATTAGGGTTCCACCAAACTAAAACATAGGAGATAAAAAAGAGCAACAAAAGTTAAGTAAGTATTTTTGAGCCAGAAACTGCTTGTTTCTCTGGAAAGTTCTAAGGCAAATCAATGAGCTGAGAAAACTTTGTGATAGCCATAAGTGAATAGACATAAGCCTGGCCTTAAGAAAAAAATATCTAAAACTATTTTGAAATTATTTTACTTGCCCCTATTGTCTCTCAGCTTAGTGTTTTGTGGGGGTTTTGTTTTTTTGTTTGTTTAGGGTTTGGGGTTTGTTTGTTTCGGTTTTTTGTTTTGTTTGTTTAGTTGGTTGGTTTTTCTTGTTTGTATTTTTTCCCCAAATGGGACATGTTCTCAATTAGAAGCAAGTTCTTAAAAACTCTCGTGTTTGCTTATATTTGATAAAACACGTAGCCATATAGCCTCAGGCATCCATTAAGTTCAAAAGTCATTGAACCATTTGTTTCATTCAATTCACAAAATGAAATCTCTCACATAATGTCTGTAATAACTATACATCTGCTTATGAGACTTGATTCTTCCTAATTTTGCTTGCTGCAATTGCTATTTCATTGTCACAGTTCAAAGTATTTCTCAGTGGATTTTCAAGACATAATTTAGTTTCATCATATCATTATATGCTTACTGGAAAGTATCAGTCAAAATGCATCCAGAATTCTTTAATTCTTGTTGTACTGTCTGTATTTGCTGTATAAGTACATTCAGAGGTATGCTTGTGAGAATGAGATAGATCCATAGGGAACTCTGCTTATGTCTTAATTTCCTTTGATCACTCTGAGAAAAAAAGGAACATGTTACTTATGTAGTCATGTAGACATGTAAACATGTCCTGTGTGCTTAAGTGCTTTGTGAAGTTCAAGCCAGATAAATGTATGAAGACTAATACAAAATAGCTGCAGTATTGCAGCCTGCAATTTAAGCTGTTCTCCAAGATACTTGCAATCTCCCTTCCTGCACAGCTTCCTTGCCCAGTCTCAAACAGTGAAGTTATCAGTGTCCACCACAACTTCCCCCTATTAATCTGAAACAATCCTAATGCACTGTACGTTACACAGGTAACTGTCTGGATGGGCCGTCTTTGCCATCTATGTGGGTGAGAAAGCATTGTTAACAGTTATATGTCAGTCTGTAAAACTGCATTAAATATGTTCTTTCTATTTTGAAAAGTGGTGTAAAATATGATATAATGAAAGAGAAAGGAAAGAATTACCCACTGCTGGGAAAATCGTGTGTTAAAATGGCCTCAGATTGATTTTCTGGCTTAGGTCAATTTTAATGTGTGTTCTATGTTTTTGGCAACAGTTCTTCATTCCATTTTGTAAAAAAAAAGATTTTCCTTGACCAAGAATTATTTGGATGTACAAGTACAGATTGTAAAGTACATACAGAAATAAATACGAGTTGTAGAACTTCCTTCAAACACATCATGAAACCTCAGCTCTCGCACTGCCTCTTCTGTGACTGATATGCTAAGTAAGGATTAATTTTTCATTGTTTAATGATATTTTCCCATTAACATGTTACAGTATTTACTTTTCCTTTAAAACAACAAACAGTGTTTGACTAAATTTGTAGTTCTGCTAATTATTATACTCATTACATACAACAGTAATCACATGCCTTTCTTGGAAATATCCTGATTACAATAAAATTAGTATCATCCCCCAAGTGGTTTAAAGTCACTTACTGAGGCATGGAATGTCCCCACAGTTTGCTGGAAATTCAAGCTCAAGTGTGAAGTTCTAGAACAGAAATTTACAAGATCACTTTTACAATACAGAAAGAAGACATGTTTTCTGTTCCTTTCTTGCTGAAAGCCTTATCTTTCCTTCTGTTTTACTGACAATGACTATTTCACCCGAACTTCCAAATACAACCAAAAATCACAAACAAACAAACAAAAACTGTCCAGTAATTGCTCTGGCTGTGTGAACTCTATCCTTGTGCTGCTCTTCTGTCCTTTAAGCTCATTAGTAAAATATGTGAATAAAAATATCATGGCTTTTTCCTTTTCATTCTCATTTTCTGATTAGAAAAATGTCAAACAACAAACAAGCAAACAGAAGAAAAAGAAAACAACAACAAAGAGATGACAGATAGAAAAGCAATGCTGAAAGCCTTTGAATTTAGCTTCCCCTGGCAACCTGTCTTAATGTTCATTGCAAAAAATGTAGGAGAACTGTAAAGAGAGGAAAACAGATCTCAAAATGAATGCCACAGGAATCAGAGCAAAGGCAGGCATGGAAGACTGAATCAAAGTATTTGAAACGTGGAGTTTTCCTCAACTGTAAGAAGTCTTGCTTTAAAACAACCAGCTGTTTTATGAATATGAACAGTGTGTGTATAAGCAAATCAATGTAGAAAGCTACATAGATTTTAACGATTCAGATTTCTCGTGTCACAGAAATTGCCTCAGCAATATAGAGAAGCTAAAACTGGAAACTCGTCTCTTGACCATTTAAAGAGAATGTATGAATCCGTGTGAAAAATCTTTTAAAATACTGCCTTCTTGAGTATTTTTTCAATATTAAGAAGGGCTAAAATAATGTTTTATGTCTTAACAATTTTACATAAACCTGTCACACAGAAATGGTCCCAGAAATAAAGCAATGCAATAGCTTTATTTGTGCTATTCTTTATATGAAAGATTTATAAATTTTGTATTTCTGACCTTTCTAAAGAGCCCCTCAAAAAAAGAGAAAAGTCATATACATTCTCAGTCTCTAGTCAGAATTTATCTCAGTGTTTGGTTGGACCTGGATCTACAGATTTCAATATTGTTTTTTTTCTAAGGCTTACCTCCTCACCTCATTTTATGTTAATTTGATCACTCAAAATAAACTAAATGAAAGATTAAGCCATGATGCATGACTACAGCAGCTTCCAATCAAAAATGTAATCTCTTCTTAGTTCTCAGATAATTAGCAATCATAACGTATCAATCTTTCTGTTGTAGAAAGAGATTGTACTTTAAAAGAAGTTGACAAATGTATTAACTGGTTCTGGTAAATACAAAAAGGGAGTTTGAAGAAGGTTCCAAACCATAATAGTGATGAGTTCTGTAAAAACATTTCAGAGGAGGTGAGAAGAGAGGGAAACCTGACCAGTACTGAGAAAAAAAAATATAAAGAAGTAGTTACTTAAAATAACAGGGGAATGACCTCTGTGGCCCAAAACACCCCTTGTACTTAGTGTATTAGCAAGAAAGACTGCGGAATATATATACATTTTAAAATTTAGTATTTGCCTCTGATGGGATCTTATTACAAGATTAGGGAAGAGTGAACATTTGTCCACAAGCTCTCTGTGGTGGGAAAGAGAAGAAAGAAAAACAGTGAGACCTGAAAAATAATTTTCTGTAGTTGGCTTAAGCACTCTCAGAGCTCTTGTCTGAGACTATAAAAGGCAGAGAATGAAAGGAATCAAATTATATCAAAGAATACATATTTTTAATGCCATTAATAATTAATGTATCCATAGAGGATAGATGCTGGATAATACACAAAGAGAGAGTATTTAACTCCTCTGCTTAAGGACATCACAGTGTTTCCCAGAAGAAATGTGCCTTTCCAGTTGATTTACTCTGTTGGACTGGCACAAAGACAGGTGAGTATCTGGCCTTGTTTCTCTG
The DNA here is from genome assembly GCA_013396655.1 of Campylorhamphus procurvoides. NCBI lineage: Eukaryota > Metazoa > Chordata > Aves > Passeriformes > Dendrocolaptidae > Campylorhamphus > Campylorhamphus procurvoides. The sequence goes on from WBMV01000893.1 coordinate 214,407, forward strand.
ATTTCCAAAGTAAAATTTCAAGATCTTTAACACAGTGAAAATTAGAATTATTTAGAAAGCCAATGAGACAGTGTGTTGGTCGGTCAATAATCTAGATGATCCCAGTTTGGGGGTAGAAACTGAGACATTCTATTGATCACTCGTGCTGCAATATATAGAACCGAGGAATGGGGTATGTTAATGAGGGGGTAGGACATGTTAATGAGGGGGATTAACTATGTTAAGTAGGGTTTAGGCAATCCAGTCACTGTTTTTCATCATACAGGTAAACATTTCTCCACACCAGGACCACCTGGGGGGAACAAAAGGTTTTCTTCCAGATCTTGCAAAGGAAGAAAGGGATTATAGATAGCTGTAAACAGTCAATCCTAGTCTTCAACGTAATCTCTCATGGCAGGCTCCTGTCTTATTGAAGGGAGGAAATTCTTTCATTATCTGCTGCCCAGGGCTTGCTGGACAATCCCTCCAGATCTCCATCTGTTAACAATTGTTTATCTTCCCCAACAACAGTGTAAGATATTAAACATTTACCTGCAAGAATCTGATACCCATTTCAGAAAAGAGTAAGATCTTGTCTTGAATTATTTTGCTCCAATAGCTTTTAGAAATGTGTGCTAAGCACCCTTCCCTTACACATTGCTGTCTGGTCATAGGACAAAACCTTTCCAGCTCTGTGGAACCTAGGGATCAGAAACACTGTCCTGTCCCACCTGCTTTACCACATGTCCTGCCAAAGACTTGGGTAACTTCGTCTGCTTATTAGCCAGCCTAACCTAGACTCCTGTTTGGGATACGGACACAGGTTTTGTTTTAGAAGAGAAGCCTCAGGTGGGAGAGAATAGGAGTTTCTGCAGACCTATTTTTATCCAAAACATGGGGCCAAAGAGCCCTCCTCCACACCATTCAGTTGAAATGCTGTGCCTCACATCTACTTCATGCCCTGACCCCCTCTCATGTCAAGGTTTTTGTGACTAAATGTCAGGGGAAGTTACTCAAACTCCACATACTTTATAATAAATCATGAAGTATGGGCAGATGAATCAAAAGGTTATTAAGTTTTAGGCTATTTTTCTCAAATTCCCTGCACCAACTATTTTCAGAAAAAAAATTTAATTTGATACCTCAAAATTTCAGTATAAAGCTGCAGAGACATATTGTAGCATAGGTTATTAAAATTTAGCACTGAAATAATAGTTTTATGAAGTGTTTCATATTTCTCACATCAAAAATAACATCTCTTGAAGATTTTTTTTATTTCACAAGCCATATATTTTAAACCTTGTGGTACACTACAAACACTAGCCATGTTCCTTGAAACTAAGAAAGGAAAGAGCGCTGATGAATCATAATTCTAAGCTGCAATTGTTTAATTTAATAAATGGAAATCAATTATTTTAGAAATATCAGATGTCACATTACATTTGTTTCATTGTATTAATTTCCATCAAACTTCGTTGGCTTCAGATCATTTTAATGATTCTTCCCCTCTGGGCAGACTGTAATTTCAATCACTTGGAGATAGACTTTTTTTCAATTAATTTTAAGACAGTTTAAAAAATATACTTTCAAAAGAAATTATATGAAAGAAGGTGAGAGATGAAAAAGTATTTGGATTAAAGCCTTGATTTTGAGTAATAGGCATTATATCTACTACAGAATTCAAATCAGTTTGGCTTATAGCCTGTATATTATTGCTACCAAGGGCTTTTATGCCCTTCTGGAGAAAGAAAAGCCTAAATTATGGCAAACCCCTCACTTCTTTAATGTATTTATTTCACTGTATTAGACAGTGGTCACACAGGAATGGCTGCCAGACATGCTGTATGACGTATAGCTCTTTGAGAAGTTCACCCATTAATATGTATGTTTTTAAGCATTGTTAATTAAAGATGCAGTTGATGCATACTTTCTCCCAAGTATGGGAAGTCCACAGCTGTGATTTTAGGTCATGAGCACCATGTAGCATTGCCCACTCTGGTCTCCAAAATCTGCATCTGAGACTCTTGAATTACCCACACCTCCTGTCCTTCCAGGTTTCTGGCTGAACCACAGCACTTCTCTTGAATTTGGAAGAAATATTTTTACTCTGAATAACTAGCTTGCAATCTGTCATTTTTAGCTGTCGCATGTTTTCACCCTTCATCTCTCATAAACCCTATAAACCTATTCTGAGGTTAGGATGCATCTGTTTGTTCCTGTAGGACACATTGAATGAGCCTTTCTTTATTTATCTCAGGGACATCCCATGGGATGATGCGTCATCTACTGTTTGACCTCTAGAGTCTTCTCTGAGAAAATACAAAAAAAAAATAAAAATAAGACCATGAGAAAAGTCATACAACCTTGACTTGTTTGTCCTTATCCCAGCTATGCTAGTTTGGCCTCAGCAGCAGCACCTTCCAGAGTGGTTCAGACTTTCACACCAGAAATTAATTAGAAACTTTGCCAAGCATGTTTCCCAAGCAGAGCTTTCAAACAAAGCAACAAAATCTTTGCAGAGTGGACCACAAGGAAGTTATCAGTCACTTGGTTCTGCTTTCAATTCTCAGCAGAGTACTGCTTTTAACTTCACTTTTCCTGTTCACTCTCCTGTCGAAAGAGATGCTATTCTAAACCTCCACAATGGTCTGGGAAACGGAAGTGGCTGACTGCTTGGAGGAAAGGGCCAAATTAGGGAATTCTCCAAAGGATAAGGATAACATCCATATTGTACTGTAAGCACTTTCTGTGAGTAATCTCTGTATCAAAGTACTCATGATTGTTATGCTTTAATTCCCCAAAATTTAGAAGGACAAATAACACGTCTGTTTACATGAAAAGAGCACAGTATGCTGTGTTCCCAGTAGCAGATGTTTAAGCCTGTTCAGACAAGAAAGCTTCCCCTGTTTTCACGAGCAAATAATTTATGCAGACAAACTGGATACAGAAATTAAAATATCCATATAGTGCTTTGATACCCCTTCTTTCACTTGTCCGCTGCAACCACAAAAGGCACTGAAACAGAAAACATTGCTTTCTACTATTCTATATATTCTTGCTAAAAGTAATGGCAATTAAATTAAGTACTGGTATAAAAGGAAGGAGGAATAAGTAATACTAAGACAGGAAAGATGTTGCTTAATGTTTATGAGGTATTTAACACTGGTTTCAGTAATACAATACTATTATTTCTGTGTAAAACTGACACTAAGTAATTTAATGCCCATTATAGTGTCTGAAAATTGTCTTAATCTAATAATGGCAAGTGAAAAATCCACCATTGTGTCTGCACTTAGTAGTTTAGAGTATTCACGCATGCCATATGCTTGATAGGTTTTAATTATGATCCAGAAATGGACCTCAGAATAATAAAATGTTATTCTTCTGAATGGAAAGTTGCTCCTTCTATCTTTTGAATTCCTTCCTTTTCCTATTCATTTTAATGGATTTTTTATTCTCATGACCCAAATGGTAAATGACAGAAAATTTTCCTATCTCTGAAATAAACTATTTCTAATAAGATTTAAAGGTTTAAGGAATACTGGTCTACACCTTTCTGCAATTCAGGCTTATCACTATATAAGCTTATTAAAGTCTGAATAAAAGACTTAGTAGCTTGAATTAATGTCCCTTTGTGAGATGTTTAAGTTTCTTTTCTCTCCCTTTTCTACCAAATGCTCTCTATTTTTTCTACTGGGACAATGATTTCAGTGAATCCATTGCATATCACAATAGCAGGAGATTTTCTGCCTTTAAAGAGTGTAATTGCCTTCCTAATGAAGTAGTGTATTGCAATATATTTAGTTACATCAGTATAGTTTACCCAAATGTGGAAGAAAATTTAAAAAAACAATGGATTTTTCTACAGGTTTTTTGTATTAAAACCTAGGTCATTAACAGCCAAATCCTGTGAAGGTCATCAGTACTAAAATAGCTTCCAGAGTGAAATTCAGGCTATGGTGTTTGATACCTGAGCTTCCAATGCTGCCTTGGACAAGATCCACAGCAGTGTGAAGAAAGCATCCCAACTTCATGCAGTCTCTTTGGGACTGTTCTGGGCCCAACAGTTTTGTTCAACTTCTACAAAAGACCAGATGGCTTTTTCTTTGGACCCTAGTCTGTAGCCTGGCTCAGGAACACAATCACAGAATCACAGAATATGCTGAGTTGAAAGGGACCCATAAGGAAAGGAACATCTCTAAGCACCATGTGCCTGAGTGTACCATCGAAATATTTTTTTAACTCTGTCAGGCTTGGTACTGTGACCACTTCCCTAGGGAGGCTGTTCCAACACCCAGCCAACCTCTGGGTGAAGAACCTCTTTCTAACATCCAATCTAGACCTCCCCTGACACAACTTCAGGACATTCCCTCAGGTCCTGTCCGTGGTCACCACAGGAAAGACATCAGTGCCTGTCCCTCCTCTTCCCCTCACAAGGAAGTTGAAACTGCAATGATATCTCACCTGTCTCCTCTTCTCCAGGCTGAGTTCTCCTCTTCTCCAAGTGCCCTCAGCTGCCCTCAGCTGCTTCTCCTCAAGGTCCTTCACAATCTTTGTTGCCCTCCTTGGGACACTCTCTAAGAGCTTAATATCTTTCTTATATTGCAGTGCCCAAAACTGCACACAATATTCAAGGTGAGGCCACCCCAGTGCAGAGGAGACTGGGACAATCCTGTCGCTTGACCGGCTGGCAATGCTTTGCCTGATGCCCCCCAGGACAGGGTTGACCCTCCAGGGCACTGCTGACTCATATTCAACTTGTCATCATTGACCAGGACGCCCTGGTCCCTTTCCGTGGCACTGCTTTCCAGCATCTCATTCCCCAGTCTGTCTGTACATCTGGGATTGCTCTCTCCAAGGTGCAGAATCCAGCACTTCCCCTTGTTGAACTTCATATGGTTGGTTGGTTGTTGCCCAGTCTTCTAATTTGTCAAGGTCTCTCTGCAGGACCTCTCTGCCTTCAAGAGAGTCAACAATTCCACCCAGTTTTGTGTCATCTTCAAACTTGCTTAGGATCTGTTCCAGTCCTTCATCCAAGTCATTTATGAAGATGCTGAAGAGCACTGGGCCTGACATTTGCTCGAGTAGAAGGTTTTAGGTCCCAGTGTTTGATTCTTTATGAAATTTATGAATTTTATAAAATTTTATAAATTTTATAAAATTAATGAAATTTACACCAAGTTATAACAGCCAGAAATTCTAAGCAAAAATACTCAGAACTGTCACAAAATTTTCAATCTAAGTGAGATTAGATTAGTTCAATCTGGATTCATGGAGAACAAAACTGTAAGAACCATTCTAACAATCTGTTTGGGTCAAATAAACTCACACATTAAGTACTTCATTCTATAACTTAATTCTATATAACCTCAGATTTTTCTCTCTAGGTTAAGTCATGGCAGGGAATTAAGTTAAGACCTATCAAAGGACCATTTTATGAGGTTTTCCTCAACATCTCCCAGCCATATTTTCACATAGAGACACTTCCTCACTATGTGAAGAATGATCAGCTTCTTAAAAGAATTTTTTTCCATTTTTCTTGTGACTACTCCCAATCTCTTACCAATATCGGCATTTATTACCAAGCTGGAATTTTAGAGGATAAACTGATCCTTCTATGCTCTAACTCTCCTTGCAGGTCTCCCTGACAGGGGAGTTAACTCAAATTCCACCTGGAATAGATGAATGCAAACTGTGATCCCACTGCAACTGTACTCCATCTCAATAGCCAGAGCTGAAATGTTTTGTAATTGAAAAGTTTTTGTTGAACTTCCCAAATAACATAAGTGGATATTGCTCATTTACCTTTAACAGTTATCAAAAAATTCTAATTTTTAACGAACAGTTAGCTTGATGCTGAGTTTTTCTTATTACAAGGACTATTATTTATTGAATATAAAAATGCTTTTTCTGTTAATTCCACCTTCATTCCTCACTTTTTTGTATTGATTGCATGACTGCCTCTCTGTCTTGGTTGTCCTCAGCAAGCCCAGGATTTTGTTTCTGTTCCCTGTTTGGATGAGCGATCAAGTACTGACACTTGTGCTTTCAAATTCAGGGTGTATCATCAATGTGTGCTCATTCAAGTGACTTCAAAATTCTCTTTACATAAACATTCATGCTTATAAAATTCAGCTATGGGACCACAAGAAGCAAACACAATAGATTCATGAGAAGGATTTGAATAAATATATTTTAAAATTAATATTCATAGCTACCTATTTTTCACTATTTGACTGGTAACTCTAGACAAAGAAAATAAGATAACTAGGAAACAGAGGAAAAAATAAAATATTATAGACTCAAAGGGGAAATGTAACAGCATTAAATGACATATAGTGTAAAGTACACCTTTTACTGAAAAAGCATCACTCTGAGGCACTGATTTGGACAGAAAACAAAAATATGGCCAGATTGGTGACACTGTTGGACATTTCCAGCATATCCTGGTTTTCTGTGAGTTTAACTCTGGAGATACATGGTTGCATTTCATTTGGTTGTACACAGGTAAATATAATCTTAGTAGCAACATCAACTAATCCTTAATACAAAGGATTAAAACTTCGTAGCTTAAAAAAGAGTTTAAAGGCAGTGTTAGTGTTACATTGAGATAACACCAGCTGCTCACCTACAAAAAACAACTGTGAGCTGCAGAAATTGTATTCCTCACACGGCATCCAAGTTCGAGTAAGAGCAGGAGCATCCAGACCTATTAAACACTAGTAAAGCATTAAGTTTTATTGGACTTTGCAGGGTAACAGGCTGGCAAACACTTTTAAGTTTCAGATGCCTACTAAAAATCTCTTTTTTGAAGAGATTTAAATGTTTAAACTCAAAAATAAGCCTCTCTTGTGGAGAAATGTTCATAGGGAGAAGTAATATGTTTTATTAGAGCAACTAATATAGCTAGAGGATGATGAGCTTTTAGGCATACAAGACTTTTTCAGGTCTTAAACAGAAGAAACACACTTCAAACTTAATGCACATGAAGAAAAATTGTGCTGACTTTAAATTTGTTTATGCTAACTTGTTTTAGCAGTGCCTGAATAGACATTTGGCAAGCTGGGAAACTGGTAAGACTGATCAGCAAAACTGTGTGTGTGCTCTTGTCAGGAAGGCAGGGATATTCAGAGCAGAACAGTCCATGAGGACCCACGGGAACACCTCCAGTAGCTGCAGCTGTGACCACAACTTCATGATAAGGTAAGCAAGTGGAATGGGTCCTGCTCTGTCTTCTGCCACTACTGGGGCTTGCTTGACATCACAGTAAGGCAGTTCAGAGTTTAAACTAGCAGAAAACTAGATACTGGGCTTTTTCATTCTCGTGTAAAGATTTTGGTGTTGAGATCTAACTCCATAAAGACCTTTTGACTTTAAAAATATTTGTACACCTCTATATTTCCTCTGTTGAGACACATAGACAAAAGAAGGGTCTTATTCATAGATATACTGTAAGAAAAGGAGCCTACTTCACATAGAAGGAGTAATTTAAGAACAACAACAAAAAAAAGACATTCAGGAAATGGTGCTATGGAAAAAAATATCTACATTCTCTTCCAAAACAGCTAAAGTTTCCTACAAAAATTCAGTACACTTTTCATATTGCAAAAGAAGCAGAAATAAAGCTGAAGGGCTCCAGTCACTCCCAGTTTTCAAAATGATTCATAAATGTCTTATTTTTCCTCAGTTTAAAGAGATGGATAAAAACTCAATACTTGAGATTACACATTGAGTAAACATTGAAATGGCATGTAACATTCTTCAGACCTCAGTGACTACCACTGACATATGAGCTAGGAAAACTAGTACCGTGAATGAGATAGGTCCTTTTGTGATTAAGAATTAAACTTTCTGTATAAATGCATACATGTTCAGGCACTCTGGGTCCCTTGTAAACTACCTATATCTAAAGAAAAAAAAAAGATCCTTTACCTTTCTTGAAATTTTCTTTCTCTTTGACATGAGTTCCTGAAATATATATGTTGAGTTATATTCTGTAATATTATACATACTGTTTAGCTGACTAGACTATAAGTCTGCTTTTTGAAAATCCTTATTGTAAATTAGTCTAATTTGGGTTTGCCCAGAAGCAGAAGCCTTACATCTGATGTATGTTCCCTAGAATACTTTAAGTTACCGTATATCTGGCTAACATTAGGGTCAAAAAGGTCTCCTAAATGGTCCTGTCTCTGACATCATCTCTGTCAACTTCTGTATCCTCCTTTCTCTGAGAAGCTGCAGAACTTCTTTGTATCAGAGGAAAACTATGTTTAAGCATCTCATGCCTCTTAAAATCTTCATGCAAGTAAAATGAAAAGGACAAGATTGTAACATGGCAGAAAAATACTAAAAAAATGAAAATTCAAGGGCAAATTTTTACAAGTTTGAGTGAGTTTATGTTCCTTAATTCAACCTAAAACCAACCAAAACATCACCCTTTGCCTTCATGACAGAGGATAAGAGTTGATGAACATAGCTAACTTTTAAGGAGAACAGCAGATAACATTGAGTAATTTTTTCTGAGCAACTGATGTCCCTTCTCACTATGTAAAAAAGAAAAAAAATGCCATGTAGATTCTCTTTCTTAGAATATGAGTGTGCTAGATTGGATAAAAGCACTTATAACTTTTTATATCTGTCACTATTGAATGAACGTGTCCCAGCAGCGGAAAGGCTATGGTGAAACCACAAGAGTAAACACTTTTGCAGAGCTCACGAAGGATTGTGGGAGTCAAAAATTGTTCCTCTATCTGAATGTGCAATATTGTTATAAAAGTTGGAAATACAATAATAAATGGACTGCAACTTTTTTTTTTAAAGAAGAAATATTAGTATAATATGCAATTGGATTTTTAGCCATTTTTCTTTATCAAATCAAATTACAGAGCTCCAAATTGTAGTCTGACATGGCAAGCTGGTTCCTCCTGCTGAATGAAACGGTCTTGGTACCTTTGTGAGTTATTGTACTTTACATCTCTATGTTGCCAGGGTGAGCTATTATTTTCCCAACAGTTTAAATAAAGCTGTCTTCCTTTATGGGTCCACAGAAGTGTTTGAACCTCACTGGTCAGCATTCATTTGCAAATTCAGTTAAAATGCTATTCATAACTCTTCTATGTCCCATGATGTTAAAACTAATCTTAACATTACCCCCTCTAGTATATTGCTGCCTATTTCATAAAAGCTCTAATTATGGGTTTTTATTATCATTCTGTTCCCATATCATGAAAATTATAGCACGCTGTTTCAGACTCACAAGGAGGTAAAGCTTTTGTGAAGTTACTGACTTTAAAGTGAATAAAGTAAATGCCTTCTAACCACCCAGCTGCTATTCAAGCAATTTGTCAGATATATCTTCCTAATGCTATCACAGAAGCCAAGTCATTCTATTCTTTCTATGCAAGACTCCAAACCAGAAAGGAAAGCAAAACCAAGCAGCAGCTAAACGGAAAAGCATCTGCTCTGTGGACCAGAACATGGGCCTCAGGGAACAATGGTTGTTTGATGAAGAGACACCCAGGAAGACTCCTGTTCTCCACGGTTCTGCAGCCTTGTATTAGGTAGGGAAATCTGCCTCTGCTAGAGGGTCATGGATCTTTCCTGAATGCTAGTGCTAGCACAATTCATGCTCAACAGAAAGTCATCTGATTTCTGTGTGCCCTCTTACTGATGACACCTCTGACACTGAGTATTCTCACTGAATCCTTAAAGAAGAAATGCCATCTTTTTACTGGCAGTGAAAGTTTCTTGAAGCCTTCCAGCAGTCCCCACATTTCTGTTAAGAGGCTGATGCCTCAAGTAGACCCCTCTACTCTGCTTCCCACAAAAACTGGGACAACAAGTTTTTTCTGTCACTGTCCAAAGTAGCTTTTAACACCTGCCTTTGTCTTTTTCATATGAAACAGAGAAATTCAGGTCATGAAAGCATTGGATTCTAGTGTTGCTAAGCATCTGATGGTTTTACACTGATCATTATCAAATAGTTCCACAGTCAATGAAAGCAAGGAAATAATATTTAGGTGAAGGGATAGCAGATGCCTACTGCACTAACTGCTACAGCCAAGTGACATATAAGCATACTTACTTTAAGAAAGAGTTTTGGACACATTTCAGGGATCAAAGTTTCTGTGGTGCTAAATAGAATTTGTGCTTATTTTTTATTCCACAGTCTGTTAAAAACAGATTGGCAGATTCTTTTCCATTCCACTGGGCATATGACTTATAAAATATTTGGGTGCCCAAAAATTACAGATGAAATTTCCAGTATTTATAAGTTGTCCCATGCCCCATTATTTCAAAATATTGTGATATATGTGGACAGATGGAAATCTCTTAGTTCTTGGTTCACTAGCTTAAGCCTGTGTGAAAATGAATGCTAGCCAGGCTCCGCTATTTCACTTAGACATTATTCTTCTTTTCACTGGTGAAGTGCAAAAGTGTCTTGAAGGAAAGTTAACCTAACTGTGAGCAGAGATTTGGCCAAATGTACAGACTAAAAACTTTTAATACCTATCACAAGCAAACCACCATGAGGAATTTCACTTTTGACTCATAAACAGCTTTACTGATTTGTCGCAATACAATTCTTATTATGGTCACCACATGAAAAACCATATGAGTCCAGATTGAATAAAAGTCTCTTCTCAATGTGGGACGTGTCCTTTTCATTTTTAAGGGAAAAAAGTATTTTTTATGTGCACTGAGCCTCTCATCATGTATTTTTTTTTAAACATAAGAGCATATTTGTGAAAACATAATTGGTTTGATAATTTGATAATTTTTGAATGTTGTTTCAAAATACTGGGTGCAATTCTGAGAAGAAATGCTGAGAATTTTGTCCCTGACAGCATAAGTGAAATTCTGAGATTATGGAAACTCATAGTTAAAACTATGAATTAAAAATAAAATGTTTACACTATTGCACTTAGAAAAGAAGATTATCTTCGTATAAGATAAACGTTTGAGAAATGTTCTATCTATTTTAAGACACTATCTTTTCCTTTCAGAACATAATGTTCTAGTTATTGATTTTGGTTATCACTGTGCACTGACAATTTTTAGCTGAAATAAATTTTCAAAAATTGTTTGTCTTTGATCAGTCTCAGGTAATAGGTGGGATTAAAGGGACACTTTTGTGCATCTTTTCTCTTTTATATTCAGTTACACAGCACCATACAAGACATTTGGAGAATAGCAATGATTAGATAAACCTGGCAACTTTAGACTTTTATTCCCTCTTTTATGTAATGGTGTTTTTGCTGACTTACCGGGGGCCTCATGGGTCTTTGCCACTTTGATACACAATTCAAAATGTTCAAAATACTGCACTGTTTTATTTAAAATTCTGTGAAAAAATAGAAACAGCATTACTCAGGTTATTCCCAAACCAGGTAATATAAAGGGGAAAAAAAAAGTAACTTTACCTAGCTCAAGGTCAGTCCTCTAGTGTAAACAGAGATTAATGTCTTTTAATTTGTGCTAACTCTGAACAGCTCTGGATATTTCTCAAGCCAGGGGATGCCCCATGGAAACCCATACCATGCCAAACATTGTCAGACCAGGAAGCAGTTTTGCCTTCTCAGAACAGTGGTGAAAATAGCCCTTGGGACATCACAAGAATGTGCAAGAAATGAAGAAGTGGACTCACAGGGTTCTTTGGGATATAATTTCCATTTCTTTCCTCAGCACTACCATAGTTGCAGGCAGAAAATACCCTTTGATGAACATTATTTAGTCATTACCATGACAACTATCAAAAATTAAAAAAGTTTGTTTAGCAGTTAAACTCGACAAATAGAAAAAGCCTCAGTTGGGAAATCAACTAAAAATAAATTAGAACTGCAGAGAGAGGACACGAGTCCCTCTTTGGTCTGTTGGGTGATTTGGTGACAAGGAAACCTTAAGTAACAGCTACACTGCACAGACAAAGAAAACAAAAAACCTGAACCCTATAATGATATCGGAAGTAAGTCACTGAACTATGATATTTGTTCTAAACTCATCAATATTTAGAAATCAGCAGTAGTGAAGTAGCAAGAACAGTCTGCTCAAGCAGAGAGGAATATATGTACCACTGTGCCTGCTCTCATGTTTTCTGTTACAAAGTCCAGCCTTGGCAAAAGTGCCTGAATAAAAATTGCCTGGGGTAACATGGGCATACACAGAGCATGCAAACAGCATACACAGAACTGACCATGGAGGAAACACAAAGGAGGAAGGGAAGCACAAAAGAAGCCTGAACCCCTCTAACTGTGGGGAGAAAGAAGAAGGTATCAGAGCAGCAGGCAAAACCCAGTCGGATGCTGTCAAAGGTCATCCCACCAGCAGCACATCTGTGTCTTGGCCACACAGACGTGCCTCCTGGCCAGATGCCGAGGTGAACCTGTGCACACGTTATGGAGAGTGAAAAGTATGTCCCATATCTCAGAGTGCAAATCTCTGTTTGTAGACAATTTTGTAACACTTTGGAAGTGTTCAATATTGTGGTTTATCTGTGGTATTATTAGTAGTTATCCTGTATTTATTGTTCACTGACTGCCAGTATATTACATGTCATTGGAGAAATCAATAAACTGCTTTGATGTGGATCTGAGAATGTTCTAGCAATCACATTCATGATTCCTAGACTCATTGTTAAAAGTTGTTGGCAAAAAAATGTTGAATTACCACTGAAAAAGGATGCCCAGGACTTCTACCTCTCAACTGAAAAAATCCACATTTTGAATTTAGAGCACTATTGTTATTTCTGCTTCTTATTTCAACTACAACATCTTGAATTACTTGTAAGTAGTTCTTCTTGCAAGGAAAAGCCAGAGGTGGCCTGAACAGCCAATACCAAGGGGATTCTGCAACAGGAAGTGGAAAAGGATTGTTCAGTTCTCCCTAATTTTTTCATCTTCAACCTTCTCACTGTCAGAAGTGGTTTTAATACTCAGATATTTCAGAAAAGGAGAGGCTGTTATACAACTGATAGTTTCCTGGCATAATTTATTTTACAGTCCCCTGGAAGGTCACATTTGTAAATAGGAATGTCAGCTTTCAAGTTAGAAGAGAAGGCTGCCTGGCCTCTTCCTTTCTGATATATGAATTAGTTAGTTAGTTGTATTGGGGAATATAGCTTATCTGGGAAGCTTTAGGATCACAGACTGTATATTTAAAAAACACTCATCCTATGTGCAATGGATTTAAGAAAAAAAGCCTCTGAAAATAGAAATCTAGGAACATTTATTGGAAAAACAGATTTTATCTTCCCCAGCAAGCACCTGACAAGCACGAATTTAATTCAAACATCTTTTGAAGAACATTCTGTTTTTCCTTAAGTGCTACTGTATTTCTTTTTTGCAATTGGATTACTGGCAGATGCTCAGCAAACTGTCCATCCTTATTTATCTACTCCTTCTGGAATGCTTCTTTTCACAGTAAAAATAAAGAACTAACATTACCTTAAAAATAATAAAATCAGCAGTTTTACAAAAATGTAATAGACAGAAAGTTAACCTAAACTTTTCAGGATACATTTTTCATATATTTAGAATTTGAAAACATGAAGAAAAACCCCACTCGGAATGTAGAAACAAGATCACAACAGTATCTAAATGGCTGTCAATTCCATATATTCAAGGACCCTGAGAGCTGTTGAATTTTGGGAACTTAAAAAAAAAAAAGTAGGTCCATTTATTGTAAACAGATATAGAGATACATTTGAACCTACTCATGTATCTAGAATTTTTTTTCCTCTGCAACCTTGAAGCTGAAAACATATTTAACAAAGAAGAAAGCAGCAATTCCCACAAGATCAATAGAATCTAGGTGTGAAAAACAGGAGCTATTTATTGAGAAACACATAATGCTGCCAAGAGACCTCTCAACTGTTTTCCACACCACTTAAAAAACCAGGATTTTCATATTTTGTCTCCATTAGAATGAAATGCATTCAAAAGCGAGATGTAAAAGATGTTGCTAATTTCAAATATTATCTCCTCTATTTATTTATCTGAATATGAACACATTTCTCTGGAGATCTACTATAGTCTTCCTTATTTTGCTAACTATTTTGAGGAGCTCAGAGACTGTTAATTGAAGCATTTCACCAAGCTTACTTAGTGAAACAATATTATTTTAACATTTTGACATTAGTTATCAATTTAATGCAAAGTGAAATTGATGAAATTAATCCACTGACTCAGGGAATGAACCTTTTGGAAATTGCCTTCAATTTGACAGTACGAATTAATCATGTTTGAGATGAAATTAAGAAAGTGTGTCCTTTTCTTTTCTTTTCTTTTCTTTTCTTTTCTTTTCTTTTCTTTTCTTTTCTTTTCTTTTCTTTTCTTTTCTTTTCTTTTCTTTTCTTTTCTTTTCTTTTCTTTTCTTTTCTTTTCTTTTCTTTTCTTTTCTTTTCTTTTCTTTTCTTTTCTTTTCTTTTCTTTTCTTTTCTTTTCTTTTCTTTTCTTTTCTTNCCTTCCCGCCTCTTCCCCTTCCTTTTCTCTTCTTTTGATAAATAGAAAACTTCAACTCTGTTCTCAAGAACTTTTAGCTCTCTCATTATGAAGTTAACACTCAACTTGAGGTTGTAAAAACCTCTGTGGAGCCAGCAAATGTGATATTTTCTACCCTTTCCCTCCAAAGAATAAATTACTCTTCTGATTACGGTAAACCTAAAAAGTCTGTATTTCATTCTTGCTTTTGTATACTCACAAAACATGTGGGTTTAGTTTTGTTTTCTTTTTATTTTTTTTAATTTTTTTTAAGGGAGGGTTGGGGTTAAGGAGAGTTGCTTCCTTTTCACCACTGAATGATCAAGAAATCATCTGTATCTGAAGATTTGTGCAACACTCTCTGCTGAACATATCAGGAATTACTAGGCCAATCAGTATTTCACAGTGCTGTGGTAATAAAATTTAGACTTCCACTGTAAATAGGAGAGCAAATAGGTCCAGTAAATTGTGATCAAAATTTCAGTAAGTCCAAAACAAGGATGTATAATTTTCCCCATCAGCTTCTTTAAACATTAGTAATACAAGGCTTTTCAAATCTATCTCATATAATCTCTTACAGAAATTGACATCCATGGACAGTGATTCTTCTGGATCTAAACAAGTACTTTATAAAACCATTTAATATTATCTTCTCATTAAATCCAGTCTTGCGTCAGTTTGCAGATTTGGATCTTATTGTCATACGCTAACTCTAATAAGTGTAATGACTAGCAGAAATGCTTGGCAAAAATGCCTGTCTGAATAGCAGCACAATATAAGGGTATTGTCATCTCTTATTTTCCCTATTTTCATCTGAATTATAAGAAGCAAAATTTTAAAAAGCCAGTTCAGGTGTAGGGAAAGAATCCAAAGTATGTGATTAAAACACATTCTTCACTTTTGCTGATTAAAACACATTTTTAATCAGCAATTCAAACATTAATTTTTCAGCAGTATTTAATGTACATTGAATTCTTCATCCCATTCCTGCAGATGAGTTAATGCATGTCTCACATTATGAGCAAACAAACAAGTAAACAACTCCCACTCTTGATGGGTCCTAATTTCCTGTATAGCTAAGTAGTAATGAAACATACATTCAAGTGGGCATATTGTACAATGGATACTTTCCATTAATTTAATACTAAACTATTTACCATATTTCTGGATAATTACAAACAAAAAGGATTTAGCCATGAACTATGGTAAAATTCAGACTCCAATTTTTCTACAGTTATAAACACAACTACTATGGAAAGTTCTTGTGAAAAACTTATTTTGACATTGAAAATATTACCTGAAAAAGAAAACAAAACCAAAACCAAAACCAACCAACCAAACAAACAAAAGGGTACAAATAACAATGTGAAGACAAAGACTTACTGATCCGCAATGCTCTTTGCAAATCATCAAATTTAGTTAATAAAAGCAAGGCTTCACGTCACTACAAGTAATAGTGCTAATTAGTAAGACTTCTAATGGAAAAGAAACAAAAAAACTTGCCAAAAGGATGAGTTAACAGTTAATTTGTAATACATTCCAAGCCTTTCTATTCTTGATAACATTATTTTAAATATATTGTATTCTCATCATAGATGACATTTTTAATGCTTTGGAACTGCTAGGACATCAGATGATTCTAAATATCAATTCTATGATGGTATGTACAATTTGATGTAATTTCTTCTAGAACTTCTGCCAAAATATCTGAAAAAAAAAAAAAGAGATAAAATGGAAATGTTCTGACATTTCTTGAGAAACCAGTGTCAACATAAGTTACTTTCAACATGTGACAGAATGCAAATTTAATCTTTTCCTTTCCTGCTATTTTAAACCATTTACCAGTTTCATCAGCTAGTATATTTTCATTTTTGATCCATATAGGCTTATAAAATGCACCCACTTGATACATGTAGAAAATTGACTAGCATACCTCTAGCATAAGACTCTGGAACATGATATAGATCTTCAACTATGCCATGTGGACAGGACACAAACTATATGGGTATAGTGCCATCTAATGCCATGGAGAGTTCAGATATGTTGTGCTGTCATCACCTTCAACATCTGGAAAGGTTAAGGATACCAAAACTTTCAAGAATCAACAGAAAATTTGAGTGAAAAGTGTTCCTGGAATAACTAGAAAAAGTTCTAAGATAGTACTAAATATACTTCTCTTGCTTTTGCAAAACTGTGTCTGTTTTAAGGCATAACATTTTGAAATGTTTTAAGTACAGTTGAGTGATAAGTAGATCTATAGTTCTAAATTCCCTATATCCAAAATTAAAGCTTTTGCTCAGCCAGATAAGAGTTAGAGGAGTCTACAGACAGAAATATCAGCAAAATATCAAGAGAGAAAATAGAAATGCCACAGGTTGCCGCCACAGGAAGATATACAGCTTTTTTTTTTTCCTAAATATGTTCTGATATAGGATGACTTTTAGGCTAAAAATCCCTCATCATCTAGTTATATTTAACAATATTTACTGTTATTCACTTTGATAACATTCATCCTGAAGATATTTCATCTCTTTGATGCATAAAGTTTCTGTTTTCCAGTCTTTGAATCAATACTCTTTTGATTTCCCTCAAAGTTTTATTTTCCTATTTAAATCTTTCTCCTAATCTCTTGTGATGCATGAGTCATCTTTATGCATAAATTTCTGTTCTCTGTTTTTCCATAATTTGTCTTTACCTCTGACTCTCACAACATCAGATATCTGATTATGACCTTTAAGGCAATAAAGAATTCTATCAAACTGTTTTAATCAAACAAAATATTATGTCTTTATATGATATAGAGCTGCACCATTTTCTGCTGCCTAAAACTTATCTTAAACCTTATGCTTTTTCCCCTGAAATTAACATTCTCTTAACATAACTCAGCTGGCACAGAGTACATTAGATTTCTTGCTAATCGGTTGACAATAGGTTCTTATGAGTATCAGAGTTTGTAATTTTATTCCCAACAGATTCCAGAATCGGACTTTATATGATATTTCGTGGAAGCATTATACCTAACCACAGTATGCACCAGTATGATTTCAGCCTGCAGGAAGCATCAGTTGTCATATTCCTGTCATCAGAATAGTTATTATTAATTATGAGTTATGAAAACAATTATAACAAAGACTTAACTGTCCCATACCACTTGACTACTTATTCTCTCAGGAAGGTTTGTCTAGTCATTGGATCCATGCTGCATTTCTTGTACATTTTCAGAATTCACTTGTTTGTTCCAGTATTTCTCTAGAGGTCAAAAATAATCTGATTATATCTGCACGTCACAAACTCCTACTATTTATTCTTTCTGAAGACAACTCCTCTCTTCAAATTTATTTATTTTCTTTATTGTTCCTGAACATTCACAGACAATGCTTTGAACACTGAAGTTTCATTAACCAATTCCTTTAGTAACATGGAATTTGCTTTAGCACACCCATCATGATTGATACAAAATAAATACCTCAATCTCATAATGTTAATTTTAATTTGCTGTTTGAAAATTAACACTAACTGTTTAAATTACACACTTTCACATTAATATTTCAGCTTTCATTTAATCTATCATGCATCTGGTATAATGGTTAAATCATCATTTTAATCTTGCATCTAGAACTGCCTGCTCCTACAATTTTCCCCATAATTCCTTTAATATCTTTACTTATCAGGAAAATATCACCTGATTCTGCGTGGTACCTCTCTGAAACACCAAAATTATAATACTCACATGCAGAGACAGTGTTATTCCTATCATTCCTTTTATACTATACCCTCTTATAAACAACAAGACAGCTTAAAACTCTTTAAAAATATCTAATTTCCATACAAATTGCCTATAATATTGTTTGCTCACAGGATGCAGTTCCCACCCCCTGATTGATATAAAGCCAGTAACAAATCTCATTTCAATTTGTCAACTATTTTGGTACTTGGCTAAGAACATCTTCTGCATCCATACTTTGGAGACAGGTAATGATGACAGACATAGTCACATAACAGCCTTTCACCCAGGAGGACCTAGAAAATATTGCAGAGAACATGGTTTGAAAAACATTTGCATTTTTGGATTGTTTTATCTACTGCAATGAGAGGAACTGTGGCAACAGTTTAAGAACCTCACTCCAGGAATAAATAAGATTATACAGAGAGAAACACAAGTATTCTGTGTTTCAGTGAGCAAAAATGAAATTTGAAACATCTGCTATCTTGTATTATCAAGGATATTCTAAGAGTATTAATTTAATTGTAAAACCATTTCTTTCCTTGCATGAATCAAAAGCAGTATGGGAACTGTTGAGAGGCCATGAAAATCAAGTACTGAAACACTACTCACAAGTTGTTCTGAAACATCACAAGCAAATTATTTAGATATAATCATGTTACCTTGTGAGTACTGCCCAGACCTTAAAGAGAAATACGATCAGAGAATCTACAGGTATGCAACAGTAATGAAGATAAATTTGTTCCCTGTGGTTTGGCACTTTCTGGGGCATCCTTTCAAAGGCTGAGTGATTACTAAATAAACGAGGCATGTATGCAAAAGTAGCTGTCATTTCCAGATAGGTTTTATTTTCATTAAATAACACTTGTCCCCGAAACAGCAAAATAACAAGACTCCTCCTCCCACCCGAACCAAACAAAACAAAACAAAAAAATACAACCAATGAGTTGATCAAAATAATTTTAGAAACCTATAGGATTCAGTGGTCCGCATGAAGAAGAAAAGAAAAAATTCAGTGAAAATGTCCTGACAAAAGTAAAAGCAAGAACACAAAGTCCTGAGTTCTCAGAGGAAAGGCCAAGGGCAGCTAAGTTTGAGTTGAGAGATGAAGTTGGATTGGTCAAACTACCCTAGGTAATCCACAAAGTGTCACAAGAGCATTGATGCTAGAAATCAGCTGACACCATGGAAATTTCATGGGAAGGGAAGTGTGTTCAATAACACAGCTTTCTACCACATTTAAAACAAAACAAACAAAAAAAAAACACAAAAAACCCCAATCCCAAAACAACAAAAAAACTCCACGTGTCAGTGTCATCATGGGAAGGCAGCATATTTAGCCTTCATACTAATAATTTCTGAACCATCTGATTAACCAGGTACAGAGATATTGATATCAGATCTTTCTTTATAGATGAGAATGTTATTTTTCAGTGCTTTTGCACAGAACCATGCACTTTGCACAGAAACACAGAAGATAGACTCTCTTAAAAACCAATTTTCTCCTGCAGCTTGAAATATTTGGACCACTTCCAGAAGCTCTGTACTGCCTAGACACCATAAGAAAGCAACAACAGGTATTACGGATGGAGAAATATATATTGTTCCCTTTGGATGTGGATATGTTCTCCATCTGGGATGCAGAACAGTGTGGGGCATTGATCACACCCTCGGTGCTGTGGTCGTGACTAGTCCTAATTATTTCAGAAAAATCACCACATCTTTTATCTAGAAGCAGAAAAGGGAGAGTAATCACATACCAGAGCCAAATCTAATCAGATCTTAAACATAGAATAGGTAAAAAAAAAGTGATTTAATTCATGGTTAACCCATATTTATAGTTCCTTTCTTTCTATTACAAATGTGTAGCACTTCCTATCGTGATTGCTATTACCCCAGTGGGTTTTCTCAATGTATCTCCAGGCAGCACACTCAGTATGACAACCTTTTTAGGCTGTGTTCTTTCATTGGGTCTGCTAATGGAGAAATTTCAGTAGGTCCCTGCTGAGGGTTTTCTGTAAAAGTGCA
Source organism: Campylorhamphus procurvoides (assembly GCA_013396655.1). Lineage (NCBI taxonomy): Eukaryota > Metazoa > Chordata > Aves > Passeriformes > Dendrocolaptidae > Campylorhamphus > Campylorhamphus procurvoides. The sequence goes on from WBMV01000893.1 coordinate 234,615, forward strand.
ATGGTTGCCTTGTTGGAGCGGGGAAAGAGAAAAAAAAGACCTATTTAGAAAAGTACGTTCTTGTAAGCCAGAGCAGCGTAGCCAAAGGCAGAAGAGCAGATGACCAAACAATTTTTCTGTAGTCTTTATGGATCATACACTGTGTTACAATTTGCATTAAAACAAATTATAGCTTCTAAATATTCTAATTGTCCTTAACAGGGGGAATAAAGAAGAATTTTGTTATTCAGATTAGTCTTCTACCACTTTAAATTTGTGTTTTGTGACTGTAATGTATCTAAATATTTCTGCAGTATTTCTGCAACTGAAAAGAAAAACCAGAAAAAAATGCTAAAAAAATAATCCTGTGACAACTGGTGGAATAGAAAATACAGAAAAGAGAAGGGAAAGGAATGAACTCCTTGTAAGACTGAAGAACATGGGAATAAAAATTTCTGGATATGACTAGTCCTCTTAATTGCCATCCTTTAGTAATGTAAGAATTAAAAAGCAAGTGCCATGTCTTTTCAGGGAGGGGAATGTTTTATGAATGGTTACCACTTCCCCAGCAGGAGACACAGAGTAGCTCTGCATATCACCTTGTGACTATCCTGGACAAGATAGGTCATTGTGAAGGTAGAATCATCATGGCTAATGCAGTCCTTTGTACAAAGAATGACCCTTGTACTTGGGAAATACAGTAAATTAGAAGCAGAGCGGAGCATGAAACTTTGGTGATCGGGTGCTGCAGTTCAGGAAGCATTGCTGGCAAAACTGCATGGATTCGCTTTCTATTGCCAATGGCTGGGAAGTTATCTCCAGATTTTATGGCATACACAGATTATCAATTTTCAGAATTCAGCTTCAAACTATTAAAAAGGGACCTGTCATATAGTTTCATAACACATATTCCTCTTATGTATGCATTTATGACTTATGTATTAGCCTGAAGGAAAAGTTCTTTCCTCGCTCCATGGTTAGACTAAGAATTATCTGGAGTTCCTTATGCACATGAAAATTATTTTAATGGGAAACTTTGAAGTATGTGAGCAGGAGGACTATTGACTATCCTCTATGAAAGACTATAATTAAAGTATTTGCATTATACTGTAACTTAAGAAACTTGATATCTTTACTGAAGTTATATTAAAACCCTAAAAGATCTGGCCACTTTTCTTTTACTGCAGCATTGAACTTTAACTAAGAATTCAGAAGTCCTATATATACAATTTAAAATAGATAAAAAATTAATCCATGTCAGACACAGGATAAATCCTATTGCTCTCTTTCTTCTGCAGAAGGGTAAACTGCTTGGTTTTGATTATCCTTCTGGCATTGTTAGGTTGAAATACATGAAATTTGGAAGAAAGACTGTGTTGCTGGTTTGGGGTTTTGGTTTGTCTGTGGTAATATTGAAATGTCATCAAGGTTTTATAGTGCATGTGCCACAAAGATTCACTGAATTACTAAAGATGTGGTGGGTACAGTGTTTCTGAAGGTAAACTTGCTTCAAGCAGAGGCCGTGACTGGCTTACTGAACACTGAGTGGGAAAATGCATGAAATGAGCAAAGAAACATTTCTGAGCAAAAGTAATTCTCTTCCCTTTTCTACAAAATAAAGTCAAAAGCCTGTTAAAAATGTAAAGACATCAGCATCTTGAAGGGCTATAGAGGAGATTTTGTGGTTACTCTTTACTCGGAAAGACAATGTAGGAAATGATGCTCACACACAAGATTTGTAGGGGAAAATGCTGAACAAAGGAAACAGTCTACCCTCTTTGTGTAATTGCCAAACGGTAATAGCTGACAAAGCAAATGAAATGCAGCACAGAGACCTACAGACTGTCAGGTGACTTGTGCTGTGACATGAAGAAATAGCTGAAATGACCCACATTTACTGTCCCCTGAAATGTCTGGCACACTGCTGGCCCCAGTCCTGGTTCTGCTGAAGTGCCTGCCCTGTCACCGCTATATCAGACATATTTAGATTAAGAGGTTTGGGTACAAAATCTTCCACCACTGAAGCATATGCATTAGCATGTGCAGAAGTCCCTACAAAATCTGAGCGGTGGGACACCCATCTGGGAAGCACAGGCAGGAGTAAACATTCTGGTAATTTACGACAGGAAAAAAAATATTGAAGAGGAAGAATATGACAGATCAGATTTCACTGGAAAATTCTGGTAATAAATTCTCACTTCTCTTGGTGAAGGTACGAATGACTCAGGAAGATTCTTCCTGAACTGAGGCTCATTCTCTCTGCTTTATTTCCACTAGTAGGAAATTCAATTGTTATTTCTTGAATTTGTTTTATTTGTCTAGTAGTTAGCCTGGATCATGTAAATATACTTCTGCATCTGTTTAGGAGCAGAGGAGGAATGATGTGCATTTAAAAGGTAAAAAGCTGTACATGACAAGTACAAGAGCTCAGTTATTTGGAAGACATCCAGACATCCGTTAATCTGCATGCAATAGTTTTGAGCATCATCTGGCTCTCTCATCCTCTCTCCAGTAGACTTTTATCCTGTGCCTTTTTTTTTTTTAAGTCATGGTTTTCAGTTAATCATAAATTCCATTACGCATAACATAAATTAAATATGTTTATATATTACTGCCATCTCAAAATGTTATATATGCTTTATTTAGCATAATTATGGAAATTGTATATTCCCAACTTTTAAAATTAAGCTTTTTACCAAAGGCATATTAAACACATAACAATAAGGAAAAAACATTGGGGAAAGCTTGAAAAATATTGTATCTAGCAGAAGAATATAAAAAATAGTTGTAGAAGTTCCTATCTATCCCTATCCTCGCAAATATTTATTTCTCTTTCCTCTCCTTGAGTTCAAGCATATTCACCTTTTGACCTCAGCACTGAAGCGGATTGCTTATGCCAAATCTGCAAGGTGGTTTTATAACTCTGCATACCATTACACTACCGAAGTCATGTGTATATGTGTTTTTATGTGTATACACACCTATATAAATAATTTTTCTTTTTATCCCTAGTCTCTTTAAAGCCTAATCAGGATAATCTGCCATTCTGAAATTTTTATCTAGAAATCTCTGAGATGACTGCAGAGCTGAAACATGCAGATAAAATGAAAGTTCGAGTTACAGGATCAATACACAAGACAAACATGTCTTGGAAATGGATATTGATTCCATTAAAGAAACATGATTCAAGTGAAAGCCAAAGTTTTTTCTTCCTGTTAAATGTGGATTATTATGAATAAGCTTTCAAAAAAAAATATCAAGGCAGAAATGTGGTTGCTGGTATGAGCTGGTAGCAATTGAGCAGAGGCACAACTGAATTAATTGTTGAGGATTTTTGGTGCCTGTGTGCAGATGTGTATTTTTGATGACCCTTAAACTGTTCTGAAATTGAAACAATCTACTATGAGCAGAGAGCTGACCATACCCCAAATCCTCACGAGGCAGCTTTGTAGTTGAGGAGGATTCAGAGCCCAGTGACAGGGTCAGTGGAGAGGTCCAACTCAAAGCGGGAACAGCTGAGAACTGGGCACATATCACATCTCTTCCTTGCACTTCTGTGCCTACCCCTCTGCCACTGGTGCAGGCATCATCAGGTGTCTGGCTGAAACCCTCAGGACCCATCTGTTGCAAACCAAAAAAAAGTAATTTCATGTGCCCACAGGCTTTTCCATCCACTTTTGAAGGCCTGCTGACAGCCCAGGAAGGCATGAGAGCCACCTCTCAACTCAGCAATGATGGTTTCTCAGCGCATAAGCAGCAAGTATTAATTCAAAATATTATACAAAGGTGGAAAAAAAGGACAGATTACATCTTAGAAAACACTTGTTTAGCTACCTATATGCTTATATAAATACATATACATATATGTATGTGTGCAAATATACATATTGGGTATATGTCACATCTCTACCTTAACTAGGGAAAACAAAGAAAATTTCCACTACATCAACTAGTTGAGTCTACATAATAATCCAAATTACTTTTCACAGCTTTCTTCTCAGTGACTCAGAAGAGCCCACTGTATGGCGTCACTCTCAAGGACCAAGGTACATGACCAGATACTTATTCCTGTGGAAAGATTCTTCAAATCCTACCATGTTTCTCTTTCAATGCAGCATATTACATTATCCTCTCTTAGCATCTATTGTATTACCTGCAATTATCTGTTGAGACAATTAAAAAGAATAGATAAAATGATAAAGTAATACTTCTTACAAAAAAAAATCTCCTTTTAAGTTCAATAAAAAATATAAAATAGGGCTTGTTATAATTTGAAATGTGCCTTGAAATCAACAAGATACTAAATAAATCTTGCAATCTTATTAAGAGCAAATGCTGTAAGCATTTAAATAACCAAAATTTGTATTCCTAAGCATTTTTTAATTATATTTAAAAGGAGGCACATACACCTGAAAACAGGAGCTCTCTGTTTATAACACATTTAAAGGCCCAGAAACTACTTAATCAAAAGACACCTGGGAAAAAGAATTGAGATTCCTTAAAAGAGATAAGAAACAGGTGCTAGAGCCTTCAGGTGAAGATCCTGTAGTTCCCATTCAGCTTTGGAGATGGGGCTGCTCCTGTTCTTACCTGCCAAGGGAGAGGTTCTGGCCTGCACGAAGAGTCTATGCAAACATTGCTTTCCCTAATAACCAAGTAATTTCAGTGTCTGACACTGAGGTGTTATAATAAAATAAATTAAAAAATTAACATAAAGTAAAAATTTGTCCTGCTTTCTCCATATCTTTCCTGATAATTAAAGATATTAGCACTTAATTAGGACTATTAACACTTAATTAGCACATATTGTGTTATCAGACTATTCCTCCCAGGAGCATGTTCTCTTTTTCTTCCTTTCTGTCCCTACCTGTCTTTCTCTACCTTTCTTCCCCAGTAAACCAGTGAATTTTGCCTTTCTTTCCAAAACGCTGTTATTTTACTGCAGGATGATGCTGAAAATATGTCATCATTAAGGAGCTGTCTTCCAAGAACACCAAATATTTCAACTACATTTTTAAACAGACCTTGAATTGCATAAATATAGAGATATTTTCCTTCCTCCTACAAACAACTGATATCTATTATGCTTTGTTTGCTTTCTTTTTTCCTATCTTTATCTTTTCAACATATATATCATTCAGATTTACTTTCTACTGATATAACAGCAAACAATGGTCTCTTGGTTAATTTCCAGGCTCTCCATCCCAGAGGAAAAAGATAATAATCCAACACCTAAAACAACCCAGTCCCAAACCAGTCCCCACCTAAACTGCACAGGAGTCAACAAATAGATCTTGTGCTCATGATATGATTCACAACATGCTGAAACCTGCTTCAGGCTAAAACCAATCCACATTTCATTAACACTCTCTCCTAATCAAAGGATATTATCAATAAACAGCATTTCATCCGAGTCATAGCAAAAAAAAATGAACAGAAAACTCAAATACAACTTGCTGATGTGGGAGTTATATTAAGAAAAAAACTTAAAAAGAAGATCCTGGGCCTGCCTTATTTATATCTTTATTCTGTATTTCACATAGTGTTCCCCTTAGGACATGTGAATAGTAGTTTTGCTCCAGTTTCGAAAAATGCAAATGCAGGTGAGAACTGAGCTACGTAATTACTAAAATGCATCATCAGCTCTGCTGGTGCTAGTGGTATACCATTAAGTCTTGGGTGAGCCCTTATGCTTATAACTGGTAAGAGGAGTCATGTCTCCTATAACATGCTGGATTGGATGTGTTGAAATGACCTTCTAAACCCCAAAAAAGTGAAGAGGCCAAAGACAGATATGACACCTCAAAGCAGCCAGACCCCCTCCTGCTTGCATGGGCACACGAGTGGGGCAGTGGCACCCTTTTCCTATTCCCCATGCCGCACAATATGCCTACTGTTTTGGAGAGGAATGTAAGTCCCTATGTACTACTATCAATTAATTGTAACGAAATCGGAATGTAAGTAGTGAAAAATACATATGAGAAAGAATACAAAATTTATCTCTTTCTCTTTAGAGTACTTAAGACATATTAAAACATTCAGGAGGCAAGGTATAATTTGCTAAAGGAAATGTGTCTTGTCCATGGGGAAAAAAACCATCATATTGAGTGAAAGTATAGCTGTTTGATTAGGAGTTCATTTCAAGCCAGCTTGCCTTCACAGTGAAAAAAGAAAATCCCTGCTTTTCACATGCTGCTGATGGCATTTTCTGTCTCTCAGTAGTTTTTAACACAATGGATTTTGGGAGTGGAGGAATTGTGTCTGCTGAGAGTTGTGTCTGCTGAGAGGTCAGAATTCTGAAAAAAAAAAAAAAGAAAAAATCTCTTAAAAAACTTTAGAGCTTATTTAGAATTCATAATGATAAGACCTTTCCCAAAGAGATCTCCAGAAGAGTCCATTAGTGATACCTCTTCACATAGAAGTCCAGTAGAATAGAAGAACATAATTTCATAGCAAAGTGAAATATCTGACTTTTGTCTTGGACTTTCCACTGTACAACTTCTACTACAAATCAATTCAGGTGTTAAATAAGGAAATAATATAAAAACATAAAGAAAGAAAAATATTATTTGAGCTTTAAATTAATAATTTTCCAAGGCTGCCTCCAAATATAGTGTTTTGTTTTTTTTTAAAAAAAGGAAAAATCCACCCAGAACAATTCCACTCAGGAATGTAACTTTCAGTAAGTTAACAGAAGTTGCAGTTTACTTGAGTAGGGGGAGGAGAAATGTTATAATAAACACACAAAAATCTACCATTTTTTATTTTCTTTTTCACTTAAAAAAAGAACATTTTTGAACAGCGTATCAAGAATAGCAGTTCTGTTAGGGTGACGTCTAGCCATCGTAACAATTTTAAAGGTCCTAGATCTTGGAAGAATAAGGTTTTCCTCAGTTTTGTGGTTCAGGGACACCTAGTTTGCTAGAGTCAGTTAATGAGGACAAATAAAAGTAAGACAGGGCACCCATAAAATGAATAAATTGTTTTTTATATATATTTTTAATCTCAAATTATTGAGATGGAAAGTAATTTGCAATATTTGAGGTGGAAAAAATACAGTAGAAGAGGACAAAGGAACAGGGATGAAAACACTACAAAATGTATGCTCCACGAAATGTATGCTCCACATACAGTATTGTCCATTAAAAGACACTATGTACATGTATGTATGTTATATCAAATACAAGAGGAGATATTTACATAACAACCTTCATCACCAAAGAATGCCTTCCTGTATGTGCAGGTGTCAAATCAAGAGCGCTTGTGTAGTTTCTGTATTATTTTAACCATTTCCTGGTAACAAATGGTGAAAACCTGCCCTTAAGAGATCTACTCAAGATACTAATAAGGAAATAACTAGTCTAGTCACAAGAGGTTTCACCTTTTTCCATTGTGTAGGTATCTGACCTTTCTCTATAGCACAAAATTCTGGCAGTGTCCAAGTCACTTTTCCTTCATCAAAGGCCAGATCTCCAATGGCAACCTCTGCCTATGCTGCCACTGCGATAACAACTTTTGAGGGTTCTCTTGGAACATCAGGCTGTAGAGATCCTAAAATATGAAATATAAATTTCTCATGCATGTATGCAGAGAAAGATGAGTGAATATTATCCCCACTGTGGAGTAATGTATCTCATGCACACAAATGTGTTATATCTAGAGTGACCTTTCACTTTATGTATGTTTGGAAATGATTCATTTAAAACATCTAGTTATCAACTTTCTGACATGCTGGGCAGTCTTAAACCTGCCTTGAAACACTTGAGGGGTGGGGAGAAAAAGGTAAAAAAAAAAAAAAGCCAAGATATTTCAAATGGCTACCCAAGCACACAAGTAATCTATATCACTGCTTGAGCTTTCAGGAAATAGTGGTTTAAAAATTATCCCTGTAGTCACGTAAGTGGGATTTAATCTCTGAGTTTCTGCAGTTACCTGTCATGTTCAGAGGCATACTTCAGTGGAGGGCTGTACAGCACTTCATGGAGTCCAAGCAGTGGCACAGGCTGGAGTGGAGTTCAGGAGTAATTGTTGTCATGTCTTTAAAGCAGAGATTTCTTTTCTCCACTGTCATGACCCAGCAGGTTGGTGGGCTACCAGGTCCCGGATTAGACCACTATGATGAGCTGAAGGGGCTTTTCATACATGAGAATCCACAACAGCACTAAACCCAACAAGGCAATGTTGAGTCAAAAGCAGTACATACAAACCCTTCCCACTCCTCAGAAGTAAGAGCTAGTATTCCCACACACATTCTCCTTGATAATTCATCCTAAACCCCTTTCTCTTGCACCAAGGCTATGGTTAACTCTTTGTGTTCTCGGATGAAACCACTTTTGTCTGCAACACAATTTTTCTGGAACTTAAATGAAAGTGTCTTGGACTTAAAGGAAAAATATGTTTTGAAAAAAAGCTTCCACTAAGTAGTTAGCTACAATAACTATGAGCACTGAGCATATAGTACGAAAGAACATGTGGGTTACTGTTATGTTTGATTACATAATGTTGATTTTTCTAAAAATGGTGTATGACAGTGTGCTTTCTTTGGCTGCAAAATATACAAATTGTAGATTAACAAAATAATATATTGAAGTCAGAGATTTAATTAACAAACTCTTAAAGTTAGCACAAGAAATCAACCTACTATTAATGCCTTAAACTTTTATAAATCCTGTTGTATTTCACCCTTCTGCACTTGCAGTTTACATCAGTGGCAAGGCACAAACAGTACTTTCCTTCTGCACAAATCTTTCACCTGCACTTTTTGAGACTTTTTTGGAAATGATGTGAATTAATGTATGTACAATTCAGTTTTATGTATGATCAACTGAAAAACACTAAGCTGGAGAAAATAGTAATGATATCTGTGCATTCTCTCCTGAGGATGAGTACAAGTAAGAATTGACGTCCCATCTCTGTTCTAGACTCATTTTGCCTCATTTTGAGAGGCAGATTCTGGGGTGGAAGATGCAAGAGCAGCAGGAGGATTTCAAGGTACTGAATAGTCATAGCAAAAATGGGGTAGCAGGCATTTCAGTCCCCTGCAGGCTGCTTTCCCAGTGAGGAAGAGGAACTATCCGAAGCCTGGAGATGGTGCACAGCTGCTGCCATGGTGCTGATATGAGCCATCACCAAACCACCCTTATTTCTCCAATTAGTGAAAATCTTCTGTAACAGCCAGAACAAGTATGTTCCACATAGGATGTTATGACATGTGTTTCTGCATTTATTAGTACTGAAGGAATCTTATTTAGTTTGTCTTTTCCTCTCTGATGCAGGCTTGTTGGTTTGTGGAAAGGATAATCAGGTGATAACCAGATAGATATGTTCAGGGAAGATAGAAAATATGTATATGGACTTTGCTGAGTTCAGTGGCATAAAGACAGCTGCTTTACTAGATAATCTGTTCTCCATCTGTCTGCTCTCAGAAAATTATATATAGCCCCGCTACCTTTATCCTCCCAAGCTGTGGAATATGTTACTTGGAAACAATCAGTCATTCACATAAAAATGACATTAAACAGTATTCTGTGAACCAAAATGTATATTTTACTGTCAATTCTTTGAGTCTTATTTACAGTTAGGAAAATACAGTAGTTTAAATTTTAGGTCTATTTCATTTTCTTGTAAAATGGAGGGAGTAGTGCTGGTTCATATACAACAGTGTATGAACATTAGTAGTAAATGAAAGCTCCATAAATTGCCATGATTAGTACCAAAAGCACAAGTGCAGGTGGGGCTGGTTTATAATGGATAATGAAAATTTGAGTTGTGTTTTGCGTTTGAAGCAAATATATTGACCCAGATCTGTGCCATCCGTCTGTTTGATGCCAAACTGAGTTTGAAATTGTTCTTTCTACCAATGTTTGCCATACTTTTGAATGCTAAATTCCACTACAGAAAATTGAAACCAGCTGTGCCTTCTTTCATCTCACCCATATGCTGTAAAACCTTTGCCAAATAAGTTCCACAGCTTTTCCTGGTAGGATATCTTCTTTCCTGTTGTTCTTTAGAGCAATGAAGCTATCAGAGCTGGAATTTGGATGCCATCCATGTCTGGATTGACACACAGAAGAATTATCTCCATGAGCTGGAGAGGTAGCGGTTGGGCACTGCAGGAGTTCCATGGCTTTGATTAGTGAAAGTACATGGGGGGAAAGGTACAGCAGCACACAAAACATATGGCAGCATCAGCACAGCTATCTGACTTTTGTCTACACTGTTGTGTGATTTTCAGAAGACATTTGGATCCTGAGGAAAGCCAGGAAGTGGTGTAGGTTGTATTGTCTCCAGCCTTTGGTGGAATTCAATACCCAACGGAAAAATGTCCAGCAGCTTAACCTGGTCTATCTCAAAGCTGACTCTGCTTTGAGCAGGAGGTTGGACTACAGATTTCTTGACGTCCTTCTCAGCCTGAGTTATCTGGTGACTCTGAGATTCTGGGATTCTGAGATATATATATAACCATGCTAAGGGTATTTTCTCTGTAACAGTAACAGACAAGATTTTCATGTGGCCAAAATAACCCATTGATCATCATTTTCCTGTCTTTTCTGGCACAAAATCATATATCACTTGAGAGACTGCTATCATCTATTTTAGTATTAAGCTGTACTTTATATAGAAAGGCTAAGATCATGTTCACAGTGGAACAGGCCATGCAAGAAGTACGGTCATGGAGCACAGAAACAGCTAGATGCCTTTGTTTTTATTGCTGTGTTCAGATAGGAATTACAGCCTGCCATTGGAGCTTGGAACAAAGTGTTTCTACTTAGGTGAAGTTGTACTCTGAATCTGAAAGAGATGATTCAAGGCTGAAAAACTGAAAAGTTCAATGATCTAGGATGCAAAGAGAGTGATCCTAAATATTTTTCAATTCCAGAAGATTTTTGAATGTTTTTGAGTTACTCTACCAAGGGTTACTAAAAGGTTTCCACCATGATAAGGAGTCAATTGGAATACACTTCTACACGTTGACAGAAGATTCAAGTTCGGAACCCTGAAGATCAGAAGAACATGCTCCTGCAAGTATACTACAGATTCTCTGTCATCCACAGCCCATCCCAAGCAGCTTGGTTCCACAGCTACTGGAATTCTGTAAGGACCTTTGTCACCTGCTACCTCCACTGAAATTATTCCTGCAAATAAAAAGCAGCAGCTATGATAGTTCAAGCTAAATATGTTTGTTCTGTCACTAATAACATACCCTGCATCTCACAGATTGAAATAAAAGAGAACTTACAACTAATATTCGCCTTCAAAAAAACCTCACAGCACGTAAACTTCTGTCATTTGCTTTCTGAAGGCAACGAGTAAAATTAACTTGTCAGCATTTTTTTTTTGTTTGGAGGAGCATCTTATGAGCATCTACAGAAATTAGTCAAAGCTTAGCTGATTAGTGTGAGTCTGACTAATGCTGCTCTGACTACAGCTTACTTGAGTCTTCATAAGAAAAAAAGTGCTACAAAGAGAACATCAAGTACAAGAATTTTGTGTGGAGTTAGGTAGTAGGATTATGTCAGGGTGAACATTTATGAACTCATTATCTTTATGAACTCATTATCTTTTCAGAGGCTTAATATTTTAACTGCCATTGCCCTGCTACAATCTGATATCCTTTGATGATAATAGGATTTTTTGTGTAGTCAGACTATGTGATAATTGAGTGAATACAATTTCATCTGAGCATCCTGCATTCACTAGAGTAGAAGGAAAGTGGAATGAATATGATGGCAAGACTTCTTTGAGGAGGCAAAAATTATTTGCCACTAAAACTTTGAGAAGCTCTTTGTAAGGAAACATGCCAATTTGTTTAAGTGCAATTTATTGGGGTGAAAAAAAAAAAAGGAAAGTGCCAGAATCACCAGGCTAAAATGCAAAGCACTGCAATTTGCTTTGACAGTGCCCCAAAGGACAAAATAGATGAACCTCAGAAGAGATTAATTTAGAAGAAAATGTTGAATTGCATTTAGGGTATTTTGGCTAGTGTTTGTGGTCACAAAAAGGTAATTAAGAGTCTGGTTTCCTTTTCCCAGTAATATACTTTTCCCATGACATTTAAATAAAGATTTACTAGTGTTATTCTTACAGTACTATATTTCACACCTCTCAGTGGTTTAGTAGGTCCAGTTAAATAATTTGCGGATTGTACAATTTTCAACACCAGTACAAGTGGCAAAATCAAACCTTGAAATTATTTGGACATGAATTCACACATCTTTAAGGTGGTTGTGGAACTGTTGGTTGCAATCAGATGACATTGATGAAAATAAGTTTAAGTTAAATATTATGATTTAAAGAAACAGTAGAAATAAGTCTGATACAATGTTTTTAACAAAGGCATTTCCGTCTGTCTGGTACAAATCTTCTCCTTTTTAGCACATTTAAGAATTAAAAAATATGTTCTCTATATTTCACTTTGAGTAATGGAAATTTCAAGGCTTTTCTGAGACTCCTCTTACAAATAACACCATAACCTGTAAATAAATTCACCTCTCTGACACTACTGTTAGGTTCTTTCACAAGAAAATGTTGAATACTTTCCTGGAAAGCTTTTAGGCACTAGATCAGAACAGAAGACACAATTGGCTCTTTGTAGCTGACTTTATTACTCATTTATTACTTCCTCATTTTGTTTACAGGATTATATCTGCTTCTTTTCATTCATATTATTTTATTATTTTTATTTGACAAACAGGGTAATTTCCCTCTTTCTTTTTAATGTCAATCTTATTTGTGTTGTTTGCTTCTCCTCACCCTTCTCCTTGTGACTTGTTCTCAGTTGTCAGCATTCCTTTGCTTCATCAAGTAGAAGATTTGTTCTTTGCTTCATTCATTTCTGTATTTCAGAACCTGAGTTGTTTATCTTTTTCTTGGTTTTCTTCACAGGAGAGTGGAGCAGTGATTACTGTTCACTGGAGGACAGTGCTGTGAACCTTGTTGCTCTGTTGATTGCCTGAAGGCCTCGTTTAGTGTTTTGCCAGTGGGATTCTATTTTTCTTTGAAAAATCTAAGACCCTATCCAAGGAAACAATCAGCTACATAGGCCAAAATAACAAACAGACACAGAACCACTTATAGACCTGTGCTGCTGCTGTACACACCATGACACTAGTGACAGTCCTTTGATTTTCTTCCAAAAGAAATCTTAATTGTGGGGTGAAGCCAGAAGACCTGCCAGATTTCTCGCATTGCCTCCACTTCAAATCAGAAGGAAATATGTTGATGCCAAAGACTCCTGAAGAATGCCAGAATAAGCAAAATCATAGCCTAGATATGTGTCTGAGTTTCCCGATACGTCAGAGAAGTTAATTTTCATTCTCATAATGCAAACCTTTAAGCAAACCTGCTTCTCAGACATATTTCTGTTTTGTTGTCCTTCAAATCTGCTATCCACATGGGTAAAAATAGAATACCAGATGAACAAGTGAAAATCCTGTCAAAGTTTGACCACCTGTATGTATAAATTTTACCAAAAAAAGGACAAGCTATGTTCCAGTAGTTCTCATTTTTCAGTCATTCACATGCACATAACTAAACCCTATGTTAGGAAACCAGAGTGCTCATCAGAAGAAATTTTATAGCCAGTCAACACTCAGGACAAGGTTCTGATATATCCTTTGGAATGCAAAGGGATGAATGTCACTGTTTGATATTCTTAGCTGTGTCACCTGTAGTTTAGACACAAGGATTAAATTATGAAAGAAAGTGAAACTACTGGTTCTTTTAACTTGTACTATTTTGCCAAGACTTGGGATTGCACTTTTTATTTCAAGCTCAACATGAATGCACAGTACTGCACAAAAATAACTCCACAAGCCCCAAAACAACAGAAGCCTATCTTGCTAGGCTTTCATGCCCTGAGGTCCACAGCAGTGTCTGATGTCTAATAAGTGTGAGGCAAAGACGAAGGAAACACTAGTAGTTTCTATTCATCTGTTTTCAGAATAGTCTCTTGAATTTGGTGAAAATTTGTGACTAGTTTTATAAATAACAAGTTCAAAACAGACCAGTAAATAGAAACATAAGGATTAACATTAAGAATATGTTCACATAAAGCCACTTTCTCTCAGAATGGTGACTAAAAAGCCTAAAAAAAGCTATAAGACTTGCTAGTTTCACAAGTAAAAACAAAAGAAAAGTGAGAAATGGGATTGAGGGTCCAAAAATTTAAACAGAGTTTTCAAACCCGAACTTATCTAAGCACTTTTAACTTTCCATAAGTGATTCTCAAAAGCCATGTCAAACTAGCGTCTTTTTCTCTATCGTTTTATATGTCTGTCCCATATATCATATATCATTATATGTCTACCCATATACCTTGATAACTCTACAAAGAATATATAAAGTAATGAGTAAAATTCTGCTTTTATATTAACTTTAGTACTGAAATAAATTAGGGTTCATTCAGGTGATTTACCTGTCTGACAGAAAAACCCCTTATTTCCCCTCAACAACCAGGATAGACTTGTTTGTCTAGTTTGCTTTGTCTAAACAATTAGGCTGATTCCTCTGTGATGCTTTCCCCAAAATCTGACCCGACCTAGTTCATCATAATATTTATCCCTTTGCATTCAGCTCAAGTAGAAACCCATTACCATTAGCCCTGGAACTGCTCCTGGAGCCAGTAAGTGTAAGGTAGCAATTGCTACAGTTGTCCCAGATCACCACTTAAAATCCTTTTCTTCTTAATTGAGCAGTTTGAAATCAGAAGGAAGGAATATGCCATCAAAATGTACTACAGCCTGATTCCTGAGAGTGGGCTTTGCTTTCAGACTACACACAATCAGTTTGAGTCAGTCTGAATCTTATAAGAATACAGGATTGAAGGAGATTTCTCTGTATTAAATTAATAGTGTGAAAGCTATTATCGAGGGCTGAAACTAAACCCAAAGTTTCTAGCTAGTCACAAGATGAAGTTAGAAAAGACAAAACAATAAAATCAAAGAAATCAGCCATGTTCTCATTAAAGTCAATGGATATTTTGTCACTGGCCTTGACAGGAGTGGGATCTGTCCCAAATTCTTCACTTATCCCACTAGAAAAGGGAAATTGAAATTCATGTTGCCAGTTTCCCACTCCTAATCTCATTTCCTCATTTTCCTCTCTCTCCCTCAAACCTAATTCTCCAGGGACTCTCTGAACAAAGTAGTAAGTATGAGTGGAGGGCTGCAGAAAGGATGTGGTAAGGCACATGTGACATACCTTAAGTTTTGCTGGCTATTTGCTGCATCAATGTGCTGTGTTTACAGCTTGCAAAACTTTGCTTTAATTTAGTCTAAACTGTGCCTGATATAGATCCAGGTATTTTACAGGCAAACAATATCATCCTCTGACTGTCAGTTTGAGTGAGTCATTTTCACCTCAGTGGTAAAAATGGGAAAATATTTTAATACCACTGAAAGCACTGGGGGGCAGTGTGATCTAGAGAAGCGTATGTTGGTGCAGGCGTTCTGCCATCTGCCTAGGGTGTCAACTCCTGGAGGAACCCCCGAATTTATCTGGCAGCTCTGCTGTACCTCCTTGAAGGGCTGAGAGTATGTGCATGTGCTCTGCCTCTTCAGGGGGGATGAGGCACTTTAAAACAAACTATAATGTAATGATAACAAGGTCTGACAGTCTAAAAGGTTTGACTTACCATGAACGTGCTCTGAATAGGTGGAAACTTGTTTCTCTGCAGGACCACGTGAACTGTGAGAACAAACAGAGAAGTCTCTGTGATGCCTGGGTATGTGACTGTGCCTGGCAAGAAAAGCAAATTTTGCCTATTATTTTCAAAGTATATTTGTTGCTAATAGCAAAACATGAAGAGTGCTGTAAATTGTTATTGGCTGTTGCATGTTTTCTACTTGAGTTCTGCTTGTTTGTTTGTTTTCAGTTTCACAAAAGCAAGCAAGCAAACTAATCAACATTAGACCATTAACTAACCTGGGAAACAAAAAATATCTCTGCAAACACAGGGTGAAAATACACAAACACAGCATTGCTCCGAAGGCGTTTATTATTGATTTTTATTTTTTAACATCGGAATATACTGCTATTCTTGTTGGCCTTTTAATTCAGAAAATTCTGTCCTGTATCACTGAAACTTTTAAATTATATGGAGAGTGGTGGAAATCTGCTGTTTTTTGAACAACAATGCTGAGGTTTGAATTCTATAATTGTAAGCAGTCATTCATAAGCATGATCTTTACAGTGGATTTTATCTGAAAGGCTTTGCAGTCTTATGGACCTTGTAAAAAATTCCCATGTTGATTTTCTAATTCAAGAGCAGGGGAGTAACTACTCCTTTAATAATAGAATGAAGGCTGAGCCCTAGAAAGGGTGTTGAAGGGTAGCGTCCACTCAGGTGTATTAGAAGAAATTCTCACCTTGGGGCCTTCCATGTGGCATAATGTAATATGCAATTGAATATGAAAGGCAGTACAATTATAGTCTCAAAAAAGAACTCTTTCATATGGTATATGCTTTCTGGTCTTTAGCCAGAAGTCATATCTTCAGTCAGTCACTTTTCCTCCTACAGTGTATCCAAAATAACTTCTAAAGCAAGGGTTGTGATGTCTTCTGTCCCAGGCTCAATAGCTCTGCTGTTGGTATTAACTCCTTGATAGCATCAATAGCTGCACCTATGCTTTCTGACAGCCAGATAAACCTGGAAAGGGGAAGAAAGTGCTATGACAAAATCTGTACTCAAAGAAAGAACAGTCATATCATGGCTCCATAAGGCTCTTCTGGAGTATATAAGGTTTTCCTAACCAAACCATCAATGGAAAGAAACTGAACATGTCTTTTTTTTTTTTTTTTGGTGTTGTAAATTTTGTCATTTTTTGAGTGTTTCTATGCTAAATACAAACAAAACAAAACCAAGAAGCTTAAGAAAATTACCCATATTACTATGACACTATTGCTACCTTTCTGGTAAACCTTTAAGGAACATGTTCAAGCTTGACTTGTGGAAGTTAGACATTTTGTGTGAGACTTGATTTCGCAGGCAAGCCATAGTCTTACTTTGAATCTAGCTTACACGCATAATTTTAATTCTCTTTTTCCATTTAATTGTCTTTTATATAACTGTATATAAATATATAAAGATAGCACATGTTGTCATATGCATGCTATATGTGCCAGAAACCAAGCTTCATGCAAATGTCCCTGGGATTAAACAAGGATATTGTCATCCTCCGTCTTGTATGGAGAAAAATGCTGAGTGCAGAAGCAGCAATGGAGATTGGCACTTCCAGAAATATAGCCCACATTCTGTAAGGCACTGAGAATGGTTATAGTGAGATTGTTGCCAGCAGAAATAGAGATGTTCAGCAGCCATTATTTAGGGGGTGTATTTTGGCATCACCAAGATTATTGGCTGACTTCAGATTTCTGAATAATACCCAGGAATCCACCAAATGAGAAAAAAGCTACAGCAAACAGTAATTAAATGTGTGTTCTCTCTCTCTTTCAGGCTAATTAACACAATAGAAGTTAAACCTTAGAGAATAAAATTTTCAGCTTGGAGAGTGTAAGAAAAAATACAATGAAAAAACCCAATTCACTCTCATCGAAAAGTGTATTTACCTCTACTCACTGGGTGTTGATGATTTAGCCTTCTTTTTAGCCCACATAAAATCTGCAAGTAAAGCTCATAGTTGCAGAATTTCTTTAGTTTCACTAGGAAATGCAGAAAGCATGCAAGATTTGCATTCCAATTTACCAAATTCGTTTGAAAGTCCAGACATCCTTAAGAAGGTCATTCAGATAGTCTCAGACTGTAGCACTTACTGCCTCTAAGTTGCATAGAAAGTAATCTTCTCTCAGAGAATAGACAAGGGTCTGAGATTCAGACAATGTGACTAGTCTTCAGAGTGCAGCATTAAAGTGATGTCTCGGGACATTTCAGTTTTCTAGCTCTCAATTTCATTTTCTAAACCTACTTCAGATGTGTGAAATGTGACAATTAAAAATGGTTATTGCTATTCTACGCTATTTTCCAAGATTCAAGCCAGGGAGCAAATCCTAATCCTATTTGTAGAATATTTAAGCTTGAATTTCTCTAGCCTCTGCATGCGCATTTTTATAGTCTGTATTGATAGACTTCAAATCATACATGGTAAAAAGTGACATATGTTCTCCAAGTGGATTTCCTTGGGATACTATAAAGCACATTTTAAAAGGTTTTTTAGATACACTAAAAACCAATAATGCCCATTAATCACTCTGAGGACACACATAATTATTAAAGTTCTTCACTGAAGAACCAACAGTAGGCAAAGCACAGGAGTTCAGCTAGCACTGAAGTGCTAGCAGCTGCCTTTTGTAGTGAAGTACAACTAAGTGGATGGACTAAACAAATTTTAAAATCCCAAGACCGGGTCCACATGCAGTCAGAATAGTGTCATACACCCCTCTTTAAGGGGTTGATCTTGGAGGACATTTATTTATGTTGGGGCTTAAAACATCATGAAGCAAAATGAAAGGAATCTGATCTTTCTCTTCTTCTTCATTGGGATTTTAAGATATATGTCCTATATCTTCAGGTCAACAAAAACTAGATTCATGTTGAACTGTACCAAAATGTGAGTATCACCTTCAGCTCTCCTATCTCTTCCTGCTAATGTTGTGACAGTTAGGAAAGCACTTCAAAAGTGTATAGGTAATGTAGAAACAGATACCCATGAATTGGTGCTTTTGGCATTCAGAGTTCACTTTTCACAGAGTGCCTCAGCTCTGGCACTGGGATGTGGACATTTATGCAAGGACCTTCCTGTCCCAGTCTGAGCAGACTTACAGTTCAGACCATCACACCTTACTATGAGAGGTACACATAGCGAAAATTAGGAATCAGGGCCCCCTTAGCATCTTCCCTCTTGCTCTGTCTTTGCACATTGTCAGTCCTTCCCTGCCTGGGCTTTTGGCCTCTCAGTTGCTTGATTTCCAGGTCCACTGTCTCTTTTGCTGTAACTGTTGATCTAAGTCATTTGCCTTGACTTGATTGGACCAAGTCAGTTGGATGTTGGTAGGTTAACCACAATGCCAGGTTGCAAAACTTAGGATTCCAGAGCTGATAAAGTGTGTAAAAGTAGATTAGATCCATCTAGCTGTCACTATTCCCTTTCAACAAAGGGAATGGGAACCGGCTGTTGGGACAGAAGGCACATTTCAGTACCTTAATACACTTTGGTGTCTTTGAACATACTAGAGACAGCAGTATTCTGGAGTGAAAACGTGGTGAAAACTATACCTAATGTCATGGTTGAGAGAATGATCCTGAAGCTAATGCCTGCATCTAGAAATTTCCAATAAAAGTTTTAGGCATAAGAAAGATAATAAAATTAGACATGATAGTCCCTAACCTATCACAGTGGCTCAATTCAGAGAGTGTCTTTGAAGAGATGTGTTACTGGTCTCTGTGTAGCAAGTGAGAGCAGACGAAGTGTTCCCCTTTGGTATCCAGTTGAATTGGAAATACAGAGCTAGATGTTCTCCAAAACCATCCTTGTTTCTCATAACAGTAACTGAGTGGATGTGAAAGAGACAAATAGCATCCATGGAAAATGTGTATTACAAGTGACAGTATTATATTGTTTTCTAAGATATAAAATTGATCACAAATAAACATTTAGGATGTTTAGTGACATGGATCAGGTAATTGCAGATCATATTAATACATATGCATAACATCATTGCTTAAAACAATATGTGCTATACAGTCAAATTATATAAATCTCACTGGAATACTAAAAAGATATACTAGAAAGTTGTATTATGTATGCTAAGTTAAGTCCAGTAAAGCTGACAGAGGAATCTGCAACTCTTACTTTAACTCTTCAGAGCTTCATGTATTGGCAGAAGTATCCTTCCTTGTTAACCAATCAAACTACAGATATTGGTAAGAGCAACTTAATTCCAGAAGATATTAGTAAATAACACAGATCGTTACATACAATAGCATAGGCACAAATGATGAAGACAATGGAGAAGGTGGTCTGATAGGAAACCATTTAGTACACACTTTTGCTAGCTGGATACTATTGTTAAGAAAGTCACCCAACAAAATCTTCAGAAAGGGATTTGATTGCTGGTATACTTTTAACACCAGCATACAGTGTTTTCAAAAACTCCAGGGAATTCTAAAAAGGAATATTTGTCATTGCTTATTGGTAAAGAATGGCTCAATTTGGCCACTAAATTCTATAATTTTTCAACATTAGAATCTTTTTCCTAATCTGATATGATTTTTATCTTACTTTTATTTCCCTTTTGATTTCCTGTCTAACTTCTTTCCTATATTGACTCCTCTCTCAGAGGAACTGAAAGAATTACAGGGGTCAGCCTCTCAACAAGCATCCACAGAGGAGCTGTAAAATGAAATTACTATTTTAGCAGCCAGAGCAGCTGCATTTCTAGATATGCATTATTTAAACATATTTGATGTGATTCAAAGTTAAATGGTATAGTAGAAGCATGTGCTCTGAACAAAGCATCACACACTGACCCAGTTATCCTTGTGCATTGGAGGTTGGGCACCAGAACAGCTGTTCTCCACTTCTTTCCATTCAATCTGAACATGGAGCACTGCACTTGGGGGCACGGTGATTCCACTATGGATTTGTCTTTGTTGATCAATTGCATCATGTGACTAAAGATCACAGCACAAATTAACTCAGTTTGACTCTGCTTGTGGAGGATTGCAAAACCTGTTTCACAATGGACATTTTCCCATACTAATGGGTAAATTGGCTGGAAAATCTCTCTGAAGAGCTCACAAAAGGTATTGAGGCAACAACAGCCATGGCACAAGGCTAGCTTCAGACTGTTTTTGTGAGCAATGTTGCAATGAATCTCTATGTTTCACAGTGGGGAAATATAAGGAACTAACTCACAAACTACTTTGGTGTTTTTTGTTTCCACATGAAACTAGAAAATCCCAAAATACAAAACATGTACATTTTCTTCTGCACTCCACAAGTTTGTGCATGGGAAAGTGGATATTAGACTCTTTCTCCTACACGAATAAGATAGATAAGAGTTATTGTTAGTCTGTTCCATATGAATAATTTTCATTCACATGTAAGTATCGGGGCAAGACAAATCAAAATGTTCTGGTAAATTTGACCAGACATCCAAATGAGGATCTGGACTTAAAGCAATAGACAGTGGAGATAAAGCACTTGATAAAACAATCTCTCTGATGGAGTATACCTTCTTGAAAACCTGACTTTTTCCTTTTGAAAAGTCGATACTAATTTTGTTTGAAAAACAATTAAGAACTGCTTCTTACTTTCATTTAAAAGTATTTGAATTGAAATGGAAATAATTCATTTTGATAGACCCACAAAGTAATTTACAAGTGTTTGGAGATTTGCGTCTGATTTTCTTTACTGTGCACTGCACTATGATTACCATTTAACTACATGTTTCCTCCTATTAATTTTTGAGCTTATTAGTGACCTCAAAATGCCATGTGCATGCTTTGAAATAACATGGTGTGTATATTTACATTAGCAAGAACAAAGGCAGCATTACATGCATAACCATGGAGATGTCATTGTTTGCAAAACACTTCCATTTCTTCATAGTGAAAACAATTCCTTACGTGCTTCAAAAGCAAAGGAAGGTTCAGCTACATATGCTGTGCATTTGATGCGTTCTGAGCTTTAGTAATTTACTGAACTATAAGAAGGGCAACCAAAGTGGTAGAGGAGCAATTCATAACCAATTGCCTTTTAAGCAAGAGACATAAAATTTTTGATTAGGCAATTCAGACATTGTTTAAACTGAAGTAGCAATTAGGTAACCTTTACTTAATATATCATCATTAATTTTAATCAGGGATATTTGTTATTTTTGTTGCTAGAAAAAAGTTGATGAAATTCTGATTCAAAATTCACATCTATTTTGATGCAGAGTCTGGCACAGCATTGTTTTAGTGAAAATATCTGTTTCTCTTGACATCACATTAATGAAAAGAACCTACCTTCAAAACCGTAATTCATATGTGTAGGTTAATAATGCCATCTATTACAATCCAGTCTTAAAGTATCAAGGAGATGGCTGTGGTATTTGTTTTTTAATAAGATAGTAAAACGTTTACATTTAATTTGATTGCATACTTTCCAAGAATTTTTCATAGTATTTTAATTGAGTTATTAATAAGCTTTTCCCACATTTATTTCACTGATACTGAAAACTCTTCCCGTAATTTCATGAATAATTCTTTGTGAATGCTACTTCTGCAAGTTTTTCTTTTCATGAGACATCATCTACAGGATATATTGCAGTATCCAGGTTGAAAAAAACCCCAATTTTTCTAGTATAAACATTTTCACTGACCAGAAACTCTTAGTTGTCTTTTAAAGGACTTCCAAAAATCTGTCGAGTTCTGATTCTGTTGCAGCAAATAAATAATTTAATTAAATATTTAAATAATATGAATTCAAAATGGTATAACTAGAATAAACTGAGTCTGAGAAAACTTGAAAGTTACACAAAATCCCAGTCTCACATTACCAATAAACTTCACTGCAGAAATTAAATTTTGTTCTACAATTTCAGATGTAACCACAACAAGGATATAGAAATAATAAATGTATTTGTATTCTAGCTATAGGAAGGGTATTACCTTAAAAATATTTTAACAGTATTTATGCTCATTGAAAGGCAAAAGGGACAACTGTAAGTTTCTGATATCTTCAAGCCTTTAGCTGATATTAATTCCATATCTAACACTTTTGTGCTTGACTAATCAACATCTTAATATGCATTAAGTATAAAACACGTCATGGGAAAATAAAAAAGTTTGCACTGAGAAAGATTTTGACTTTGATAAATCATCAGTTTAATATGTTGAGGAGGAGTAGGGGGAGTGTTGATAGTTTTAAAGGGTTCAGCCAGAATAGTTCAGTATATACACAGTGGAATAGTTAAAAGTCAATCTTAGGCTACTGCTTGAAATTTTTATTAGGATGGTTTGTAACTGTCTTGCTCTGGGATGTTGTTAACTGCATCTCTCAGAAGGTTTTAAACTTAATGATTTGAAACTGCCCTTCTTTAGCACAGTAGGAAAGACATGTAAATTTTTGTTACAGTTAATAGTTTAGATAATTACAGAAGTTTTCAGACTTGCTCTTAAATTTGACAGGCAATTTAAAGGACGAAGACAATGTGTCACTTGTGAACCCTATCAAGCAAATGCTTTTTTCCTCTCTGCTTCACTGCTCTCTGCTCTGCTAATTCAACTGCAGAATGAGAATAGCAACACCTTTGAAATATCAAATTTACCGTCAAGCTATGGCAGTTCTTTTGCTCAGTGGCCATTTCGGTCTTGTGCAGAAATACAAGACTGTCAGACAAAGCAATATAGTCCTATAATAAGCACTTCACTGATAAGGATATTTTGCTCCATCAGTAAAACTGATTATTCAAAGTTTAAAATGTACAGACGTAGCAGATTTAAGAGATAATTCAATATCTGATAAATGAAAATATATGAAGACCTTTATTTAAGATCTACGATTTCACAGCTTTGTTTGGAAGAGAATAACAGATTTTTGCAATTGCTAAAAAGAGGAAAACTCACTGCAGATCATTATCTGTATACTTAAATCACATTTAAGAATCACAGTTTTAACTTTGCTGCATCTTATGAAGCTTAATCTCAACTATTGATTCACAACTGGATCCTGATAGTCTGTAAACTTGTCATTTCCTGTTTATTAGGAGCTGTACTCAATTTATCTGACTAAAGGACAAATAAGATGATTGACTATAGACATGTCAATATTTAAAGTAAGGTTGATTTTTTTATAGTTTGAGATTGATAGATTTTTATAGTTTAAGGTTGATATTTTATAGTTTGTATACACTAGGAGTGACATTATTGACTGAGCCACAATAAGTTATCTAGTCCTTGCTGGTTACCAGGTCAGTAAGTGTGCTAAGAAGTCTTTGTAGGTCATAGAAGAGGATATCTGTTTTATGGATTTTTGTACATAGGGTTACTTTATAATACTTTAGACAATAGACATAGCCTTTAGATAAGACACAGGTACAGTGGCAGGACTGATACTATAACAACAAGGCTACAATTGCCATAGGCTCAGGCCAGCACTATTGGACATAAGCAGCCTTTTTTTCCATAGAGTAATACAAAAGATCCTTTTCTAAGTATCCATCTAGTAAGAAACATCACACATATAAGGTGGCCATTACAACATGTGATGTGAATGCCTGTAAACAAGTGAAATGGGACTGCTTTTTCTCACAGTCAAAGCAATCTAAGAGAATGTTAGGATTTGAAAGCCTTGAGAAATGCAGACTGTGAAACACAGCATCAGGCTGTTTCTATGTGCTATACACGTGTTTCACCTGGCAAAGAGGAAAATCATGTCAGTGAGTTGATCTGGGAGACAGAAGAGAAAGTTGTCCTACAGGAAAGAGGAGTCATTGAACCCCAGTCTCCTGAGGGAATGCTACCAGCAGCCTCAGTGTTGTGACCCTGCCTGGCCACGCTGCAGAGGCAGCAAATAAACATTTTAAATTGTAAAAGAGAACTTTTAAACAAATTCTGCCTCTGAATTTTTTATTAAAAATAAAAATTAATAAAGATTAATAATAAAGATTTAATTAATAAAGATTAATGCATTATGGACTAGGAATTTCACAGTCTTTCACTGACTTTTAGTGCAAGGTGTTTCTGTTCCCTCCTACTTGAGAATACACCCTGTAGACATGAAGTCCACCTGTCCACCTGTGGATAGCCATCTCTCACAGGTCTGCCAGAGCTCTCTCAACCACATAAACTAATTTCTCTGATTAATTTGGTCCTAATACTCAGAGTTAATAATTCCAGTCTTTTCCCAGGTCAAAGTAGCACAAATCCCAAATGAATCCCAGGGATGCTATTGTTGCACGTGTAGTAACTCTCCTAAACTTCTAGGCCACAATTCATGCACAGCTCCTAGAGCTGTCATTGTCTCACAGTCTGTCACAGATCAAGTTCCCTAATTCCCACAGTAACAATCTGTAGGCAACGTAGGCCACTTCAGTGTCAAGACATTGAAAAGAACAGCTCCTTTTTTTCTTACTTTTAATAGGAAAGTTCTGTGTACTGGATGCAACTCTGCGATAGTATTAGCTGTACTTTTGTGCATTTACACATAGCTAACCCTGAAGAATTCATGTCCCATTTAGATCTTACTGGAGAGCTGGGTAACTACAAGCATTTATTTTAGTTGATCATTGTAGGAAAACATGGGGTTGAGATTTGACCATCAACTCTGTATAGATCATAATGATACAAATAATATTTTAACACTAAATGCAACATCTGGTTGCGAACTTCTGTATATTTTAAATCCACTTAGCCACAAATGCTACCATTGATAGTTGTCTTCTGACAACAGTAAACAAAATCTCCATGTCTGTGCAATGAGGGGTCAGTTCCAAGAGCAACTTTCATCATTACTGAGATTTAAAAATAGCAAAGATATTTCTTTTCCTGGATAATCATAAACTGTTATGCTGGGCTGCAGCAGAATGGTCTCTGAGGCACTGTGTGCTTTCATCCAGTCTCCATAGCCAGAGGCTAATTTCATTCACTGTGACTTGCAGGAAAAAAACAACAGTGAATTTCACTTAACAGTAATGGATATTTGAAACTACTTAAGCCCTTAATGCTTGTTTTCTTCTCATATGTATGAAATTAACCTCCATTTATTTTCATGGGAAGGCAGTGCTATTTAAATCAGATTTTCAGAAATGTTAGCAGGTTGTAGCAAGGTAAAATAAAAAAATGCACTTTGTATAGGGTGGAAGTAAAAATGCTACTTTTATTATTAATATTGTTGTTAATATTATTTTTATTATTGGTGATATTCTGAATTCTAGAAACTGAGATAAATTCAGGCAGTAAAGGAATTTTTTGTCAATGTGAATGTCTGAGTTATGTTTGCCATAAAATATTGTCAAAGAGAAGAGTCAGTAGGATGTTTGTTTCATTTCTTCTGTGCATTTAAAATAGTTTTTTTCACAATGTTCAAAAGACTGCTTATTTTACAGGGGAAAAGAACAAGAACAACAAAGTCTTATTGGAAGGGAAGAAGTAGAAAGAATAACTGAATTCAGCAAATTTTAAGCCTCACTGGAATCCTACACATTTGAACAACTTGTTTTCTGGGTAGTCCATGAAGATGAAAATAAATGCAACTCCAGACCAAGATCTTATTAACAGCCTATGCAATGCAGATATAATGCCTATGGTAACTACTCACTGTGCAAAACTGTCAGAAAATAAGAACATGAGCATAAACTGAGAGCAAGAGGCATGGGAGGTTCTTGATATTGAAAACTGTTGTCAGTCAGCTGTGATTCCTTCATAACCAAAGATCTCAGGTGCTGGAGAGTCTAGGTGGTGCTTGCTGCTGTGGTAGCCCTCAGGAGAGTAATGGTTCTCCCTGCAGAAAAACATGCTTTAATATATAGCAAAAAGCAATGTTTGAATGGCATATTCTTTCCATGATCCTCCTGGTGCATCATGCACGTGGATATAGCAATGGCTGAAATGGTGAGCTCAAGCTCTCAGTGGACAGTCTGGCTCCTGCAGTTCTTGTTCAGTAAGTAATTGGAAGCAGCAACCTTATTTCTTTTCTTAAATTAGTCTGCTTGACACTTTTGTATTAGAAGGTATGATAATTTTGTTTTCAAATGACATATTTAAATCCAAAGTATTTATATTCAAAACTAAAACTCTTCTCTAATTGAAGAAAGTTATGTGTGATGCAGAATGAAATCTTCAGTTTGTCACAATACGAGACAAGCTGGCTGACATTAGCATTCCCTTTGACCTTTATGATAACATGCTGAACATAAACACTTCTGCCCTGGAGGGAAAAGCAAGACTACTAGCAGGTCTTTTCCCTCTGAAGTGATGTGAGTCAGCAGAGCACATGTAGTATTCCCAGAAAGTACTGGCAACAGAAGATTGGGTTTCCAGGAATTGTACTACTTAGAGCACAGGGATCCAGGTTTTCTCATATTGTAAGGCCATTCTGTAATGTTGAAGGCAGAATTTCTTTAAATCATATGAAGTTTGACAGAGTTAAAATATATATATATATATATAAACGTACATTTGAAAGCAACATGGTATTACCAGTCTCAGAGCCTGTGGGCAATGATCTCTTCTAAGGAGGAGTGACACAGAAAATCAAAATTCCCCCAAATCTCACCCACTGTCACCATTTCAGGAAAAGGAATAATTTAGCTCATCACACCTCAACTGCAAGCATTCAGTATATCCCTTTCCTTATAAAAACAGTCTTTGCTGCCTAATGCCAGCTTAGGCTACACACAAAAGCAGTGAATATAGCCATATCTACCTTTTTAGGATCTAGCACACAGTTCAGGATGTTGTTTTCTGTCATAGACAAGTCTAAACAAGCCCCATCCGATTATAAGGAAACTGAAATCTCAGCATTGATGAGAATCAAGATTAAACAGATTTGTCCACAGGAACGTTGCTTCAGTGCATGCCTTCAGAAACACCACATGTATTGGCTATACTGATTATATCCAGGGCTTTGCCTACTTTTAGTGAGCTATGATATAAATGGGGTTTTGTGAGAAAACATATGTTTAACTACCATGTCTCATTACCATAAGCTAGTGCTGCTTCCAAAATTCCTAGTTGCACTCCTGACTTCATACTCTTTAGTTTAATCATATTTGTCTTCAGTGTTCAATATTGTCCTGTCACTATATACCATACTCTCCCTCCTCTGAAGCTCTTTAATTCAGATCAAAAGAACATATTTTTCACCTTTTAAAATTAATGAATAACTACACATTACAAAAACTTTCACTAACTTGAGTAAGAGCAGGATGTCTTAGATAGTATCAACGCACTCCACATACATGCCATTTTTCAGACTAGCCACAAGGAATGCCTAGTGTATTTTCCCCTTCTCTCCAGAATAAGCAGATTGGGTGTTGGGAAATATTTGACATTTTTCCTCACTCATCTGTCTTCATTATAATGCAACAGTGACCTTGAGTGACAGTTTTCAACTTTACCCCATTCTTCCTCTCAGAAGAGGTATGCCTTTCCTCTCTGCTTTGTTGAATAAACAAAAGCTGGAAATACTATGTTAGGGAAAAAAAGTAGTTTTGGGTAGCGTTACTTGGAAATGCATAATTGTTCTGTGTCATTCAACATGTTCTTTCTGACTGTCACACAGTGCTTAGTCATATAGGATATAGTTTAGGACACTAAGCCTTTGGAATCAGTTCATTTATGCAAAGATTTTTCTTTCACCAATGACTACCAAGTGTTAATCTGTACTTCTTAACACACCTAGCTCCCAAATAAGCTTCATTTATATCATCATGACTTTTCTGTTGTGCCTCTGGCCTTGGTTCCCTGGAGAGAAGTTTCTGGAAAATGTTTTTCAATTCTTCATTTTCCCTTCTTCATCTTTTTTAACCTTTCCTAGGTTTCACATGATAATCAGGAGAAAAGAAAATGAAGCACCAGGTGTGTGAAATGTGACATTTAAAAAAAACCAAAACACACTTCTTTTCTTATTTCCAAAAACATATTCACACTAAAGTTAAATTATATACAGCTTAAAAGAGGAGAAAAACGTCCAAAATGCTATCACATTCTCCATATGTTTCCTTTACATTCTTTGTATTAATGCTTTGCCAAGAAAAATATCTACATGCTGCAATTATTCCCTCCATTTTAAAAATAATACATTGTGGAAAAATACACTGGTTGCTGTGTAGAAGTTTTCAAAATCACAGACTATATGTATAAAATCTCATTGCATATTCTAGACACCACAGCTGGCATTACAGTTTTATTCAGATTCTGAGAGCTGCTTATCATAAAATCAGAAATTAGTAAAAAAATATCTGGGATCAGTATAGCTTCTATTTTCACTCAAGTATGATTACATTCAATTTATCCTCCTTGCATTCTGCAAAGTGGTAGGAACCAGCACTAGTGACATTGCAAATAGTGTCTTTGTTTCTTTTGCCTCTTGTCTGGTAGGAACGCATGTATCAGGAAGAGGTTCTTTACTCTGGGAGAAGCTGGGCACTGGAACAGGCTCCCCAGGGAAGTGGTGACAGTACCAAGCCTGATAGAGTTAGGAAGCATTTGGACAACACTCTCAGGCACATTATGTCATTCTTGAGGCTGCCCTGTGCAGCACCAGGAGCTGGACTTAATGATCCTTCTGGGTACCTTCCCAGCTTAAGGTATTCTATGATTCTAGGTCCTCCCTTCCAGGAAAAGCCTGAGTGCTTGAAAAGGCCATACCAGACCTGGATGGGAACAGACTGAACTAAAAATGGCAACCATACTCTTTAGCACAGCTAAGATCCAAACATTGGTCTTTTCTGTTTCATCTGACAAAGTAGAAATGCACCATTATGGAAAGACAGACTGAAAGCATCACCATTTGAGCAGGTGCTTTCTATGAAAATTTTGAAAACATAAGGTGCACTTGTGATACAACCCTCTTCTGTTCCCCTGAGAAGCATTTCAGACACAGTTTTGTCCTCTATATATCTGTTTCCAATTAGGTTCAGTGCAGACAGTAGCAATAGTCCTGTTTTAGGGGTCAGAGCCAACACCACAGTTCATAGGCTCCTGCAGTGATTTAAGTCAGGCCCTGACCCCAGGCCTTTGAGTTCAATGGTTTCTAGCTTCCTTCTCTTCCTTCTTATTTTCAGTCATTTCCTCGAAGATTCTCTGGATGAGAGAGGAGACATGGGAGGCTAGATTAACAAATTATTAAAGGAGTTGTTTTCTAATGTAGTCAATAGTTTGACTGCAAATGTTTGTTTTCCTGTTGTTCACCAGATTCCTGTCTGTTACAGAAAGAATAAAATGCCTACCTAAAATGCAAAGCATAAGACAGATCTCTCAGTTCGCAAGAGAGCTTTGAGTGCACTTTATGTGACTATTTAATGCAGTCCTATACTGTTCTTCCTGAGCACATGATGAATAAAATACAAAAAGCTCTATTTTCAGGGTGTTAAAATGAAGTCAGTTCTTAGTGCTATTGCTTGGAACAGGAACCAAATTTTAGTTTCCTGAGATGAATGCATCTCAAAAGCTTAGTCAACCATGACTAGAAAACAAGGTCATTATTTCTGCTCTCCTAATTTTGATTTTGAATGGCATTATTACTTTCAAGCTACAGGAAACAAACCTTCACACTTTGTTTTTACTGTTGAATGGTTTGAAGGTACAAATTACCTCCCATGCATATATAATGAAAAGATTTTATGACTTTGACTGAAAAGAGGATAGAGGTGAATTTGAGAGACATCTAGTTTACTAGAAGTGGCACAAAACAATCATTATTCAACATATTTAGAAAATGTTTATATGAAAAGTGTTTTTATTCTTGAAAATGAAAAAGGGGAAAGTTGAATTGAAAATACAAAATTTAAATGAGGAGTCCAAGAAAAATTTCTATTCCAACATGAAAATAGCATAATTTCTTTAAAAAAAATAATTTATAATACCCAGCATTCCATCAAGATTAAACCAGAAAAGTTAAGCTAGCATTTAGTCTTGATTCAGAAGGCCAAACATGACAATTCATTGTTACCTGTGTGTAGATCAGATTTAATTTGCCACTGATGAAATACCTCAGGCATTCATCTGACTTCAGCCATGTAAAAGTGGGGCATTTAGTCTGGGTTAGACATCTCAGCTCCTTTACTATCCAGTCGAGTGGTATTGAAAGCACATAATATTTTTCTTATTATTTTATTACTTTTTTTTAAGAAACAAGAGAACTTGCTCTCTATTTCCAAACACTACAGTTTCCCTATAGATGTCTGAGGGTATGAATCAGGGCCTAATTCAACACAATGGATTTCCCCCCCTTTTTATCTTTTCTTGGAGAACTCATTTAAATAGCCAATATATAAATTCAAGGGATTAGGTAAAATTAGCTTCATTTTCATGAATTTTTGTACTAGTGAACTTAGGGTTTCAAGCATTTCCCTGTGTAGACAGGGAATAATTACCTCATGTACAAACACTGAGGGTGTTTGTAGTTTTGTGTCATAAGTGGTAATGTTTCCAAAATACCTTTCCTTTTTTTCAAAAATGCTGCTTTTACTGTATCCAAGCACTATGTACAGGCATAGGGAAACCATGTTGCAGTAATGTTACACAGATGAACTCCTCCCAGGTGGCCTGGATGCACACGTTCAAATTCTGCAGCAGCCAAAGGCAGCTGGCAGGATCCTGCACCTTGAAACCTGAGATCTAAACTAGTGTGAACAACATTACGTGATTTTCAAAGCACCAAGAAAAGTCTACATATTGAATTATAAACATTGGAAAAATTCAGGAATAACAAAGAAATCAAAATCAAGTTCTTACTTACCTCTTGACATCACAAATGAGGAAAAGACACCATGTAATGCTAATGTTTGCTGTTGCAACCATTATTTTTAGATTCTGAATTATTATTAGATTCTGAATTTTTTGGATGGCAAAAATTACTCTCTCTCTGCTATTTCACTTCTAATTTTCACATTATTATCCTCTCAGATTTGTGCTGACATTCACTGAAAAAAAGAAAAATAAAACATCATAAGGAAGTCCTTGTTTGCTAAACTTGAAGAGAAACATTGAAGCCCATGTGCTTGTGTTACAATTGTTAAGAGCAGAAACCACTCTTAAAAGTTAACTAAACCTTGAAATCTGGATGTTTGTCAGTATCTCTTTGTCTTTAGTATTGGTTTCATATCCAAAGACACAGCAGACCTTTTAGCAAGATTTTAATCCTTCCCAGTAGTTGCAACCTTCTTTGCAAATCACTCCATTGAGGCAGAACTGCTTTTCCCATGTAATGTCAAGCTCCTGACATGTTGGCAGTGACTTGGGCCTGGAAGCTGGGCAGCACAGGGAAAGCAGTTATTGGTGAAACCCTTCCCTTGCTGGATCTGAGTCACTACTCAACCTGCCCCAATGTATATCCTTGCAGCCCATTTGTGAAGAGCATGCAACACTGCCTTAAAGCTAGCCATACATACTTTACTAAAGTAAAAGGTCTTCTGGTTGATCATCTACTTTCATTTGCTCTGCAGCTGAATGTTGAACTTTCTGCCAGGGAAAAAATGACCAATAGGTTTTCAAGCACTGTAGTCATTATTACATGCTATCTTCTTCAGCTCACAAATTCCTATGTATTGCTGTGCTTCTGTAACATATTTCAATGCTTCTGACTGGGAACTGTTATCCCCAGAACATGCTCTCTTGTCTTCCCTCAGCAGAGGAGAGAACCCTGCTCTGCAGGTACTCACACAGCTTGCACACCTCCACACATCTCTGCACTGCACAGACTTGATCTTACCTGCACCTCCACTGTTTTACAGCAAAATCCAAGAACAGGGACTCTATATCACAACTGCAGTGTAATTGCAGCTCTGCCTCATGCTCTGAAAGAATTCCCAGGTCTGTTCAGATTACAATCATATCCCTGCCAAGCTGAATCAGCTAATCAATCCCCGGCACAGTGATAGCTAAGGTACTGACTGAACTCCTGTACTTGGGAAGCCCTCTGTGCCTAGTGTCAGCTCTAGAGAAGCACAGTCTGTACTTTGATTAATTTCCTGAGTTTCTATTGTCAATTTCAATCTCTTGGAAAGGCACAAGACAACATTAAAAGTGAATTGAAAAAGTGTTTTGTAACCTCTTGCTGAGATATTTCTCAGTATGGAGTATGTCAGGACTGAAACTTATTTCAAAGTGTTCAGCTTTTGTCAGCTGCAGAGGTAAAATATGCAGAGCATGCAACTGCAAGGGCAGAGGAAGGGCTGATTTCTCAGGGATGCATGTCCTGTGATTTCAGTTGGAGTTGTGAGCAGTCATTCAACATATTTGAAAAATATTAAACCTAAAAGAGCACAAGCTACTTTCTGATCCTGTTGGTGATATATCCTATCTTCCTTCTCTTTTCCTCAGTCAGGCAAAAGAGATCCTCTCACCCCTTCAGGTGGGGCAGAGAAAGCATCAAGCCTTCAAAACCTGCCTGTGACTAACATGGGATATGACACAAGATATGTCCCCCAGCACCTCCTGCCCTGTTGAAGCATTCTTTGCAGAAGGCACTCGAAAAGAGGAGAGAGCTGAAGGCAGGAGTTTGCCCTGCAGAGCTCTGGTGCTTTATCTCAGATCACAGCCTCTATATCACAGGAGCTGCTCCCCAAGCGTTTGGCCTCTTGACAAGTCCTATTCAGTAATGTACACTAAATGAGTGCAGGTTTCCTGATAGTAACAGCCTTTTCTAGGAATTAGAGCTGAGGCTATCAAAGTTATAATTCTTCACTTAGAGACATTTGATAAGAATAATTTTTTTTGGTCGGGTCTGGTTAGAGCTGATTTGCAGTCATGAGTGCTGTGGGCAAAAATCAATTTAGATAATCTAAGCCCCCAGCAATGAAACTTGAGACTACATGAAAGCTAAATCTAGTCTTGTAGACCAAAATACAATATGTCATGTACAAGCTGTTTTAGTTTAGTTGACTTAAATTTAACCCCATTTAGTTGAATTTTTATGTTTTTTAAATAATCACACTAAACCCAGCCCACAGAAATCTGCCTTATGCTAGGATTTTTTCCTAACACTCTTCTCCATTTAAAGGCAAGAAAAAATTGTGAGTGAGGAAAATACTAAAAAATATATAGTCTTGTAAAACTAGATTAGTTAAGAGTTAGTTAAGAGTTCCAATTTAGACTGATCACTTCCTTCTCTGTACCTCAGTTCTCCCATCTGTAAAACAGCACTGTCTTCCCCAGTGAAGCATTTTGAAATCCAAGAGAAACACAGTACTAGCAGTAATGGTATTATCGTCAGCTCTGTTTAAAGTTATGCTAAACAACAATTAACTCATCATATGGGATTTTTCAGAAGGATAATATTTTATCTTACTACAGTAGAAAAATATAGAATCATAAAGTAGTTTGGCTTGGAAGGGATCTTAAATATCTTTGAGTTCAACCCCCATGCCATGGTCAGGAACATTTTTCAGTGAGTCTGCTCAAAGCCTTACCAACATGGACCTTGAACACTTGCAAGGATGGGACATCCACAACTTCTCTGGGTAAGAGTACTGCTTTTCAGTTTAAAGCCATTACTCCTTGTCCCATCACAACATAGCCTTGTAAAAAGTCCCACTCCACCTCTCATGCAAGCTCCCTTCTAAGTACAGGAAGGCTCCTATGAGGTCTTCCTGGAGCCTTCTTTTCTCCAGGCTGAACAACTTCAACTCTCTCAGTCTTCATAGGGAGTGGTTCCAGTCCTTTGATCATCTTTCTGAGCCCCCTCTGGACTTGCTCCAGCAGGCCTTCAACTAGATCAGGTTTCTTAGAGCTCTATTGACCCTGATCTTGAATGTTCCCAGGGGTGGGGTAGTTATACTGTGAACTGTAATCAGAAAAAAAATTAGGCAAAACATTAAGTCCACAAAAATATCTACTGAGTTTCCACACCTTCCTTCAGAAGCTGAAATTCAGACTTTGAATATTTGTCTATAAAAGAGTTAAAGAAAATGTTTTGTTAACTACAGACACCCTAGGCTTGTGTATGCTGATGACTAAAGGACTTTCTCATTTGCACTCTTGTAATTTGTTTGAATTCTTTTTTTAGTATTACTTCTCCAAAAAGCATTCAGGAGTCACATTGTTTCAAAAAGTTGAGAGCTTTGAACACAGCAAGTGGCTGGAAGCTCTTGACTTCAGAAGTGCAGCGGCCATGCCAGCTGGAGTTGTTTTTCCTTGACAGCCCAACTGCTGTGGGTGAATTCCAACCCAGACCTGGATCAGTAGTCAGATTTGATGGCATGGATACATAGTAGTTGTAAAAAACATGAAAATAAACATCTACTACATGAGAGACAATGAGTTCCAGCAGTTTAACAGGTCACACAAATTTGGTGACCTAAGACAAGATATGAAAACAAAAGGTCTGTGTGAAACTGTCTCCAACTAGTAAGCATACAGCCATAGTGTATACTGAGGGAAAATAATACCTGTTTGAATCCAAACATTGTCATTAATATTTTGAGGATATCAGTCTCCACTATGCATAGACTGTTTCAAAAATGCTTGTGCAAATATTAACTTCTCTTTCTGGTTGTAGACATCACAGTCCTGTATATAACCTGAAAACGTGTCTTTGGTAAATCTGATCATTGTCATGATCTCTATAAACATGCTTTTGTGGTGCATGTTGTCTGATTATAAACTCTCTAGTGGTCATGATGGAGGTGTTGCCCTGAGTCTGCAAAGACAAGAGGCACACTCCAAACAGTTGTAAAAAGCAACATGAGCTTTAAGTCTGTGTGGAAAAGCAATTAGTAAATCAAGTAAAAGCAGAAAACAAGTAAATGCAAAAGAAGCTGAAACTGCATTTGAGATTTGTATTGCTAGGTGTACTTATCAAGGGTCTTGCTATTCTAGTATGATACACTAAGTAATAGTATTTCATTTCATGTACTTGTCCTTTGTCTCAAGGGCAAGGGCTTTTTCCTGAGTAATAATGCCAATAATGTTTCTTCTGTCAGTTTCTTAATTTTTTCCTTGGGGTATTAGGGAAGATGGCTAGACAGAGAATTTTCTATCAATTTCATCTTTCCTCTGAAACCTCAATAACTGTTGAAAGTTGAAAGAAAACAAGATATGAAAAAGAGACTTTTTATTTCTGTAGAAAAAGGTGACTGTATGCCAAAGTACAAGGTTTTGTTTGTTTTTTTTTCTTTTTTTTTTCTTTTTTCCTCCCAGTGAAATCACCCATGCCTAGGTCTGGTGTTTAGTTTTTGCCTGTGTAATTTATTTATAAGCTGTATTAAATATTTGTAAAGCCTGCTTCTGGTCTTGTGCTTCAAGGCAATAAAGACAGAAAATGTTTACTCCTCTCATGATTTACCATGAGTGTTGCTTATTTAATTTGAGAAGAACTTCATTCCACATGTTTCAGTTGTTTACTTACTGCAGAAGCTTCACAGATGAAACAATTCTGCTGGAGTGGTAAGTGATAGCTAATATA
This sequence comes from Campylorhamphus procurvoides, assembly GCA_013396655.1. Classification (NCBI taxonomy): domain Eukaryota; kingdom Metazoa; phylum Chordata; class Aves; order Passeriformes; family Dendrocolaptidae; genus Campylorhamphus; species Campylorhamphus procurvoides. The sequence continues at coordinate 270,665 of WBMV01000893.1, forward strand.
TAATCTTAGAAATTAGTCTACAAATAGTCTGAAAAGGCAGGAGTAATTCAAATTCTTCTGAGCCTGAAGCTTTTCAAACAGTTCCAGGTACTTAGGTGAATGGGTTTGGCACACAGAGATTCCCCTCTCACATACCTACATGGATCCCCCCACCATCTCAACACCTTCCAAATCCACCCCCCGCCCTTTTTTCACCTTTCTCCATCCCTGTCTAAGTACCATTCTTTGCACTGTTATTTCTCTGCTTTACATGTTACCACTGCACAGTTTTAGTGCCTAGCTGAGCTCCAGCAGTGACTTGATGCCAGACCAGTAAGCTTGCTCCATCATTCATTTTCAGGATGCTCTCTAGAGCATAGGTTATTCAGAAGAGTCCGTTCCTTACCAATTCAGCATTTCTCCCAGTAAAAACTAAACCACATCAACGCAAAACCACTGGGTGTTTGGGTTTACATCATGATAGTCAGGCTTATCCTGATAACTTAGAGGATTTGCTTGGAGCGTGGTCACTCATGAGACTCATGTCCTACTGTGAAAGCTACTGACATCTATGTCTCATGGCTGCAGCTTTCAGCATCCATCACTTTGCTTTAAAGGCAGCCCTAGTCCCAGACATTGGGACCATCCAAGACCAGGCTGGGTTGTGGGTACACAGGTGGGCCAGATTTGGTGGAGTCCATGGCCAGGCATGGCCAGGCTGTGGGGAGATGGAGTGCAACCCTGCTGCACTGTTTCTGGGGCAGGTGCTGATGGCTCTGGAGCTCTGACATGGGGTCCTGGGCTGTGGGCGGGTGGGCAACGCCCTAAGAGGCTATGCAGGGACAGTAACACCTGCAAATGCCCTCAGAGTCCTGGTAGAATCTTGCTTTGACATTGCCTCAGAGTTAAATATTCCTGAAAGAAGACCTGTATCCAGCAGCTCACATTGGCAATATGGGCTCAACAACATTTGCATTTTTGAGGCTAGAACAGTACCAGATCTGAAGAAAACACAGAACCAGTCGTAGTCACCACTTGGTACTCCCAGGCAGCCAGGACTTCACCCCCAAACACAGCACAGTAAAAGATCCCAACAGCAAAGGCTCTCTGAAGACAATGTGACCATCTTTGCTCAATGCGGTCCTACTTTGACACTCTCTGGCCAAGGTGAGATGCACACACAGGAGGGTTCAGCATTTGGATTCAGACAATAAGTGTGTCTGCTTTTGGGGATGAAGTATTTTTCAAGAACTTGGGCTTGGAGTCCTGGCTTGGACTTGGGTCCATCTACCCTGCAAACACAGCAATTTCAAGGAATCCAGGAGGTGGATTCTGGTATTTTTCCATCCTGCCATATCAGGAAAAAAATTGTGCAATTAGAAATACTGTTATGATTTTTTCATAGACCATAGCATCCTGTGAGACTAATTAGTAAAAGACAGAAATCTTCCTAAAGATTAAGTCAAGAGGAAAGATGAAATGTTCTCCTTTTCTCTGCTTATTTCCAGTGATTCAGCTTATCAACTTATCAAATGGTAGGAAAGTACAATAAGGTGAGAGTGATCCACGAATTCCACAAACCCTGTTAGTGGTAAGTTTGTAGCTAGCGCTGTAGGTGGTCACAGTTTATTGCCTTAAGTCTTTTTTATTCACTCTCTCACTGTATACATGTCTGGAAACATGCCTTTCAAGCCATATTCTGTGCAGCTGCCAGATGACACCAATATCTAGCCCAGGCTAGATACATGGCATTATGTACTTTTCTTGAAGTGGCTGAAAATATTCACCCTCTATGACTCAGAAATGAATCAAGAAGAACATGGCTTTGTCTTCTTCATCTTTAAAAGGTAATAGCCCACAAATGTATATGAAAGTTATTCTCTGTAACATCTGCAGTTCTTTAATCAGGAAAAGCTTATGTTTGATCAAGCTCAAGAAAGAAATCAGAATTTATCTTTCCAGAAAGCAAGTAGGAACATCTGCAAAACAGTATGGAAGCCACAGGGATAAAGCAACTGCACCATACCTCACAGCAGCAGTAAGTGATAAAACACATCATTAACTCTGAAAAACATCTTTTAATGTCTGCCTTACTCCCATTATTTCCCTCCTTCCAGTACAAAAAGAAGCACATGGCAAAGGTATTTGTCATCCCCCATAAAAACAGAAGTAGAAGGTTAAGATAGTTTACTTGTGCCCACATTCCATTAGATACCCGTCTATGGATATAATTCTGCTAAAACAAACCATCATAAGGAATGCTCTAGGAGAAAGACAACAAAGTTACTCATAAATTTCTTTATAATTTTTTATTATTTGTAAGAAATAGTTTTTTCATTACCAATCAGATTTGATGTGCAATTAAGTCAGAGATAAAAAAGAAAGTTAACAAGTTTCTTAGGAGAAAGAAAAAATGGATGGAACATGATCTAATTGGATTTTAATATTATACAAATATCAGAGGGCTGTGAACTTTGAGGTCATATTCTCTCATCCTTCCTTCCTTTTTAGGGTCAACATTTCCTGGTGAAAGAGTGTGACAGCTAAGAACCTACCTTTAGTATTGCCCAAATTCTTCCAGTACAGGTCACCTTACTGTATGCTGCATTGCCATGCCACACCAAAACAAATGCACTAGAAGAGAGGTGCCTGATGACAAGACAGCAAGTTGAATATGAGTCAGCAGTGCCCTGGCAGCCAGAAGGGCCAACCATGGGGGGACATCAGGCAAAGCATCTCCAGCCAGGCGAGGGAGGGGATTGTCCTGCTCTTCTCTGCACTGGGGCAGCCTCACCTTGAATATTGTGGGCAGTTTTGGGTGCCATAATGTAAAAAAATTATTAAGCTGTTAGAGAGTGTCCAAAGGAGCGCAATGAAGATGGTGAAGGGCCTTGAGGGGAAGCTGTATGAGGAACAGCTGAGGTCACTTGGTCTGTGAAGCCTGGAGAAACGGAGACTGAGGGGAGACTTCACTGCAGTTGCAACTTCCTTGTGAGAGGAAGCAGAGGGGAAAACACTGATCTCTCTGTGGCGACCAGTGACAGGACCTGAGGGAATGTCCCGAAGTTGTGTCAGGGGAGGTTTAGGTTGGATATTAGAAAAAGGTTTCTAAGGGTCACACCTAATGAACAGGCTCCCCAGGGAAGTGATCACAGCACCAAGGCTGACAAAGTTCAAGAAGCATTTGGACAATAGTTTTGGGCCCATGATGTGACTCTTAGGAAGGGTCCAGAGTCAGGAGTTGGACTCACTGATCTCCTGTGATTCTGTGAAATGTTACCAAGAAAACAATAAAGGAAGGAGATTTGAGAAAGGTTGTCTCTGCTACTTTTTACAAATTTTACTTGGTCTGCCTATTTATGATCTGAGTAATACAATCATAGAATTGTTAAGGTTGGAAAAGGCCTCTAAGATCATCAAGTCCAATTGTAAAGCTAGCCACCATGTTCTCCACTAAACCATTTCCTCAAGTGCCAGAGGACACATTGAAATGTGTCTAATATCTCTAAGATATGTGATATATTTACTGCAATCTTATAACTAAACATCCTCTCTCTCCTTTTCTCTAGGTTATTCACTCTCCAAGTTTCTGGTCAGATTTGGGGTTGGACTTCCCCACCAGTCATAAAGGCAGTGCTTTTAACAAATAGCTAGACCTATTTCCTGCAAGGTTCTCTACTGTCTCATCCCCTCCTTGTACCCCATGTATCAGTAGGCAAATCACAAAGGGTTCAATCACTACAAGCTTCCTAAGGCACAAGACCAGTGAATGAGGTGATTATAAATTATCAGATTATCGGGTCATATATTTTTCCTTAATTTCTCAAAGGATGAAGTGGTAACAAAGGTAACACTTTTTACCTCTTTGATCTTCATCACCTTAGTATCTATGTGTTCTGTTTTTTTCCTCTTTGTTTCAAAAGGTGCTTCTAAATATTTTGAAGAGCTATGGAGCAGACGGTTCACAGTTAGATCAGAGATTTACCCTCTGTGGTCCCTTTCCTTTCTCCAAAAAGATAGATCAGTTGTTCAATTACCCATTAATTATATCCAGCAGCAGAGCAGGTTTATCTACAACCCTTAAACAGGGTTCAGACATGAGAATTACTGAACAATGTTCCAAATACAGAAACAGATAAAATATGCAAAGAACAGGTGAGGAATATTGAGAAATAAATATTTGGGTAAGTATCTCTTAGTAGCAGCTACAATTTAATTTTGATATTGTGTGCAAAACAAGAAAGTACATTCCTATAGAAGTAACTTTAATCAGGAGCATGATGTTTGATCAACTTGCTCTGACCAGTTCCACGTTCACTTCAGCACGTAAAGACTAACTGTGAGTGACTTTAATCTGTTTCACAATCCATCCAGGATGCGATTTGGTGGCTAACCATTATAGTGGCTTTGTTTCTCAATAAAAGGGTGAAGTAGAAGAAGTTCTCTTTCATGGTAACAAATATATTTAGTACAGAGCCACATTATTGTGTAGGTTGCTTAAGGAATTGCCAATGAATTCACTGAAGAAAATGAACAGCAATAAAAATAAACTATTCAACATAAAGTGAAACATATTTAATTTATGCTATGAAGATTATTTGAGAGCTTCTTAATATTTTTTTAATGTTGGTCACATTTGCTCCAGATGTAGTATAATACATGGAGCTTTCAATTTAGCAAAGAGGTTAAAAGAAGGAGAGGTAAGGACCTAAGGTGATGCCATAGCATGATAAAAATATATTGTATCAGAAAGGGGTAATTCCCTCTTGTCCTCTGTGCTGAGGCAGTACAAATAAATAAGTCTAGAGTACCTTAAAAAATCTATACTGTATTTAAAGCTTTAGTGAAGGAGATTACATAATCTATTTAGCTGACAGATTTTTATGCTAACATGAATTTATGGCTTTAGAAAACTTCCCTAATATCTGACCTCAAATTCTGTCTTTGGGGAAAAGAAGGTGAATGTAGTCTTCCTTGTAACAGATTTATGTATTTTGAAAAACTGTCATCAATCTTCCATTTTTTAGATGAAATAAAGCCAAATTAAAATATTTGAATTTTTTTTTACTTTCCTGTAGACTATAATCCTGTGCTGAAAAAATGTATCAGAAACAGCAGAAAAGGCCAGTTCAGACATAAGCAAAACTTAGTAAACAGACTAAACATTGACAAGCATTGTGTAGGAAACATCCTTGTTAGTATACCATATCACAAAACTTGCCGTATTTAAAATAATGCGACTTTATAGTTCATTGTTGGTCTATTGTCTAACCCACAGCCTAGTCAGGTTTTTGAATTTTGTATTTAGACATCTGATTTCTCCTTTCTGGCTGCAAAGATTTACAGTTACCTTTTCTGAATTTCACTGTCTTGATTTTGAGCCATTTTCCAATTTGACAAGAATTAAAAGCCCCCACTCAATCCTTGCCTCAAGGCTGTCATGCTTCTTAGCCTGGTTTAATTTGCAAATTTGATAAGCAGGCTTGTTTACCATCTCCTGAGCTTTCAGCGAAAATATTAAAGAGAATCTGGGTCAGGGCAGAACAAGTCTGTGGCTCACCTGAGGGTCCTGCAAGTGTGAGACTATGAGCTGTTTACCGAATAGACTTTTTAACTGCTTCTTGTTTCAGCTCACACTGGTCTTCTCTCTATCACACTTCCTTAGCCGTTTTATAAAAAACAGCATATGAAGACTAGAATCAATTGTTCTCTCCCGATACGTGCTGCAGAAAACAAAAGTGATCCGCTGTGGCTTGATTTGGACTCAGCAATGGTAAGTAGTTGTTTTGTTTTGTTACTTCATTATCTCAGCATTTCCAAATTGGCTACTTATTAATTTCTTTCAGCAATTTTCTGACTATTTAATCTGGGATGACAGATTTAGAATTCCTCTTGTTTTTTTCTATATTTCTCTTTTATGAAGAGGTGTAATTTTTTTATCTTCCCTTTTGTCTTTCATGTTTTTCCAAAGTTGTACATTGTTTATTCTGCTCAGTTTTGAGTAGTTCTTTATGTCATCTGGGGTGAATTTTAGAGGTGTTGCTGACATTCATTGATCTCCTTCACATAAATACTATTTGTTTGTGCCCTACTCACATGTCTGGCTTGGGGAGAACGCATCATTAATATCTTTAATTTTTCAGATTTTTTTCCCCAATATTGATTAGCATACTGAGTTGGCTGAGTTGGCATTGAGGACATTAAACTTTCGGATAATTAAAGATATTTCACAAGAACCATTCCCATTAAAGTATCTGTCTTCTAATAATATAATGTGGGACACCTCCTACAAGTCTTTAAATATCACTAGGCTGTGTTGACACTGTTCTGAGGGGAGTGCTTCCTATGCCTTAAGTCTTCTCCACAAAAAAAAAAAAAAATTCTGGATATCTGCTTACATGAATGTTTATTGGTTGGTCTTATTTATAATTTGGTAAATTACTCTGTTCACCATAGCTTTTATGACTTTTAAAAGTTATTAGGTTGTCATTCTACTATGTTCAATCCCTCTTAGTCACGCTTGGCTAGCTCTATTAGCTTATTTGATGCCTTTAATACTAAATCTTCACTGGCATGATCACAGTGTATCCATTTTCAACTTATTACATTAATATCTCTCATTTTCCAGATTTCTTTGAAGCAAATAATTGACTGTAATCAAGAGCTTGAATGTTCTTGTGCAGCTGCAGATTCGTCTGTCTGCCACAAAGGCTTTTAATTACAAAGTAAAGAAAAGCAAACAAAAACATTTGTTTTACCGAGGGTTCTTCATGAAGAGCTGTTTGAATCTGAAAAATCACCAAGTAAAGTTAAGATACGCTGTCATGGCACTCATAGATTACTGCCCTAAAAATTATGTCATTAATATAAATTAAAGCACTGCAAATATCTTGATAAAAATGTAAAACATGATGAAAGTATTTTTTTATTTTATTCAAAATTTATGTCAGACAAATTTCATTCCTCTACCGTCAAATTTGATATTAAAAAAAGAGCTTTTTTATATTGCTAATCTCCTGAACATTTATCATACAGTCACAGCTCATAGATTAGGTCCTTATTTAAATTTTTAACATCCTTCGAAAAAGTCATTTATTTTCACTACATATGATCACAATTACATCTTTGTTCACATCTTGCTTCCAAAACATGATTGGTGAAATCTTTGTAAGCAATTAATTGGGCAGACATCTTCAAGTTCTGAAATCAGTACCTGAACAGGTTCTTGTGTTTATGAAAAATAATTTTTGCCATAAGCCAAATTTCTGTAAGTATAATGCTTAAAAAGTATTTTTATTATTTAATGAACCACTGAAGAAACAATGTGCAAAAATAAGCTAATATCCAACATCCCTTTGTAATAAGGAACTAAATTTTTCAGAAGAAGAAAAGAGAAAGAGAGAGAAATTAATTTGTAAGTGACCAAGATGTTGATGTAGGACACTAGGAGCCAGTGGTAAGGATTCATGCATAGGGGTTCACTCTGCTACTACAAAACATGTTTGATATGCATATATAGTTATACATAAAAAAATTCAAAATCGGTCTTGCAACAAACAGCAAGGAAATACTTGTCTTTTATTCAACTTATTTTCTCAGTGTCAGATTGTTGGTACACTGCATGGGAGTCTTTTGACTGATTTGCTAAATTCTTGTCCTTGAAGAGTGACAGACCCTTTTGTGTGGCTTTTCCATTCTTCATTTTCCACGTTTTCATGTGATGGAGTACTTTTAAACAATATTTTCTGTACATGCTGTGCAAAACAGTGGTTTGGTGCATGGCATGACCTTCTATGGATTAGAGCTACATTGATTTACCATGATTTATTAATCACTTATAAATTCTGTAGGAAATGGAACACCAACCCTTGGTCTAGAAGAGTTCCACATGCTCTCAAAGTTTCTGGATTCAATACTGTGAACTACCTTCACATGAGCCTGCTTTTAAAATGCCTTATAAGTGGCACCTTCTATTGAACTCTCCAGAGGACTTCTAGTTTGATAATATTGTCATCAGATTCTGAATTCCAGCCAGGTTTAATATTACTTACTTTATCTGGCCTCATTCCTAGGACTAAGTCCACAATGTCCTTTGGTCTTGGTAGTTTGTTAAATAAGCATATTCCATCCACAAATGATATTCCAGTTTCTCCAAGGACATTACTTTCATGATGCCTGTGATTCTTAGCTGCTCTTATAGATTCAAACTTAGTTTTTTATGTATTATTACTTAAAATATGCTAAACTCCTGACATTAAAGAACTGAATCATGAACCCAGAGCAATTGATTATTAAGTGGAGAAAATAGATTTTTCTATATTTCAAGATTTGTCCTACAAACCCTGTTTTCTTGACTATTATTGTCTGCCAAAAAATTTTACTTTTTTTCCCCTGCTCTCACCTTTATACTTCTCTTTTATTCTTAGTTTATAGCAATGCATGTTCTTTATTTATTTTCCTTACAGTGAGAATGCTTCAGATCCTTCTGAGCTAGATTAAGATCAAGAAGAGCTGTGGGAGGTGAACAAAACTGAAGAATGGGTTGTTATTGAAAATTTCACGTGAAAAAAAGGTGCTGTTTTTTTTATGGTAAGCTCATCTTAGCTTTAGGTTTTAAGAGTATCCATTTGGTTTGTATTTGTAGTGCCTTGATTGCTAAACCTTTTTATAATTTATTTAGTTGTAGCTATTGCATTTTTTGCAAGAGCTTCTGTTCTGAGTAAGGGTTTTACCCCCTGAAGCACCCACTACCCAAATATTTCTTCCATATAGTTGTGATATAGTTCCTGCTGATTTCCATACCACTCAGTTAGGGGTATGTATTAGGTTTTCTGTAACCATCTCAGATTTAGGAAATGCTCAGCACCTACTGATGGTGGTTACTTGCCTTACCTATGAGTTTACTCATTTTCTTAGATTTTTTCTCCCTCTTTGTTTCTTCCATGAGAGTCCTTACACTCTTTCATCCTGAAAATGTAGGCAAACTGGAGTCTTTCATCCCTATGTTGTGAACATACACGTGTAAATAATGTCCCCTGAAGCACAAAACAGAACTGACTTCACAGGGCTATAGTATTTTTCAGGAACTTATTAAGAGACTCCATAACTTTAGCTACATGGATCAGATCAGAATGTGCTCAGGAACAGAAACAAAATAAAAAGAAACATTCAAACTCAAACAGTCCATAAAATATCAGCATTAACTTTTCTGCCCAAAATATTTTGTCTATGCAATCTTGGTCTGGGAAGATTAAGGTTCCATAACCAGATTTTATTAATTTTTATTTATTATTTATTTATTATATTAATTTCAGTAATATACACATAATGATACATATAATTAAAAGTTATATGCACATAATTATTTGTAATACATTACATATATGTAAAACAAAAACCAAAACAAAATAGTTTTAAAAATCTGATTGAAAATAAAATATTTAGGTTTAGAGTGTCTTCAGAAAGATTACAGCTTTTCATGAAAAAGAACATTTCCCTAAAATGATGAGTTTCATCAGGCAAACACTCAATAATTCATCTCTGTTGACAAAAAAAAGACTTGAGAGCAGAGACAATGGATGCAAGAATTGACCAAGATCACTGCATACCATACAGAATAAAGGTAACACATACCAAATACCTGTCCAGTGTACTATTCATTGGACCAATCTGTCTGTCTGTCTCTTTCCCTTACAGTTAATCTGAAATTACTTTCCAAGTCAAATAATATATCAAAATATAATTAAAATAAAAACTCAAATAACAACAACTAGCTGCTTCACATCTTGAAGTGTGTTCTGTTTAATTAAAAACTAGAATGAAAAGTGTTATATATTCTTCTAGAAACTTATATTTCATTGATACTGAAAGAAACACCACAGCTTCTTTCCCAAAAATGTCCCAGATTTATATGCATGCAGCTCATAGCTGGAAACTGTATTAATGCTTTGTCTCTCTAACAGAGCTAGTGTACTTCGCCATTGCTTTTTCACAGATACCTACAAAAAGATAATTGGTTTTATTTTTTATCTTGTCATGTTTATATAAAACAAAAATAACAGTCTCACGCTAGAAATAATACAAAAATAAATGTAAAGGTTTTCAGACAACTGAATGAGAACTGTATTATATACATGTATGTATATTTTATATTTTATTTCCCCAAGTATTTAGATACAATTTACCTCTAAATCAGAGGTGACATGATTCATAAAATATGCAAATGTAATTTCTTTTCAGAAAAAAAATTAAAATAGGAATAAACATCTTTTAGTCACAAAGTGCATGAACATACCCAATAAAAGCTCATTTCATCATATAACTTATTTGTTCATAAAGCTTTTGATTAGCTTAACAAAGAAAGTCTTCCTAGAAAATAAAATGTCTTTGCATTTAGCCTTTTTCCTTATACATGTAAGCAAGAACTTAGCTAAATAAAACATAAGTTTTCTCTATTTTCTCAAACATAAGAAATATATGTAAGGTTCACTAAAGCTTTCTGCGATCATCTGTTTTTTCTTCAATGCAAGTGAGCATTTAAAAGCGGACACCATAAAGTATTTTTCTGTCTTTTGTATTTTCTTAAAACTCCTTTCATTGCCGGAAGGGGTGAACATGATGAAAACACAGGGCTTAGGGTGAAGGAATGGCCAAAGATACTTTCAAAAGCTCTCACTGCTTATTTGAAAACTCGCACTGAAGTTAAGTGGTATACACAGAGCTGACTGAGTTGTGTTACATTTTCTTCTTACTAAATGTGTACCTTACAGGGCCGTACATATAGAGAAATCCCATAATAAAAAACCTCCTGTTTTCAGAGTCTAGCCCGAATTATCCAGAAATCCTTCACTTATTTTAGTACAGTGATTTTAGACAATTTTCCTTGTCAGTCTTTTTTTGTTGAGAACTAATTTCAAGAGGAATCAAAACTGCGTCTATCTTATGTCTTAACATAAGTGTGATTATATTAAGTATTATGCAGCTACTCAATGGGCTATCAGTGGGTTATGTCAACTGTAGTCTATAGTCAGATAGAACTGAAATGGACTTAATATACAAACCTGAGCATATTTGACTAGATGCCTCTTCATATACATCTTCATTAAAGCCTTGCTCAGGTAGTAAATTCTGTTTTAGTGTCATCACAGTTTCAATTATAACATTAAAAATTAACTTAGATTAATTATATTATTTGCTTAATTAATGTTCAGTCAGATCTCTCTTTGCCTATAACCATAACGTCCAAAATAAAAAACAAGATTATAAATCTAAAGATGTTACACTTAGAAAGTTGAGTAGAACTTTTCTGAAGAGCCCTCTACCTCTTTCTGCAAGGCATCTTGAGGCCTTTCGTTTCTAAACATGTACTCAGCTTCCCAGAAAAGAGAGATTTTTTCCCAGATACCTCTGTCTCTTGAAATAATCCTAACCGTGGGCTGCAGACCACCCTGTGAACCTTGCTGTGTTGAACACTCAAACTGTCCTCAACTCAGTTCAGACCTCTTCTCTAAGTCACTGTGACATTCATGGCGCCCCTCACATGCATCTCAGCCTTTGAACAATGCTTTTGGCTTTTTGACCATGGATTTTGTTTTAAACTGCAGAAGAGGTAGTAAATTTTAGGCCATCTCCATTATACTTGCATGAAATGAGCCACAGGAGGCAAACTATGAATGTTAGTCTGTCTTAACCCTGGTCACCACCGGTCTTCATTACATGAACAAATTATGATACATTTCTTTCTGCAGTTCTTCCTCTTTTTATTTTAAAATACTCCATGAAAATATTCGGTTTTAAAATACTCCATAAAAGTTGTCAGTTCTTATCATTCTACTCCAACAATCAGATTATAGCAGTGAAGTCTACAGAAATATAAGAAAGTAGTGTGGAATAAAGTTGAAGAAATGAGATGCTTTGAATGCTGTTTTAGTAACTCATATTAGTACTTTCTTGTCAAATGTTATCAGGTAATAACAATTTAGACTTTTTCGTTACAGGAAATGTTGAAATGAACATTGACCCATCATAAAAAATTATGGATTTTATTACTGTATAATGGATAAACCCCTTTCACAGGAAATGCACCTGATTACTCACTAGACTTGGTAAGCAATCATGTTCTGTAGTTAACACACTCAGACAGGATGCTTTAAAAAAGGTTTAATTATTCCTCTGACTAAGGGGAGTTAAAAGTCTTCTGCTCTGATTGAAATAATTGAATATTAATTGGTCCATGAAGAGAGAACAAAAGGCCTGTATGAGGGTTAAAGCATTTATGTAGGAGTCAAGGCTTGTTTAAATTCTTTATAATAATTATCCACTGGAGACGAACACCACTTCTCCCAGGTGAATGTTCTTCTCTTCTTGTTATCTGTGAGCAGCCTTCAACATCTTCTGAATCTATCTGGCTATATACATTAGAGAAAAAGAAAATAATGTGAAAAACCTCTGCAGACGTGGGTTTCCTGAAGGACTGTGGTTGTTCAATAGTTTTGCAACCCCAATTCCATGGCTTCTGCCTCATCGATCTCCTTAAAAATGTGTCAGCAACTGTCTTTCAGTCTTTGTTTTGTTTTTCTATGTCTCTTATGGAGAAAGAAGTCTGCAGTATCTCCTAGTATTCACACATTCAAGAACATATATGTGAATAAAGAAAAAAAACCCAATAATTTGGAGACCTGATTTTGGCAACAAGATCTCTTATGCATTTACAGTTGGAAATATCTATAATTATCTGAGCCTGAGGTACTTCCTTAAACAATACTGACATTGTCTGATTGTACCTAATAGTGTGATAGATACAGATGTTGGTATTTTTGCAAATTGAGGCATAATCTTGCAAATCTTGTCCTACCATATTTTAAGGAGTCTTTCTATTTCACTACTTGTTTGCAGAGAGCTAGAGCTCTATAAAGGAGGCTGAGGATTAAAAGAGAGTCCTGGTTTTTTTTCAAAGAAACCTATGAGCACAGATTGCTGTGATGCAAAAATTAGTCTTTCAGCAGATAAAAGCTGGGAAGAGAGAACAGGGGTAAAGTTCCTATGTTTACTGTGACAGCACATCTCTGCTTCTTTTTGTCCTATGTTAAAAATCATCCTTTCTTGGGACAGTAAGATACAGAGAGGCCGTATCTGTCCAAGCATGATCGAAGGCAGGGGTGAGACATAATTTATGAGGCATCCCTAAAGAGAGGCTAAAAGTTCCTAGTAATGGAGTTATGGTGTTTAGCAAAAGGAAATAATGGAGGATGAGGTGGAAAGCCATAGGCAGCTTGAAAAAGAGGAGTTACCGTACAATTAACAATGGAAAATGTGCATATTGCATTGAAGGAAACCTCCAAAATTTGCAGTGAGATTAGAATAGGCCAGCTGCTTATCTCTGTGGCAATGCTGAACTAACACAGCATTAACAACTGTCCTTTCAGTCATTTTGTCTGAAACTGAAAGCTTCTGTTTCTCAAGTGATTGACACCGGAAAGTAGCACTCAGTTATCAGCTGAGAAGAAGAGTGATCATTTCTCCAGCAAAGCCTTACTGGCATTACAGTGTCATTACTGCTTCTACTCTGGTCTGTGTTCATCTTGACACTTATTTCATGCTTTTTCTGCATCCAATTTTTTTCTTATCCATTATACCAGCTTTGGAAAATTAGCTTCCTTTTTTTATGAGAGACTGTGGGAAGGGCACTGGAAAATGGTTTATCTTATTTTTTTCCTTTTTCAAATGCATGCTGTGGACTGTAAGAATCTAGTCACAGAATTTAACTCATTCTCCAAGTAAATCAGTAATGTGGATTTATTACTCCTATCATATTGTTCATATTAGTGGTAGGCAGATGCAAGCCCATATTATCCATGAAATGGAGACACAATTTTCAACAAAAAGTTTGTCTCACAAGAAAGAGACATCCTCAAAGTAGTTAAATACCACAAAATATATTAGTAACTGCACCAAAGATTCAAGACATCTGTAAAATGTCATCACCCTCCTTTTCCTTTTAAAACATAATTAACAAAGAGAAGTTCATTAGTTCAAAGATCAGCAGTTAAGAAAAATCGATTTACTTTTTAACAAATATATTGCAAATGTCTTTGCAATTTAATGTTAACTCAAATTAAACAAAATTAATTTGCAAAATGTGACAAATCTCCAAAATTGAATCAAGAAACTCCTCAGAAAAAAAAAAAGAAAAACCAATTACACTTTGCATATTAAAAAACAATGCTTTGGAAGGCTGAAGGTGAAGTTTTCACATTTTGAATGCCACTATCTTGCTAACAGCTCTATAGATTGTGACTTCACAGCAGTAATGCACTGCTTCCTAGTTACTGCCTCCAGCTGAATTCCATCTTGATTTTTATGCATCTCAGTTTCCTAACACTCAACTAAATAACACCATTAGTCCAGAGTATTTTGGTTCCAGACATGAAAATGTAGAGAGGACTGCTTTTAGGCCAGTATTTCTGTTTAAACGGTACCTTTGAAGGTAACATTATTTAAAGAAAATAATGACTCAAGATAATGCACAACACAGTGCTTACATACCATCATATTTTAATAAATTTGGAACACAAAACTACAAGCGTAGAAGGAAAGAATTTTAGATGCTGCCATGGCTATTAGAAGTGTATTATTCACCAAAGAAGAGTGGCCAGGTTTAGACCTGTGCTTAACAGGTGCATCTCTGTAATAGTTTTGTTAGATATTTCAGAGCACATAGTTGGTGTTATGTTATTCAAAGTGCTCTTTTGCAAGTATTACCTTCTTTTTCCTCAGACAATTACAAAGATTCAAGAAAAATTGGAGCTGAAACATGCATCAATTTTTAATCATTAGCACGTAGTCCTGATGCCGCAGGATCTATTTGATTTTTGATTTTTGATTTTTGATTTTTAATTTTATAGATATTAGAAATTATTGTAGATCTAATGTATTAGTAATGTAACTTTAGTAGCTGAATGTTTATACACCCTGACCCCTATCCTAACAACCCTTAGAATTCCTTAAAGCTGTTTAGTCTGTATTTCAAGGTAGAATTGCAGAAAAACACCATGAAGCCTGAACCACAAGATAAAGACAGGGACAGAAGGACCTCCAAATCTGAAGCTTTGGAAGGCCTCCAAGGACCTGACGTGCTGTGAAGAAGACAACAAAGATGAAGAGAGGGTCCTGAGACCCCAGACCCAATTCCCGAGGGGGCGTGGAGAGGGTGGTTTGGGGGCAGGACTGGGGGAAATAGCAAAATGGGATTGGATGGACACTATTATAAAAACCTGTAACTTAGTTGTGTGAGAGAGAATTCTCATGTGAATGTATTCCTGTGAGCCGGTGTTTGGCTCATTAAAACTTTACTTATTTATCTTATCTCCTAACTGACTGCCTGGAATTTTTTACTGCGTTCCTTTAAGTCATCAATCCAAAGCCAGTGACTCCCAGTCTTGATCCTGATGTTGGCTTGTTTGACCTCTTTTTGTTCACTTCCTGACCTGTAAAACAGAGATAACATTTTATTTACATATTAAGATCTTCAGATATAAACCACTGAATAATATAAACAAGAGCAATATGTATCTTTCTTCTTGTTATTTTTAATTTTTTCCCTGTGCTGCATACACAAAACATATAGATTTTTTTTTAACTAGGCTATAAATTCACATATGCATTCACAGTCATATATATTCAAAACAGTCAGATTAACATTTAGAGTTGGGAAAGAAATTAATTTTTTCTTTAACTTCAGAATAGATTTTACATTAACAATGAAAATTGAGTCATGGATTTGAAAACTGCCAAGATTTTAATTTAGTACATAAATATTTTTGTTATTACGTTTGGGAGTCATTTCTCTTTTTTTTTTTCCATGTAAATAACACAGCAAAATGGCAACAGCTATTAGTTGTCTCTGAATGTTAAATGAGCTCTGTAGTTTAACAGAGTACTCTTACATTTTTAGGAGTACTAAATGTTTCTATTTTTCTGTGAAGTGTGTGTTTAGAAACAAAGAAGGAAATAATATTACATTTCTTTTAGTAGCATAAGAAAACATAAAGAAAAATGGAATTCACAAAAATGTGTAAAAGAAATAAAGAGCACAAAGTGGTGGCTGTATGCACATATATTCAACTGCTAGTACCAACTTTGAATAACTGAATAGGACACCAAATCCCACTGACAAAGGAGTTCTCAGATTGTGACTCTGTCCCACCCTCCTTGCCTTGCTGTGGGTAAGTCCCACAGCAGCCCTCATGGGACAGAGGTGCTGCTGTTCCCTGAGCTGCAGCCATCAGGAGCCAGGTGGGACATGTATTGGCTCTGTACCCAGCCATAATTACAGGGTCTTTGCCAGAAGCAGTGCAGAAAACAGCCATTAGACTAAACATTTCAGACACAGAAGAGGGGACTGCTGGAAAACCTGACAATTGTCAAACCAAGAGACAATCACCTTGTGGTCTGGTTTGGTCTGTGCTAGGACAGAAATAAGATAGCCAAGCCTGTGAAATCTGGTGAGGTAAGGGGCCTGGGGTGAGATTCTCCTTGATCAGCTCTGAGTTCAAAGTCTTCCTTAGTCTGGAGTTATCTAATTTATGAAATGAGAGTGAAATCTTTCTAACTATTACAATGTGCAACTCTGAATGTAAGCAGCTTCCTACATTCATTACATGCTTTATTTCTGGTAATTTATGTGGTCATATTGAAGGAAGCATTACACATTCTAATGT
Source organism: Campylorhamphus procurvoides (assembly GCA_013396655.1). Taxonomy (NCBI): domain Eukaryota; kingdom Metazoa; phylum Chordata; class Aves; order Passeriformes; family Dendrocolaptidae; genus Campylorhamphus; species Campylorhamphus procurvoides. Next base: position 287,362 of record WBMV01000893.1, read on the forward strand.
AAGAAATTGATTTAATTCTAGTCTTACTGAGACATATAAACAGACCACACACTGAACTGCAAACCATAAACTGTTGGATCATGTACTGATAACTCATAAGGATTTATAATGCACAATTACACACATCCCCCCAATTATGTTTATGGTTTTTTTTTATTTTTAAAGCTTTAAAAATGAGAAGTAGGGTATAAAAACGCTATTCAGATTGGCAGACAGATCATACAGGTAGCATTGCTTGTCTAGAAAAACTGTGGCAGTTTCTCTTGTCAGAAATACAATTCAACTTTTGTTTGGTTTACTGTTGGGACCTTTCAATTTTTCTTCTACTTTTAAAGTCAGCTCAAAAATACAACTAGAAAACTTGGAACTCAGAAATTAAATATTCTCTTCATTGCAAGTCCCAAGGATTGTCCTGACGGTCAATAATTATAAGCAAAAATCTAATAAGCAGTGCAGCTTCAGGTGATGACTGAGACACAAGAGAGAAGAATAGGAAACACTGATCTTCAGTTAGACCTGAAGGATTTTTGGAGAAAACCCAGAGGTCATGAGGGAGATAGGCTTATGGTTGCCTTTATTCAGATGACATCTGCCAATAATTTCCAACAGGTAAAAATCTTACCTGGAGAGGGTATAGGAATGCTGACAAACTCCACATTAGTGGGAATCCTTGAATTAGGCATTTTGAGAGTCTTTAGCTCATCTGAGATTAACAAATCAAGTGTAAATCTGTTCCTTTGCCAACAAGAAAATCAATAGTCAGTTATTCAAAAAATTATAATCTTCTATGAATTCTGTGTTTCTGCTGATTTGTAGAAAGACCTATTAGGAAAATATCACCGGAGATAGAGTGGGAATACATATCTGGAACTAAGAACATTGTAAGAGGACTAATTAATAAGTCTGAATATAGAGAAATTTTGCACAAACATAATAGACAACAATTTACCTTTGCTTCTTCTCATCTCCTTGTGGCTTTTCCGTCCTTGTGCATAGTGGTCCTTGTATTTTGGAAGCCCTTTCAGTTATTGACTAAAAAAAAGGGTTTGCTAATACTAGTGTCAGATTCCTGAAAAAAAATAAAAAGAAAATTACCATAAATTTGCATTTTCATTGCCTTCCTTGCCAGGCTTGAGTTGCAGTTTGTTTCAGGCATCCCACTTCAGTTTTAAAATAATAACATATGAGCAATAATTTAATGGATCATAGAATGCCTTTGTATATGAAGCATGCTCAGAATTGGTTCATGCAATCTAGATTGCTCAAATGATGCTTTATCTAATATGGACAGAGCCTGAAAGTGGAAAATGTTTATGACTTTGAAACATTCTACAGTTTGCTTTCTTCATTTTTGAATAGTCTGATGACAGGGAGGGCAAGTGAAGTCTAAATCACCTGCCCAAACACTGCCCTCATTGCTCTGACACATGGTTTCATGTGTGCAACAACTGCAGCATTTTGATAATCTCCATTGGCCTCTTGGCTTTTCTTTGCCTGCAGTACCTTCTACCTGGTTCAATGTTATCTTAATAGTCTGGGTGGAGAACTATATTTCAAGGTCTTATTCTCTAAAGGCCAGAAAACATCACCATTCAATATGTCTTCAAATCCACTTCAGCACAACACCGTTTGCTGTTGGAGACCTGCCAGTGATCAAATGGAGATGGCAAGAAGGTCAGGAATCTCTTATTTTGTGGCTAGTATGCAATGAGTGATAACTACAAGGACTGAGTGGAGCATGCACAGCATATGTGCTTGTCTTGTGTCTGATAACATCGGCTGACATAGCTCACTTCCTTAGACACAGTAATTCAGAGTAAAGCTCATTCTACATGGGGAAGGGCATTGAGAGAATAAACAGTTTTCATTACAATAGTGCCAGAAGCAGAAAAATTAAGGACTTTATGCATCTCTAGGAGAATATTTCACTTTTCAGATACATGACCAACACGGAAGTGTGATAGATAGTTAAAATGAGGTTTTTTACTGAGAAATGAGAAATTAGAAGCAATAACTTCTTTTAGAAAGGACAAGTTCTTTTAGAGAGGACAAGAGGTCAGATGGTTGATCCAGTATAGACAAGGTGCTTTAGGAAAAAATTGGAAGCAAATAGTACAGAGCAAGTTGACAGTGGGAACAATCCCAGATAACAAACGAAGAGAAAGGGAAAATCCAGTGGGATAGAAAGAGAGATGGAAGACTAATTATTCCAAATCAAAGCAGATAACCTACATTATTTGCATTTTTCTTCTTTGAATCTGACTACATACAGAACCCTAAGTCTTCCTTTTCCATCATTATGTGGCACTTCCAAATACCTAATCATGTTTGCACTGCTACAATGTTAGTTGAGAAGAATTAGATTGACTTCGTACATTCTATAATGTCCTTTCTTTGATATTGTCAGCCTCAAAAGTGAGATCATCAAAGTATAATATTACTTAGGAAGCCTCTTAGCTCTGCCAGCCTGGTCTTCCTCCTGAAGAATCCCTACTAATAAACTCAGAGGGAAAAAGTTTTATTTTCATTTACGATAAATAAAAAAAAATGCAGGTTTTCAACCATTGCTGAATGTGCTTGAGGATCTTACTGTGCGAAGAATCTGAAGATGAGCAAATGAAAAGTACTTGAGATCACTGATTCTTTAATAGAAGAATGAAGAAAAATGAAGAAAAGCTAAAACAGTGTAGTCACAGTTTTAGATATAAGTAGGGAGGTTTATAACTTAGAAAGTGATTCCTGAAAAATAAAGAAAAAACAAACCAAAACCAAACAAACACAACCAAAGCAAACAAAAAACCAACCAACCAAATCCCAAGTCTGATATAAATACCTGCTAGTACCAAATAGTCTTGAGTCACACCTTCCCAAATATCAAAAAATGAATGACCTTATCTGAAGTCTATTGTTCAGCTGTGACACAGAAATACCTAACGCAAAAAGTATAGCCATTTAATCTTTTATGAAATAAAAATCCCTACAACACCAAAAGGCAAAGAAAAACTGATTAGAAACTACATTAGCATACTGATGAAGATAATTTTTGCACTATTTTTGCTTCTGTTTGACTTCATGCTCCTGCAATGAAAACATCCTGAGGGTTTAAAAGTACTGCTTTCTGGAAAGATAAACTGTGTGCACAAAGGTCAGGTGTTCATTACTGTGAGTTACTTCTGCCTAGAAAAAGCATAAGAAGCAGAGTGTGCAGTTTCCACAGTATCTATACCCTAGAAAGCCTGAAAAGAATGTGCAAATTATGTGTACACGTAGTGCTTTTAGAATTTATAGTAGTGAATAATTCTGGGGGAAAAATAATACTAAATGACATATAAACTATGAAATACATTTTCATATACAAGAAAAAAAAGTATTGTTATTTGAGCAGGAGGAAAATAAGCTTCACAAGAAGCATCACTGACTGCAATCACCAGTTCAATGAGCTTGCACTGTTACACATTGCGAAGGGCCACTGGTTGCAACCCTAGCACATACACAGTGTGAAAAAGACCTGATTCGTATAGCTCTCTGCTGGAAATCATCAGCCATTACTACAGAATAAAGCAAACTCATCCACTTAATCTGAATACGTAAGAACAGATGTTTCCTAATTAGAATCTAATAGAAACTCATCAGCATTATGTATCTATTAGGTTTGCAACAGAAGACAAATCCCTCTTTGATATCTCTAAATGTTATCATCTACTAGCAATTAGAGCACAGAAAATTGTGATAAGACTTGCTGGTAAAAATAAAATAATTCTGTTTAATAATAGTAATAAAAAAGTAAAGTTTTACAACTTCTTAGTGTTTCACTCAGACCATACAGATCTACAAGAAATATTAGAAACAATGTTTTCTTAGTAAACAAATGAATTATTAAAATATATTAAATATAACAACAACAACAATTCTTCAACATCTATTTCCAAGGGGAAATACTTGTTTTGTTCTGTTGTTGTTTGTTTTGGGATTTTGTCTTTTCTTAACCTAACCTAGAAATATTGACTGTTTTAGGAATTAAAACCTTACGCATCATGAACTGAGTGCTGATGATTCTGTGGAAACATAAGTGAAGGGGTGTTCACTGGTGAATTGAAGGAATGTTCTCTGTGTATATAGATGCCTGAGAGGCATAGATGTAGATAGATAGATAGATAGATAGATAGATAGATAGATAGATAGATAGACTGTATCTATCTGTGCTACTAGGGCTGTGCACTAAGCACTTAAATGTCTTAATGTTTTGCTTCCTTTCTCTGTGTTACATTAATTGGTCTCACTTCTGAAAACTATTTGGTTTAACATATCTTTTGGCACTTTTACATAGTGGAATACAATCTGAGCAACAAAGACCTATTTTAGTGTGATTTGATCAAACTGCATATTAACCCAACACATATCTCTCTTACTGCTGTTTCTTCTTTCCTTGAAGCCCGTACCCTGGAAAGCACCATCATTAAATGTCTTCGAACAAATCCTTAATGTCTGTCTGAGGTGTGGTTATGGGCTTGAAGATAAAATTTAGATTGAATAATGGTGAATATGATCTGAGATAATAAGCATTTCCAAACTGAATCTAGTATTGTATATCCCTGACAGACTAGTAATCCATAATAAATTTAAGATACAACAGACATTTTAAGATTAATCAACAAAGGCCAGATTGAATAACCCACTGCTCAGTTTGTGATGTGTATTAATACTTTTGGCATATGTACAGGCTAAAATATTGAATTTAACATTTTCTAAACAAACCCACAATATCTACACTTCAGAAAGCAATGTTTTAAGATTATTACATCCATATCTACTTTGTCTATTTTTTAGGAGAGAATATGAGAAAAGTAATGACATTTCAATAAAAAACTATTGTAGTAAGAAAAAGTACATTCTTAAGGATAGTTAAGAATGAAATTTCATTGAGTCATAGAGCTGTTAAAGTTAAAAAAGGCCTTTGAAGTCATCAAGTCCAACTGTTAACCTAGTACCACCATCATGTTTACCACTAAACTATGTCCTTAAGTGCCACAACTACACAGTTTCAGAACACTTGCAGAGATGGTGACTCCTCCACTTTGCTGGGCAGCCTGATCCACTACCCAACCATCCTTTTTATGAAGGAATTTTTCCCAATATCTAATGCAAACCTTCCCTTTGGCAACCTGAGGCCATTTCCTCTGGTTTCTTTGTTTTGTTTTGTTTTGTTCATTTTTTAGTGTTATTTCCATGCAATATAGATGAAATTGAACAGACACCTTCAAGCAAATAGCCTTTCTCTCAGTCTGCTTTATAGTGCATCCCTTTAAGGTCAGGTTTTAAGATGTTTTAGCTGCTGTCCCGATTCTGAACAGTTGGTAATTTCCTCATTAGTTTGTCTCTGCAGTCTGTTTAAGATGATAAAAGATAAAGACTCTCCAAAAGAAGATAAGACTTTTCAAAGCAGTATGACATTCACAGTAAATACTGTATTCCTGTACGCCACCCAAAAATCTAGGGATCAGTAATAAGAAATTAAAAAACAGTAAATATCCTGTATCCGTTAAATTCCATGTATCAAGCAGTTGCCACCATTTGTCCAGTTTTCCATTTAAAAGGCTGCACTGCAGTGACTCGCTCTTGAGGTGAAAGTCTCAAAAAAAGCATCACAAAAAAAGCAGCTTGTGGACAAAGTCCTTCTCTCTCAGCCACAGTGAAGTGAAAAACAACGTTATTTGCCAGTTCTGCCCTACAACTCTCTTTTCTCCGCAGAAAATACAGCCACTATTGTGAACTCTATCTAGAATGGAAAGGCATGTACTTTCAACCTCTCAGAGGTGTGATGTTTGCTGTGCAAACTGGCCTTAATCTTACCTGTATCAACCCCTCTTTATCCATGCCCAAGCACCAGAACAGGTTTTAGTATCACAGACCATGTAACTCACACAAAAGCTACTAGCTTCCCTTCCAAACACACTGGTGAGGCACTGGTGCCACTTTAGCAGAGCTCATAGAGGATTTCTGGTTGCAGTTGTGTTGCAGGAGCCTAAAATACTCCTGCACGTACTTGCACTGTCATTGCATCCTCCTTCTTGTCACTAGTGGTCCCTGTATCCTCAGGTCCATCAGCAAAACTGCATGTGCCAGTTCCCCTGTCTCATTCTGTCAAGGAGGTCTGGGTAAATCTGTGTTCAAGAGGGAGGTTGATTCATGCTACTTGCAGATTAATATGTTTATTTCTGTCAACACTTCTTCTCAATTCCCTTCTCAAAATCCCTCAGCAACATGCAATTGTCCTGCATTATGATTTTAGGTTTCACAACAATTTTCAGAAGAACTACACTTTCGAGTCTCTCTAATAATAACTTCTCACTCTTTTTTTTTTGTTTGTTTTTGTTTGTTTGCCTGCCCTTTACAAACTGTCCCCAAACAGTTCATTCACTTCTTTCCTTACTTAAAAAAAACAAACCAGAAAATAAAGCTGGGCAAATGTTTGACTTTAGCTAACTTGCTTTGATAGCTAACTTTCCGATTATTTCACATTCAAAAGCTTGTTTGTAGAACATAATGTATTGAAAGTAATGGTTTTTAATCTGAGAGGTCTGATGTCTGTGCTCTTAGTACTTAGAAGTGAATACAAGGTTAGAAAAGGATGGCTGGCCAGGTGTTGAAAGTAATGTGTATTCTGTCTGTCTGGGATTCTTGAAAACTTTATGATTTGAGGCAGCACACTCTTAAATTTCTGCTCGAGCATTACAGAGGCTTATTCTTCTCTCTGCTTCTACTTCTTCTTTTCACTAACTCCTTCACTGACTCCCATATTTATAATTTGGCCCCAGGCATCTAAAGATGGATGAACTCATATTGGAGACAAACAAGAAGTGAGAGAGAGAAAAATGTATGTGAAGATGTTTTACATTCCCTGAAGCCCTGATATTCAAGCCCTCAAATTTCCTGCTTATTTGAGGAGATAATGGCATTAAAACCTGAAAAGAATTACAAACTAAATCTTGGCTTTTAGTACTGTCACTTCTGCACTGCATTGCCTACTGTGTCTGAAATATGCCTTAACTTCTAGTGTCGGATGCTGAAATGATATCAGAGGCATAGGAGATACACAGACACTGTGAGGGGTTTGCTTTTCAACTTGGACATGAAACAAATTTTTAGGATTTTTTTGTTTGTTTGTTTTTGACATGGAGTTCTGATAACTCTCTCTACTGCAGACAGCCTGAATAGCTTGAATCAATATGATGGTCAAACCACAGAAGATATCACCCACTCACTCGTGGTCCTCAAAGCATAAAGGAGGGCACTTCATAAGAATGGAAAAACTTTCTTCTTGTGTCAAGTATGTCAGTTTTCTCTGCAAAGTGAGAACCGATGAATCACAGGGTAAATCCGTTCAAGAAATAACAAAATTCTCTTATCCACTTCAGAGTGAAAAGAAAAAACAGGCAATCTTTTTAAAACATAACTTTGATTCAAGTGAAGTGATTAGTAGCTGATCATATGCTTAATTTTAAACGACTGAATTGCATAATGTTACTTGAATTGTTTTTAAATATATTAATCAAAATTCCTGTATGCCCACATGCATGCAATTTATGCTCCCTCTGATCAACTTTGAGCAGGTTCTGACTGGAATTATTGCAAGTGCTAGCAGAAAAAAAACCAAAACAAAACAAAAAACAAAAAAACCCAACAAAAAACCAACCACACAGAGGATGAGTTCCTCTAGCTGTCCTTAACAGATTCCTGTAACAAAAAGGAGAATTTCCTCTTCTTAAATCCTGTGAGCATACATGACAGCTAAAAGAGGGTAATGTGTTTGACAAGACCCTTTCTCCCTGCTTTACTCACTATACAGAGGAAAACTGGACAAAAAATTTGCATAGGTCCTTAATATTCAGGGTGTCAGGAAAGCATCTGAAAAGCAACCTGTGTAACCTCATCTGTTCTTCATCATTAACTGAATTGACATGATTCCTTTAGAATCTCACCCTTCTCAAAGTTCTAGTAGAGGCTCAATAAGTCACCCTCTGTAAGACTGTCCCCACTGACTGCGTAATATCCTGATAAGAGACTGTTTTCTTGGGTAGGTTGCACAGAGTTGTTTGAAACTCCCTTCTAAGATGTTACGATTACCTCACTTCAGATTTGGAGTAACTTCAGATAATGCCAATATTATAACAGAGGTAATTTTTTTGCTCTGTGTATAATTAAGGTGTATCTATAGAGCATTGAAAAAAAATGAGATTTTCAAGTCTGCAAGAGCCAGCTGTAGTTTACTTCCACTCCTATGAGAATTTTCAGTTCCTACTTAAGTCATTGAAAGAAACCAATTAAAGAATTTGTATTGATGCCACTACACTACTCTGTTGAGGTTTTTTGAGGTAGTCAATGATTTTGTAGTTTAAGACATTTATAATAAAGAATTGTTCTGATCTGATGTTAGTTTTCCTGACAACCTGCAGACATGCTCACAGAAATGGTATCTGAGATGTGTTATTTTACTGTCATGAGAGGCAAATGCACTATAAATACAGCTTCCAGCAAGATGTGGCATTTTGAAGATATATTCACTTAATTTACTTGTTAAATATCCACTCAAACTATAAAAAAATGGATACTTGAAAGCCTCTTCTTAATTTGAATTTTTATTTGGATTTAGTGACAATGACTTCCTGTTGTCAGAGGCATTTGTTTCCATTTATTTTATTGTTCAGTTTTGTTTGCCTTTTTTGTTTCCCCTTCACTGACATGCTTTCAAAAGTTTTGATTTTAGTCTTCCTTTTATTATTATTTTTTTTAAGGAACATTGCCAAAGAGAAAATTTGTTTAAAAATGTTAACAGTGCTTCCCTGCCAGGCATAAAAAGTCATGCAAAAGACAAGCCAGATATAGGTCCTGTAAGAAAGCTGGAAAGCACTGTTTTTAAATACAAATAATAGAGTTTTTACATTCCTCAATATTTTAAAAAGGGGAGGAAACCTCTACTAGCTCTTCCTTTTGCAGCACTCAGGAGGTAATTTCTTTAGGTGAACCCTAGCGATTTGTTTACTGCCTGAGTGGGTTGAATATCAGGCCCACAAATACACAACAGCACAACATATTAGTGATAGTTAGAACTAGAGGAAAAAAAGGTGCATCTCACAAAATCATCACTTCAGTTTTTTACAGGACAAAATGTATTAAGATGGACACAGATTCAAGAAGTTTAACCCTGCAAAAAAATAATTTATCCAGTACTGGTGGGGTCACCTTTATGAATCATAAAAATCCCTGTCTATTTTTTTCCACATAACCTCAAAAAGTGTTCGACACTTTAAAAACCTTTTAATAGAGACTCACTTTTCTGCTAATTTTTGATGTGTAAAGAGAAGGTTTTGCTAATTTTTTTTTAATAACTACTTTTTTAAAATAACCAATTTGAATAATTTCGCATAATTTGAAAAATGTGGATGAGCACCAGTGATACCCTTTGCTTCAGGGGATGGTAGGAGAAGCTGTGGGAAGGGAACACTGTAGCTTACAAGTATTGATACTCATGTGAAAAAACAGATTTTTGAGAATTGGGAAAGAGTAAAGTGTATTGTTAGAGAGACAGGTACTGACCCCTCAACTTTCAAAGAGAAAGTGGAATCTTGGGAGGAAACATTTGTGATGGCCTTTTCCTAATCTGGGGTACAGAAATTGTGTTTACCCAAATTTTACTTCTTCTTCCTTTTCTAGCCAAGTAAGAAGGGTAACATTTTGTTTGTGTTCATATACAGGACAATGAGGTCTCACCTGGGTTTCCTAAATTAAGAACTAAGGTGGTTTTCTGCATGTTGTTGGATAACATTTTGTCCCAAGTTTAAAAATTCTTGCATGTTAGGGAGCAACAGAAATTTCTGCCAATTAGTCTCTTTTAAAATGAAGAATAATGCCATAAAATGATATAATTTTTAAGGAGTGATTTTATATACAAATAAAATTTCCAGCTAAAAGACATGGTAAACAAACCAAAAAGTAAGAAGTCACCTCTATCTCACTTATGGCTTCCTTTTAGTTGTGTTGACCCTTAAATGTTGAATGGATAATTATGTATTATATGTGCATATGTGCATATTCAACAATATTATGCTGCAAGATTTACACACTCACAATTTATTGGAGTATTTTTAAAGTCTTTTTAGTCAGTTGCCTTAATCCTGTCCAAAGAACATGTGAATTGACGATAGCTGTGTGAAAATTGACACCTTCAATAAAAAGTTCATGAGTTCAATGACCGGAAAGAGGACTGGAGTTCACAGACTGGTTCAGCAACTACTTAAGAACTTGCCCTCAAGTGCAAGATAAAAGTGAAGGGGTTTGTGATAACACTTCCTTTTATATTGCCTACAAATGTCTTGAAGCAATTTCATATGTTATAATGAGCTAGAAATTGGAAGCTGAAATGAAGAACATGATGTGTCATGCACTAGTGTATGCTGAAAAGGGTTTCAAGTTTAGTTTTTCTCACATTTTTGGATAAGTAAATATATTTAATTTATTGTGTATTACATGTGTCTATAACTATGTAATAGTTAGAGCAGAGCAGGGGTCAGATTATCTAGAAAACTCAGGGATAGTGAATTTAATTTTCGTGATTTTGTTCACTTGGCATAGTTTTAAATTGCTTCTTCATCAAATTTAGAGACGTCAATATATGTATTACATAACAAATATCTGGAATATAATTTAACATAGACAAAGCAGCTCTCAAAAAATTGTTCATTTGCCCACTTCTGGCTGGAACTGAACATTTGAACTCCCCGCAGGCTAGTAAAAAGTGAAATCAGTATGCTTGGCAGTAAACTTGATGACCTTATACAAAATGTTGAGTTCTGAACAGCAGTAGGCTGTGCTTCTAAGTCTCAGTCTTTGATGTATGCCTACAGCTGAGAATGCCTCTGTAGGTATGCTGCAGCTATCGCCTGGTTTGCCAAACAGAGCCCAAGGCTCACACAGCAGCAAGTGTGGAAATGTTACACACAGCTGAATTGCCAGAAAGTTCTGGAAAATACATAGTTATTTATGTTTGCTGGATGCACCTTTTTTTTTCTGTGACACAAAAAACTGAAATAGCTATGGATTTCATTGCTAAAATTTACTCAGATCCTTGAGTATTAATTTCTTCCTTCTTCACCACTGCCAGCCATAATTATTTTCTATAAAATTAATGTGCTCTAAATCAGAGGGACCAAAAATTTGTCCTTTCTGCCAAGTGTTTTGTTTCATGTGCTCAGCATAACGGTAATGTTATTTGAAGACAACCAAACATGTAGGCTCATCATCCTAATCAGCATTTGCACAATTCAGCTGTTATTTGAGTTACCTATGCATAAGAAGATACTGCCAGGTGAAGGACATGAACTAGAGCTGCAAGTGGTAGACCCATATGCTACTAGTATCACGAGAACTCTAGAGTTTCTAGTCACAAGGCTCTCTGTTATTCTATCGCAAAGGTATTCATTTTGTACGTTTGAGAAATGATTGCTGGGAAGACCACAAAGCCCTATGTGAAGTACAATGTGCTTTCTATAGTTTCTATATTTAGCACCTACATTGTGCATTCTGGGGAAAATCCTGAGAAGAGGTTTGACTTTATAGTTTCAGCTTCTAATTAAAAAACATTTTTCATCTTCAAAGAAATGTATAGTCCTGGGAAGATAAAAATGTCACTGTACACTGGATGCAGTGGACTCCACCAACAAAATCTTGCTGCTTGTTACCGTGATGCCAGCTGCACCATAGTGGAGACAGGCAAAACTCAGGCATGAAAGACCTAAATAGCTTTCTTGAGGTCAAGCCTGTCTTTCTTTATTATTTTGGACACATTTCCTATGTGCCCTTTTGTTTGAGGTTGTGTTACTCTTACTTGGTTACAGAATGTATTTACAAACAAGGATGTTTGGCAGAGTGTATGGTGCTATGACATTCTGTTATGGGCCAGCTCCAAAAGATGTCTCATTACATTATTTCAGGCCGGGTCATGTGAAAGAACTATAGCAGGCATGATGGGAATGACACTGCTTGAACCAGAGCTAATCTGGTGAAAAATCGTATTTATTTCCAGGTAAATGGATGTCTATTATGTTAAAAGCTAAAATTACTGTGTGGTGATCTTAAAATTAGATGTGGCAGTGTAATTGCCACTGCAGAAACAGAGTAAGCACTCGGCACCTCTGTTCTTTTCTATAGTCAACGCAATGATTTCAATTTGATCTCTTCAGCTATAGTTAATGACAAGAATACAAATTCTTCAGAATCTGGAACACAATGGTTTGTTTCAACAAATAATTTGGCTCATGACATTTTTAAGAGACTTTTTTGACATCAACAAAAGTACAAAAGCTTACACTGTGCAATTCTGAAAGGACTTAGAAAGTCCAGTTCAACCTCTCCTTATAGAATGAAAAATGCTACCTACCTTTGCCTGTTAAATTATTTTTCCAACCATTTTTAATGTTTCTTATTGTATAAAGATATCTGTCAGTTTTGAGGTTGTTTTTCTGTGGAATTTTTTTCTTTTCCTTTTCCCCTCCATGTTCCTGCACTTAACGAATTGGCAAATCTGGTGTCCTCTAATGCTACAAGTTATAAAAATAGGTATTTCTAATTGTCTTTAGGAATAATATCATGTCTGATCTTACATGTAGGTCCAGGAGAATTTAATAAAGCATTTTTGGTTGATAACCATTCATCACGACACTATGAAGAAATGGTGCTGGATCTGTAAAGAATGTGAGTTTAAAGAGAGAGATTTTGAAAGGTGCACGTCAGTGAATGCTGTTTTCCTGACAAATGTAGATAATAGATTTTCTAACTCAGGCGTTGCTCTTAGGGTGATGTGCAACCTTACAGATTGAAATCTCATCATTAATATATATCTATATTTTTAATGGTAAGGGTATAAACTCTCACAGGCTTGTCTACATTTCCTTCATTTTAAAGAACCCTTTAAGTGGAAGGACATCAATGCATCATAAAATATATTCTATTAAAATCAAAAAAGTAAACTGGTATGAAAATAAAGGCTCATGCTCTCTGTTCAATAGAGCACTGAGTAGTATTTACATCCTGTATACTAGTTTTAAAAAAAACAAGTTTACTTCAAAACAGCACATGTTAATGTTGGTGACCCTTGATTTGCAATGCAACATAGTTCTTCTCATTTATAGCTGAAGTTCACTTGATTTTCTTCACAATCCCTTTAAATCAAATGTGAAGAGCATATGGGTAGGGAAACAAGGGTTGACACTTGTCAGGAACACAAAACATGAACATGTTGTAAGTTGTTATTTAAAAGTATAATTTAATAAAAACTAAGAATAAAATTGTAATGCTGGTTGTTTTAAAACTTCATTACAAGGAAAATTATTTGCATACTTTCTGTTTTTTTCTGAAAAAAATCTTTAATGAAAAAAAGGAAACCTCCCATGAAGAAAAAAACAAGCATCTTTTGAAGGAAACTGTCTAGCAGAGCAGTTCTAAAGGTAGCTAAAACTCATTCCCACTGAGCCAGAGAGAGACAACTCAAAGCAAATGTGAAAATATCTTTTCTTGCTTTAACTTTTTGCTCCAGAACTGACAACCCTGACATGAACTACAGAGACTGGTTGTGAATTACTAGATTATAATCTTCATACTTCAAGTGCTCAACATATTTAGTAGAATTCTGACAGTAGCAGAATGGGGAAACATTCAAAAGTGGGGGCTTTTTATGATTAGATGCTGCAAAATACCTTCTTAGTAGCCTTTTACCTTTTTAGATACCTTTTTTCAGCTGAGTTCTTCAAGAAACTTAACAGACACCTATATGATATAACAAGATAGTATGAATCAAAGCGTGGATCTCTTTACAACAGCAGCAACATCAACAAAAGGCAACCCTCCCAAACTAAGAATGCCAAGTGTTTCTAAAATTCTCTTCAGAGAAGCCTTCTGAAGTTAGCACATAAACTCAAAATCAAGTTTCACTACTCAAGTGAAGCTCTTGGAATTTTGTTTGGATTTGAAAATATAACGAAAACCCCCTAATATTTGAACAGCCACTGAAATCCTTGTTCTCTTTTAGACAATTGGAAAATGTAAAGAATTATACATAGTCCTTATTTTACATATGTATGAGTATTTTATGGTACTTTGTACAGCTATTTATTCTTGGGTTAAAATTTATATACAAGTAAATTTGAAGAAAGAACTTTCTTTAATGCAAAGCAAATAGTATTTATTTGCAAAAATCATTCATCTCTGTCTGATATGACAAAAATTGCTAATGGTACACACCATTACTCTGATTTTGCCTGACTGAAATCCACAAGTGTAGTGTTGGGATGTTCCTAGGATTTTGAACTTTTTATGACCTAATCTAATATTTTGAGTATGGTAATAATTATTCAACATCAAGCTGACAGTTTCATTTTGGGCCTGGTTTTACCTTTCATTACTGATGACATGTCATTAACTGATGAGGAAAATTCGACTTTTAGAATTACTGTGATGTGCTTAAAGTGGATGTGTTCTACACTTTGGTAAATCAGCTAGACAAATCAATACAAAGTTAAAAAAGAATGAGGAGAGGAGAGGAGAGGAGAGGAGAGGAGATGAAAAATCTCAGATGTTTTTGCTGCTCATGTAATAAATTCCCCAAGTACTCGCAGCAGTTTGATCAGTGAGATTATTGGACCCACAGAGCATTCATGGCTGTGTGTTTTGAACACTGTTCTCTGTCCCAGGTTCAGGCTTCTGTCCTCTGTCTCACACTGTTTCACACCAAGGTTTAGATAACAAAGGAGGGGGAGAATACATAGTTCTGATAGAACTGTACGGTTGTTTCAGCATTTCACAAGTCTAAGGCCATGTAAAAAACATACGACATCTTAGAAGAATACTTTTTTTACTCCACCATCCCTCAGCAATATAGGGTTTGTTGTGGTGTCTGCTACTGTGTTTTGCTAGTCTTATGACAAGTCTTTCCAAGAAAAGGTTTTTACTTCACTCTATCATCTGGAATCTATACTGTATTTGACTGTGTGTTGCTCCTGAGGATGATGATGATGATCCCTTTTTCAGCTTCATTCTTAGGTTCTTGCCTTCACCCTTTTAAATGCAAAAGGTATGCTTTTAACCTCCCTGTTCAGTACAAGTTTAACTCACATAGTGTTTTCATGTTGATTCTCACTCTGCTCTCTTTTTCTGAGCACTTGAAGTAACCTATGACAGTTCTCCATTTTGTCTTCACCTTGTGCTAAGAATGACACAAGCTACATGGAGTAGAAATGTTGTATCCCACCTGTATCTTGAGATAACTCTCTGCAGAATATCATGTTGACCTTTTTTGCTTACTTATCATGAGCTTGCATAGTTTTATATCGCCATCCTGATTTGGTCATGGATCATGTCTTGGCAGAAATGGAGATATCCACAAGGCTTTATATGCTTTTAAAGAGGACAGTGATAGAAACACTATTTGACAATGTTAAATTTTAAACCAGTCTAGTTTGGATTTCTTTTTATCAGCAAAGCTTTATTATTCCATTATTATTCCTTTAATATTGTGGGTTTTACTTTTAGAGCAAGTAATTTCTGATTCTTACATGTCCATACACCTTGCCTGAGGAATATTCCAGTTCTGTATTGTTTGCACAGGAATGACTTGTACCATATTTATTTCTAGAATAAAAAACCCCAGCCGTTATAGAAATGCCAAATGCCCTTTTCCCCCTGACCTTTTTGTTACAGCTTTGAAAAGCAAGTTTATTACTTATTAGGAAGGATAAATAATTAGCAGTCATTAAGACAAAGAAACATGTCTTGGTGAATGAATTATGCCCACAGCACAAGACATTAGATTGTTTCCCATGAGAAGTTCAAAAATACAATTACTGTTGTGTTTCTGTCTTACCCAATGATAAATTCATCTGTGACCTACTGGCTGGTCACACAGGGGAAAGTGGGAAATTTTGCTGCATTTGGGAGTAGCAGTGCTGAAAATCCCCCCCTCAGATGCTGCCCAGCTCTGTCAGTGCCTAGATTTGGAGGCTGTGAGAACTGGCTTGGTTTTTGTTGTTTGTTTTTTTGTGCTCTCCCTGTTTGCTATAGTGGGAAAAGCTTGCAAAAGCACTGGAAAAAGCACTGGAAAGCTTTTCACATTTGGAATAACTGGGGTTTCAAAAATAGACATTCTCCAAACAGGTCAGTACTGTACTTATTTTAAGAGTATGTCTGAAACATAAGCTTGGGATCTGCTAAAAAAAAAAAAAAATGATTCTGTTGTTCACTACCACTGACATCTCTGAGATACTGGTCAAAAAAGTCTTTGAGATAGATATAGACCTTGGTATCCATCACCTCCAAGGAGGTTATATGAATCAGGAGACTATTAAGGGTATTTTCCTTTTGTTTGAACTGTTTTGTTGCAGAAAGAATTATTTGCACTGCCTAGAAACAGAAACTCTATCTAAGTGAACTCTCTTCCTTGAGTTATGGTCCCCACTTTAAAGAGTATATGTGCTTTAGGTTTATAAATTTAAAAAAAAAATCTGGTTCAGAAAAATCATCTTTGTTCTTTCTAATTCACAGACTGTTACTGTTAACAATTCAGAAAACACCAAGTGGACCTGGAACTATTAGTGTTTGCACTAAAGGAAGATTATGATGCAACTTCTAAAATTTATTATTAACAACCATATTTCTTACATTCACCTTTCCTCCCCTAAGCTGAAGGTCAGTTACTACTGTTTTTCAGTATCGAAGTCCTTTCCACATCTATTATCTAAACATTGACAAGACCTCTGACAAAACAGGGTCATGCCCTTCTATTCACAGAAAGCTGAGCTCTGTTAAGGTGGTGAGCAAGAACACTGCATTGGGCATTGTCTGTGCCAATAGGTACTTCACTAAAGAGTCTAATTTTCTGTATCAAATGTATCACCTCTGAAACTAAAGAAAAAGACACAATAATTTGGTTCTTCAGAGTGGTCACCATATCTTGTTTTCATAGTAAAAGCTGCACTGCCAGTATGACAAATCATGGATTTGTCAGCCCCTGTGTGGTAGTTGAAAATTTTTTTTTTTTTACCAGATCATATGTCTCATTCTTACATCTCACCATTTTCTTTGCCAGAAATAGCTTTTGGACAGGGATAAGATGGGAGTCAGAGGAAGAGTTCTGTTTGTTTTCTTCGTAGTTTTTATTAGGTTAATTAGTGAAAATTTTTCTAAAGGCTAGATCCTGTCAGAAATTCTCAGGGAAGAACAGGATGAGATCAGAGCCAGAAAATGCTCCATTACAGAGCAAGTTGTAGAAGAAAAGTTATGTTGACCAGTTTTGTCTGCTGTTAAAGCCACATGTAATTCTCATTTTCAATGGAAAAAGCTCAAGTACAGAAAGACATAAATTATCTACACAAACACTGTTTTGGTGGAAGCATCTTAATCATTATGCATCTAGGGAGTTGAAGGTGCTGCTTTATTACTACGGGGGTAAAGAGTACTGATATCACTTTAATTAAATATTCACAGCCTAGCGCACTTTTTACTCATCATTTAAAATCATAGCATAGACTTTATAACTGGCCAAAAATTTAAAAAAAAAAAAAAAAGAGCGTTCATTCTTCTTTGGACTCCCAAAGATTTAATTCAATGAGAGTAACATAACTTCTGAAAGCATCCTGGTGTTTGCAGAAGAGCAGCACAATTTTTCACTTTATAAGCGAGCATGTGTCAGAACCTTGGATATATTATCCAATCCTGACCCCAGTATTCTCTGAACTGAATAGAGAATTTGTCATTTCTAAATTTGCAAATACTCTTCCATCAGGTGTGCTTCAGTCCCAGTATGGGGAAAGAGCAAACAAGCAAGCCCTCTTTTTAGGTGGGAAGATAACCTGCTCTGACTTGTTTATTTCTTGCAACTGAAGCTGAAAAAAGCAAGAGTAATTAAGGTTCTAATACATAACCTCAGACACCAGAAAATTGATGTAGACTAGGGTCGCTTTTTGTACAGGTCAACAAACAGCAATTGACTTAAATCTGTAGAATTTACAGAGAGAATAGACTTGAACTGGAGACCTAGTGTGGAGCAGTTCACATTCCTGAGACCTGAAAGATGGAAGTGAAAAGGAAACTGATGTTCTGGAACTTTTCTGACCCCTTCGTTACTTACTGTGGGGTTATGATGAAATACAAAGAAATAGTAAGATTGTGAATTATAGAAATAATGGCACCAATTATTATTATATACTGGAATTATTGCCTTGAGGTTTGGTATCATCAGGGAGAGAATAAAGGAAAAATAAGAGGAATAGAATGGCAAATGAAAAAGAGAAAGGAAAATTACTCACATGAGCATTTTATATGGTTGTGAGGAAGGACAGCAAAGGATTAAATACTCTTCAGAGGGGACAATGACTATTGTTTCTCATTTTTTCTTATAATTCCAGTGGCTAACTCTTTGGCAGAGGTCATGATCAGCAGAGTAGGATCCAGTTGGAGATGTGTAGTCAGTGCCATTCCCCAGGGATCAGTACTCGATCCAGCCTTATTCATCTAGTTTATCAATGATCTGGACAAAGGGATAGAATGCACCCTCAGTGAGTTTCCTGATCAAAGAAAACTAAGAGCCACACCTAAAGGCTGTGCTGCCATTCAGCTAGACCTTGACATAGAATGGGGCAGAAAGAAACCTAATGACTTTCAACAAAGGGACGTATAGGGTCCTGCACCTGGGGAAGAATAACATCAAGTACCAGTACAGGTTGAGAGCTCATCTGCCAGAGGGCAGCTCTGCTGAGAAGGACCTGGGAGTCTTGAAAGATGGCAAGAATTTAATCAGGGAAAGGAAAGGATAACAAAAAATAATGGCTGGAAGCTGAACTAAGCCACATGTTAACCATGAGTGGTTAACCACTGGAACAAGTTATAAAACAGTATGATCACTTCCCTATTTTTTAATGTCTACAGATCAAAACAGATTCTCCTTCTGGAAGTTATGCTTTACCCAAACACTAGTTACTGGCCTCAGTACAGAACAATGGGATAAGCTGTGAAGGCACATGGCCCAATATAATGACATGTCCTGGTGTTAACTTCTATGGAAAAAAAATATCAAATGGTCAACAATGCTTACAGCTATATTAGAAAGTAGTATGGAGAAAAAAAAAAAGAAAAAAAAAGGAAAGAACTTTTTCTTGTGGTATTGAGGGGAATTGCATGTGTTATGAGGGACTAGCTTTGGACTGCTTTGGACTAGCTTTTCTCTGGTCAAGGGAGAATTACAACCAAAAAATGACAGAGTAGATGAAAGGATTCATACTAATTGAAATGCAAGTGGTTCTAGGGAAAGAAGGAACTTTAAATAGCATCTTAAACTCCAAGAAATAAAGGTCTATTATCACTGTAGTAAAAGTATTCTGTTTATTAGCTATGCTGTTTTTGTAGGGGTTAAGCATTTCCACACAATTTCAAATTATTGTCTTAGAAAAACACTTTCTTTTTGTAGGATGTAAAGATAGAACCAAATTTCTTCCGTGTTGAAATGTGACTGGCATGCTCCTTAGAGTGAACAATTGACAACTCAGTGCATGAGGGAAGGCAGCTGACCATGAGCCAGCACTGTGTCCTTGTAGTCAGGAGGGCCAGTGGTATCTTGGGGTGTACTGGGAAGAGTGTGGTCAGCTGGTTGAGGGAGGTGATCCTGTCTTAGTGAGGTCGCATCTGGAGTGCTGTGTCCAGTTCTGGGCTCAGTACAAAAAAGACAGGGAACTACTGGAGAGGTTCCAGTGAAGGCCACAAAGATGATGAGAGGTCTGGAACATCTCTCCTATGAGGAGAGACTGAGGGAGATGGGCCTATTTAGTCTAGAGAAGACTGAGTCTCTTCTTCTCTGAAAGTCTTCTTCTGTATCTCATTAACACATATAAATATCTCAAAGGTGGGTGCCAAGAGCATGGTGCCAGACTCTTTTCAGTGGTGTCCGGCAACAGGGTGAGGCCATAAACTAAGACACAAGAAGTTCCACCTCAACATGAGGAAGACCTTCTTTACACTGAGGGTCACAACAGGCTGCTCATGGAGTCTCCCTGTCTGGAGACATTCAAAATCGACTTTGACACATTCATGTGCAACCTGCACTAAGTTACCTCGCATTGCCAGTGAGGTTGAATGATCTTCAGAAGTGCCTTCCAACCCTAAAGATTCTGTGATTCCATTTCACACCCATTATTCTATTGCCTTTGCCTTTTTGCTACTCCATTTGTAAATGAATGAAACACCCCTTAGTGCATGAACTGCCTGTAACAACAGTCAAAAGAAATGTGAAATGCAGCAAATTAAAATTGAATTAACTTAAGCACTGATTCTGCTCTGCTCAGCTCATTTTTGTTGGCTTTGTGATTGCAAAACATCATTCATTCTCCAGATGAGAAAACGGCTTAGAATAATATAGGCAATATGCAGAATAACAAGTTCTCTTGAAACCTGCGACACCACTGAAATAACAATGAATACAATTGTGCAGATAGTATTTTGATGGAGATAGTGCAGTTAAATTATCCACTGAAGATGAAAAAGAATGAGTCATCAGAATGTTCTTGTTCTGCCACAAAAGTAAATGGGCAAGATAAATATTTTAAAGATATTAGGTATTTTAGATAATTAGTAGTCATTAGGAGACATTAAATAGTAAAGTTTGTTTTAAAGGTCTTGCCAAGATCTACAGTTCTTTTAGAGTAAAAATGTTTAGGAAAAAGAACTTCAAACTCCTAAATACATCATGATTTTATCATGTGCAATTGGTTTATTCACAATAGAATATAGGTAAGATTTCAAAAACAATCAGGCAAACAGAAAACCAAAAAAACCCTCAAATCACAACTAATGCATAGGTGTGGGTGGGGTTGAAAAACAAAGTTGATTTGTGTTCTTTTAACTCTGCAACTGAAACCCAGAAAACAGCTGAGTATGTTTTGGCTGTACAGATGGGGTATTTTGAGATATATCAAACCTCTCAGAGACTGAAGGATCCCAGAAGGATATGAATGCACTATCTCGGAAAATAAGTACAATATTTTGTGACATTACCTTAGCATGCTACCTTGACAGAAGAGCTTTGGACCAACACGTATAAATGTTCCTTAGCCACTGCCAAGCAATGTGAGCTGCCTTCATACTGGAGGAGGTTAAGAGACTTCATGTAAGTGTCTCGCTGCTTCTTCTGGGAAGATAAAAATCTTGCAAGATTTTCTTCATTAAAGATGTCTTAGGATAGATTCTGCAATGTTACTCACTCTGAGTAATAGATTATCACATGAACAGCAAGAGTTGAGTCAAAATGTGGTTTGTCTTTCAGTAAGTCATCCAAAATTAAGGCAAGGCTCCATATGGTGTCCAGTGATAGCTTAAAGGAATAAGACACATGTAAGTGTATTGGTGGAAAAAAAGCAAATTAAATTCAGAAATCTCCTACCTGTCTAATATGAATGCCAGCATAAATTGGATCAATGAGACATTAAATATTTGAGAGGAAGGTGATGTGGTTCAGTGATGTAGTTTGACCCCACCCATACCTGAAAATACAGGACTACCTTATAGCTTCATTCCTTATAGCTTCATCTCTGTTTTGCACAGGACAAAGTTCATAGAACTAGGAAATTCACAAGCAGAACACTTTGAAAAATTAACATTGTTTTGATTATGGCCGCTAGAATTATTAGACAAAAATTATGTGCATTGACAAGGCAGGATATCATTCTTAAAGGTACTTTATAGATCATTTTGATTTGAAATGTGTCTCTCTGTCAGTGTCATATATTTTGTTAAGAAAAATCTTCCATTGCCATAAAACATCCAGGTGCACTGTGTTGATGGACCCTCAAATCTGTATAAAATATCTGGATAAGATCTGAGAATTATTGAGAGGTAGGACAGCTTTCCTCTGTACTTGAAGCAGACATCCACTGACCATATGGGGAGGGAAAGACATGTCCAGACTAGTTTTTAGGGTTTTACACAGAATGAAGTTTTTAAGTGGAATCATATTGTCTCAGGTCAGCATAGCACTGATTTGGAGCTTGGCAAAGTGGAAGTCCTATGCTAGGTTCAAATAAGGGTTATTGATTTTTAGTTTTAAACCAAGACCTGGAGTTTAAAATCTATATGTGCAAAGCCAAAATTCAATGCTAGCATAAAATTCAACAAAGAATAAAACGCCAAGGGTGTGACATCTTTTTCTCAGCTCATGTAGACAGTTGTCGCCAGAGGTTGTGTAAAATGTTCCCCTATTCTCCTAGGAAATTAGTAAGAATTGTCTGCCACTAATTTTCAAATAAGCTACAAAATGAAAGATAATCAGTGTCTATCAATGATAAGTGTAGTTTTGAAGGGCAATTACAATCAGTGACTATTTTCTTCGAGATATTGGTTTGCAAATAGTTGTGGTCTGGCATGCATTCAGGGTAACGATTTCTGCCTGCTTGCTGGATGTGGTGAGCTCATCCTGTCTGTCCCCTGTGAGCTGCAGCAAAGCTCTCCCATCACTGCAGGATTTAGCAGCGTGACAGGACGTTTCCATAGAGTCCAAGATGCACTTTTACCATCTGAAATGTCTGTGTGGGTGTTTGTCTCTGGGTTCATTGCTTCACCAGTTACTGTGTCTAATTTGGAATTACTTTTGGTTCTACATGTTGTTCCTTCTTGCCTGTCTATAAACTCTAGGCTGTAAGCAGAAGCTCCTGAAATCTCCTAATTAAAACCCATGTCCTATGCTAGCAGTGTATAATCACTGCATCTTTGCTGCTTCAGTCAGAGCAAAGATATCCAGATGTTTGCTATGTTTGGATTTCTTTTATCAACTGTTAATCTTATGTTTATGCAACACACAACACAAAAAGCAAGTGTTCTATTTTTTATCAGGCAGCGGTTGGAGTTTTGATGTTTTTAATGACTGGGATTTTTTCCTGTGTTGTTTTGAAATTTTACAGTCATCCAACATGTTTTGTTCATGTCAGTCAGTGCGACCTTAGACTGTATCAATTTCCCACATAACCTGACTTATAGAAGCTGAATCATGACAGAATAGTGGGGTTATGGGGAAGAAAAAAATGTTATAATGAGGATAAACCAGGAGAAAATTAATGTTTATAAATATTACCTATATTTTAATTTTTATGAAGCGAGAATGTAGGGGGGAACTGTGACATAAACTGATATCATCTGTAGCTAACACAATACTGATAAAATTATTGTTGGTTGTTGTGAATTTGCAGGATTCCTGTGAAAACAAATCCATCATTGCATAGCAGCATTTGAAGCTGGAAACTCATGCAGCAGAAGTTGGCTGGGATTTCACAGCCAGCAGCATATGACCCGCATTATTTGACAACAGCACCCTCAACAAAATGCCAGTTGCCAGACCCAGCCTTCAAGGATCTGTGTCTGAAGGCTGTCATAGCAGTGTGTTTACATAGAAATGATTGTGAAATGTGTTGCCA
The DNA here is from genome assembly GCA_013396655.1 of Campylorhamphus procurvoides. NCBI lineage: Eukaryota > Metazoa > Chordata > Aves > Passeriformes > Dendrocolaptidae > Campylorhamphus > Campylorhamphus procurvoides. Next base: position 310,857 of record WBMV01000893.1, read on the forward strand.
TGTCAGTGTGACCAGCTGTCTCCCCTCAGTGACTAAGAGAGTCATCTAGGTTGTATTCCAGGGTGTTTTCATGACAAAGTTTTCACTCTCCCTGGGATTTAGCAGTGACACTTGAGCAGTGCTGCTAGCATATGTGGGTTTACTAGTCTGATTGTGTAAGGCCAGATGGAGATTTTTGGTACTTTGAGGCTTAGTTTTTTTTCAGTGAATTGGTATCCAAAGCTGTCTGAAACATGAGACTACAAATAAAGATAAAAATTGCCCAAATCAGCGGTTTTGGAAAATTACTGATGTGTGTTTCTTCAGTCCCCTGAATCCAGAGGCAGTAAGTTAAGACCAGCTTTTATGCAGATTAGGTCAGTCTCTAGCTGATTCTACACATGCATACTTGTATGCAAGAGGGAGTGCTAACCGGCTCCATTCTCCTGATTATCTAAAAAATCTCAATTCAGATAGTCTGAAAAAATTTTCCTAAGATTTCCAGCTGTATTTCTCAAGCATTCATCTGCTGACCATGGTATGTCATGGAGCTGTAAAGGATTTCAAGTGCAGGTGTCATGTAAACACACTGGGTTTGAATCCAGCGTTTGCTTGCTGTGAGACAAATGCTAGCTGTGTCCTGCACAATGCAGAAAATGAGAGATGCACGCTAATTAAATCCTTTTGAGAGGGTTGGCTGGGCACTTTCTTCTTGGAAAGCATACTATACTTCTCTGTGATGTAGCTCCAAATGCTCTCTAAGGATGACAGTAAGTCTTCACATTACACGGATATTGAGAAATACAGCACTATGTATGAATCCTATCATCAGTTGTTCTGATGAGTGCCATAAAATCCCATGGTATAAACGACAGAATTTAGATAGGGATTTAGATATAAATGGCATATGTTGAATGGGGAAGCCAAAATCAAACAATGAATTTCTGATCATATAATAAGTGTTAGAGATTTTAAGCAGTGCTTTTAACAGGAATTTGTGATACAGTGGGATATGTATGTAGAATAATGAAAAAAGATATTGAAATTCCTAAGATTGTGTCATGCCAGCTTCTTACAAGAAAAATGAATTAAATGTGTATTGTTGGTTTTAACTTTGACATTTTTAACTATTTATAAACCAGCAAAGTAAACAATATTCTTAAACGTATTCTAATTTCCTTCGCTTGTTTTATTTTCTATTTCTTCTGAAATATGCTCTATTAATAATACATGCAGGTATGTTTGTGAGTGGAGAGTAGCATTCAAAATCCTCCTCTAGTCTGCCTGATCTCAGAAGTGGAATTCAGTGGAATCACACCAGTGCCTACATACTCTTGGGTCTCAGGAATGTCAAATAGTTGTGGTCTCTCATGCTTACTTTCCTGTATCTACCACCCTCATGATTCTGAAGGCAAAAGGAATTCCATACAGATTCCAGATCAGGGTTCAGGGGGTGTTTTCTTATTATTGGTTCCAGGCTTATTCTGGAAGCACAGAGTATTCTGATGTTCACGAAAATGCTTGATGCTTACAGTAGTTTAATTTTAATGAAGGTTGATGTGATTTCTTGGGCAGGTTCCAGTGTGTATCCAATAGGAAAGGAAAAAGTCATGGATCGTATTGCAAAAGGAATGTGTAACAAATACTCCTCTATACTGTGCTTGGTTTTATTATTTTTACCTTCTCTTATTTCACCCATGGAATAATAAAAGTTTATGTCTGATGCTGCAGTATTTATTGGGAGACCTCAAACACTGTTGCAAGTGTAAGAAGACATTGTTATTACATATTACCAAAGAAAGTACAGGAGTCACGGAGATGAGATGACTTGACAAGAAACACTGATGAAAAAAATGTGATAAGGCTTGTAGGTCTCTTAAGCAGTATCTGTCTAGAAATTGCTGAATAAAGAACAAACGTGAACTATTCTGTGTTTCTTTCTCTAAAACAGAGAGAAAATGCAAAAAATATATCCTGTTCATAGTGAAATAGGCCAATGCCTAGACATTTTTTCCCCCTAGGCATCCTGGAAGAAAAAATGCATTTTAGAAGGGATTATGAAGAGGTTAAACATCTTTGCAGGTGTTTTAAAGACCAGCCTTCCTAGTAATGATCTATTTTGTCAAAGGAAGAACAGATGAGTGTTTGAAAATACAAGAAAGATGGAGGCTGATGTTACTCAAAAACCAGAGGTAGGAATGAATCTCAAGGATTGAAAATAAGAGATGAGAAGCAGTGAAGGGCCCTGATTATTACTGTGGCACAGAAGGAACTGAATATTTTATTTGATTATCATCTGTCATCAGCGAACTTGCTGAGGAGGCACATAATCTGGTGTAATACTGCAAATTGGCTCAGGAGAAACTTCTTCATAACATTTTCTCCTTCTGTTTCTGCACTGGTCTACCTCCACAGAAAACCCTTCCCAACACCATGGGCTTATCACAACAATTCACTTGGTTAATATTGTGTCTTGGGATATCAGCTTTCTCACAGTTTCTTTCAAAATTATGACAATCTGAAGTGGAAAATGAATCTGAGTATACATATCATTGCAGCAGATTTTTTCCTGTTCTGTAGCACTAACCCAAGTTTGAATCCTATGCTTGCCTTCAGCACAGATATCTTCTCCCTTTCTCTATAAACAGCTGTTAGAATGCATCCATAATTTACTGAAGTCTATCCTCAAGTTACTCTTGCACAAAACTTTCCAGTGAATCATATCTTTACTCTGATGCAGGCAACCACCATTGTTCTTCAACTTCATCTCCTGCTCCATGCTATTCATGTCCTATCTGAAATTATTTCATGGACTAATTATATACAATGCCACAAAAGGATGGAACTATTTATCTGCTGCTTATTTTTCAAAGAAATTACAGACATAGACTGAGGAAAGTGAATACCTTGGAGATCAGGCACAATGTCTCATTAATCCTGGGTGTCGAAGAACCAGATAAACTTCAATGTGTATTTTCTATTATCTGGCTATGTGGGTTTATTCTTTGCTGAAAAGGTTCTAGTAACAGAAAGTAACAAAACTGTATTCAGAAATTATAAAAACATGTTAAAAACACCCTACCTGGTTATAGCTGAACATTCATAAGGAGTAAAAATATTTTGTTCTCTAAATCTTTTTTAAACTTTCATTATATATTTAGGATAAGAAAAATCAGTATTAGTATAATTTGCAAGTAGATGCCCATTTTCTTCTTCAAGGTTGATGAACAAGAATAAAATTGATTACATGTAAAAAAACCCCAAAATTTGTGAAGAATAGTCATGTGCCAATGGTGAAAAAGAAGAAATATATGAACTATAGATCATTTTAATTGTATTTTTTGATTTATTTTTATTTTAAATAATTAACTCTGAAGTCATTTGTTTCATATATGCTTGCCTTGGATTGACAGATGAAGATGTCTACAAAATGTCTGTATGGACAACAGAGGTTCTTAATTTTTTTCTTCAAAATGTACAAAATTGTGTTCAAATTTAATAATACAGATCTTGGTTTTGATGCAAAACAAAGCAGTCCGCAGTCTCCAAAGTTTGTCTTATTATATTTGAAAAGTTAATTAACTGTTGCTGACAAAAGAAAAAAAAGGTTTTTAGGCTCATCATTTTACTGTGTGATATTATAACTACATATACTGCATATAAGATTCCAAATAGTAATAGAACAAGTTTATAAAAATAAAGTATCATTTGAATTTCTAGGCTAAGGTATTCCAGACATAAATATTTCAAAGATAAAAGATAACATTTTTCACAATGAAAGAAAAGAAACATATGCTTCTTGAAAATTACTTGTTTGATTTCCCAAACCACAAAAAAAAACACATAAAAGAAATGTAAACAGATTTTATTTTGTAACAGTTACATTATGGATATGTATGTGTGAAAGAAAGATATGGAAAACCAAATTTGTCAGGGAGAAATAAATTAAGATGACAACTGTGATTAAAGTAAATCCTGGTTTTTAACATGTTTTTCTTCATATGGGCTGATATCTTCACCTTGCTCTCTACAAATACTTGGATAAGACATGATTCATGATTCATAGAACTACAAGTACATATTTTATATTTTCATTTCACTGTCGTATTGTATCATATCATTTCCTGAGTCAGAGGATAGCCAAACTATTTGATTAGACCTCTTTTGGGCCACTGTCAAAAGTACTAACAAATTCATTGTAATTTTAGTCGATATGTTCACAGAAGCATAAAAAAATATAAAAACATTAATTTCTTGAAAAGGGCATACATAAAAGAGATAAAAAAGCATATGATACTGAAAATTGAGATTTAAAAGAAAGAAGGATGCTAACAGAATGTTACAGGAAAAGAATATTTAATTTCCTAATAGAAAGGAAAAAACGTATATCTAAGTTTCAAGTGAGAATGAAAGATTAAACAATGCAAATATTAACCTACACCTGATGATTCAGAACCCTGAGAAAAATTAATTCTTACTGTGTACTTTCCCCTCTTCTACTTCATTTTGACTCCTCCTTTGTCAGAAATGAACCTGAGCTATCATTGCAAGGAAAAAGTAGAAATAAGGGATATGAAAGACAGAATTATTTACTTGTTAGGGTCATGGGTCAGTAGTCGAGTCATTGCTATTCTGGTTCCTACTAAAGCACTTAGAGAGGCATATTTCGAAATGGTTTACAGTTCCACCTTGATAGGTCTATGGAGAAATTATCTAAGGTCTTAGATGGGTTTAATAAGCACCAAGGGCAAGGTCTTCACAAAGCTTAAGCTCAAAGGTTTAAAAAGGTGTCACTTTACAAGTGTTCTGGAGATACATAGCATTTTAAAATCATATCTGGAAAGAATTTCAAATCAGATAAATCCTCCCATGTACTTCAGTCACTCCTAAGCTTGTCTTCCCTCTATTACTGTTCCATTTCCCAGTCCAGCCCAAACTATATTGTGACTCTCAGATTTAAGAAATGTATTGAGACAGGTTATATTTCTGTCATTGCGTATTTCTGACATCCAAATTGTGAAAGGAGACTAAATTAGTCCATTAAACATGTAATAATGGGAATGAATGTAAGGAACTCTCATGTGCATGCAGTTTAGGGCCAGGAAGCATATTAAGGATAAAGGTTTCCCTGACCTTGGAAGCAAAATTTCATTAAAGAAGGGTATGGGAAATCTACTATGAATGTGAATCCAGACTAGAATGAATCAAATTTACTCATGAGTAAGGATTTCTATTATCATGATTGCACCAGAACAGCTCTTCTCCACCACGTCCATATCTGAAAAACAGTACTGCCAACATACAACTTCTTAAAGATCAAAGGCTGGTGGTCATTCAGTACTAACAGACTGACTTGAAGTGAGATTTTTCACACTTTATGTTAGCGCATCATTTCCAAATCAGTGCTCTTCACTGCAGTTATTCCTAATTTGAACAAATGTACGAAAAAAGTAATTATACATTACAATTCTAAATCCTTTCTAAGATGTAAATATACAACTGTAGAAACACATCTGAGGCTTTGTTCACAGAACTGAACTTTAGTAAATAAGATAAATCATCTTAAAGCTATATGTAGAAAGTTAATACTTTGATGTTTGCTTTCAGATTAATTCCTCATAGCTTTTAAATAGCCCATAAAGGGGAATGGCAGTCTGGCTCTTGGCCAACAGTATCAGTGATGCAAAACAGAGACAAAAAACCTGGACCATCAAGAAGCTGGACAGATACATTCATAAATCTTGCCAGACACCAACAGAGCATCTGGAACTCAGGGAGCTCTCCATGCTTTCACCTTGCTAGAAGATTAGTGTTTAGGGCAGATAAACTGTCAAAAGAGAAATATCAAAAGACAGGAGCTGGTTTCATCAAAGTTTTTCCTTGGTTTCCTTTTATTTGATTCAGGTATGTGAAACCATTTTTTTTTAATTACCTTGGCATTTTATAATAAAAAGTTGATTTCTTATAAATCTCTACTTTATGTACTATGCACAGTGATCTACTTTCACTGCTTCCTATCAAAATTGCTTACATGTCTAAAGCTTAGAAGTCACCTGATATTTTTTGTTACATTATGTTTTAGAACTATATCTTATCACTTTTTCTAGGTGTGAAACAGGGATTTAAGAAACTCTTGTTAGAGTAGACAACATTAATATTTTAATACCAAGTATGTTGGTGGGTTTAGTGCAGTAGATATTTATCCACAAGCAAAATTCTATCAGAAATCAGATCTTAATTTCGCAGAAATGGTGGAAAAGAAGACTGGACTTTAGAAACATAAGTCTCTAGTAGTATTGAACATACATGGTTTAAGAGGTGTTGAGAAAGTGGAATGAAATAAACCCAATTTCCAGATCAATTCTGACCCTTTCTAAGTGGATTAATAATGTACCATTATAATGTACCAATATTTCAAATGCCCATACACTTAGTGGCAATTTTAAGTTCATCACTTAGTTGTTCAAAGTGTTCCTGTTTGTTCTAATTTCTAGTTAACATTGTACATCAATTCCCAGATAAACTACTGATAAAAATACCTCAGTTCTTATATCAGTTTTCTTGCTAATTCATTTAGTGAGCTTGGACAGGTCACTAACTTTCTTAAGAGATTAGCCTATAGAGCAAATTGATAATGTAGTGCACCGATACACCTCTTTTAAGAAAAGAGTTAACTCACTCAGGTGTGAAGATGGGTCTGTGAATGGCAGTTCAGTGCTCTTCAGTGTGAACTGATTCACTTTGCAAGAGAGTTAAGAACTGGCTGGATGGCCGGCCCCAGAGAGTGCTGGTGAACAGTGCTGCATCCAGCTGGTGGCTCGTCACTAGTGGTGTCCCCCAGGGGTCAGTGTTGGGCCCAGTCCTGTTTAACATTTTTATTGATGATTTAGATGAGGGGATTGAGACTATCATCAGCAAATTTGCTGATGACATCAAGCTGGGAGGAAGTGTCAACCTGCTGGAAGGCAAAAGGGCTCTGCAGAGGGATCTGGATAGACTGGAGAGATGGGCTGATTCTAATGAGCTAAAGTTCAATAAGACCAAGTGCTGGGTCCTGCACTTTGGTCACAACAACTCCATGCAGTGCTACAGGCTGGAGACAGAGTGGCTGGAGAACAGCTGGGTGGAAAGGGACCTGGAGTTACTGATTGACAGGAAGCTCAACATGAGCCAACAGTGTGCCCAGGTGGCCAAGAAAGCCAGTGGTATCCTGGCCTTTATCAAAAATAGTGTGGCCAGCAGGACAAGGGAAGTGATCCTTCCCCCATACTCTGCGTTGGTGAGGCCACACCTTGAGCATTGTGTTCAGTTCAGGAAAGATATTGAGGTGCTAGAGTGGGTCCAGAGAAGGGCAATGAGGTTGTTGAAGGGACTTGAGCACAAGTCCTATGGGGAGAGGCTGAGGGAGCTGGGGTTGTTTGGTCTGGAGAAGAGAAGGCTTAGAGGTGACCTCATCACTGTCTACAGCTACCTGAAAGGAGCCAGGTGGTTGGTCTCTACTTCCAAGCAGCCAGCAATAGGACAAGGGGGCATGGGCTCTGCCAGGGGAAATTTAGGTTGGATATTAGAAAGAAATTCTTTACAGAGAGAGTAATCAGACATTGGAATGGCCTGCCCAGAGAGGTGGTAGATTCACCATCCCTGGAGGTTTTTAAACTGAGATTGGATGTGGCACTTAGTGCCATGATCTAGTAAACAGACTGGAGTTGGATCAAAGGTTGGACTTGATGATCTCAGAGGTTTTTTCCACTTCAATCGGGGGAAAAAAAAAAAGAAAAAAAAAAGAGTTAAGGGTTCCCTCAGAGATCTCCACCCATCACTATAGGAAAGGCTTACTTTATCTTTCGGCTATTAATTGAGTTAGTTACATGCTCACTATACTGACATCCCAACATTTTTTAATCTTATCATGTCAATAATGCATCTATGTGTATTTCAGTGCATAACAAAATCTCTTCACCTGGGAAGGCTTGAGCTTGCCACACATGCCCACACACTCCTTTAGCTAGGGAACTCATTATTAGAAAACAAAATATCCAAAACTCAACAAACATTTCATGCACAGTGTCCTTTCTGCAGCAACATATGCTTCCAACACTACAAGTTATATTTTCATCACTATTAGCAAGTTATTTCTCCAAGTTATTTCCTACACACAGGGCCCCTGCTGAAACTCTTAGTGTGTAGGCATACCACACTAAGTTAGTTTGTTAGTTTCTTGATTGAGAAAACTGGACTGATAACATGCATTTAGCTACTGCAGAGGGTACGCAGACAAGGCTATGCTGTAAAACAGAGGGGAACAGCAGACATGCTTTCTTATTTCTCTGGTATTTTAGGAGTACTTGTTACTCATCCCACAGCAAATTATATATTTTACATTTGGGAACATTTCCAACCTATTTGGACAAAGTTTTTTAAGTCTTCAGATTACATCCTTTCTGTATTCCATTTTTTTTTCCTCTGTATTGTAACACTCAGTCTCCTGCATTTCTGAAAGTACTTCATAGCCTCCAGAAATAAGGCAGCATTTTTTACCTTTTCTGTACTATCTCGCCTGAAAACTTGGTATCTTTTGAGGATGTCTCTGTGTTTTCTTTATGAGTTTTATAATCAACAGTGTTGTCACTGCTTATTAGAGCTCTTGATTTATAGAAAATGTGACACTAGAATAAGCCTTTTTTAATATTTATTGTCTGATTTCATGCTTCATTGTTTTGCTACTGCCTTGAGACTTGAATGTAACACTTGGATGTACAACTTAATGCCAAATGGTATTAATAACTCTGAAGCTGTCTATTCATCAGTCTTGTCTGGAAAATTTCATGTGTTATCCTCTTTTATACTACTTAGTCACTAAAAAATTCATACAACATAAAAGACACAGGTAGGGGGACTGGGTACAGGATAATCAATTATCCTGGAATAGAGTCAGACCAAGAATTGGGTTGAAAGTTTGCTGGTCAAGCACACAATATGTAAAATAATATCAGTCTTTCTCTAAGAAAGTCACCTATTGTTGATTTAAGATAAATGTCTTATGAAGGGAGTTTTATCCAAATAAAAGTCCAAGGGTGTCATATTAAAAATATCAAAACAGCTATTAATTAAAAAAAATATTATCAATTCCCCTGGGTTTTTTGGCTGAAGTATCTAAAATTCAAATGGGATTAGAATTTGCAGTCATCCTGAAAATGTGCCCTTCTCTGCTTAAGAATGAATATGTATTATAACAACAATAGCAAACTATCTGAAAAAAGAACCCAAACCAAATCCAATGCACAAAAAACTCCCACTCAAGTATATTTCTGAATTCATTGACAAGCGTATGTAGACCATTACTGCAATACAGCCAAGCCTCAAAGTACACATTCTTCTTTATTTTGGGTCCTCTTTCCATTTACTTTACTGAGTGACAGATTTAATATTAGCCCAGGTAATCTCATAAGATAGGAATGGCAGTACTACAAACTTTTAGCAAGATAATGAGCAAGTGAAAAAAATTTAATTGTCACTCTTGGATCAATGAAGACTCCCTTAAGAGGATAAATGAGTATTTTTACAGAATTCTGTGTTTATTGATACCTGAGCTGTACTCATTCTATCCTGTTTTGCTTCTTTCATGGATAGTTTTACAGGAAACTGATGTGACTGAGATAAACCACTTCTGCTTAGTTCCAAGCACCAGCAGAAACCTAATTCCCTGCTATTACAGGGATGACCCTGTGGAACTATTATATTTCCTTCATCCCAGTCTAGTCATATACCAGGTGGAATAATGTAATTTTTCCTTCTCAAACGTTTTTATTAAACCCTGAAGATGTTAGAATTTATATTTAAAGCTACAGTGGAACTGAGATATTTCTGAACGATGACAGTTTCTCCTCACTGCTCATGGCATCCTGCACTCTTCAGAAAGCAGGAATACCAGAAAGCAGGAATACCTGATTTTCAAGAAAAGGGTCAAGGACCCTCAAAATATATCTCAGACATATGTTATAAAAGATTTTATTATTATTAATGTTTGATTTTTAATTGTAAACCTTTGATTTTTTATTATTTTTTTAATAGATACTCACCTCTAGCCTTCCAGGTGTTTCTTTCCTGTTCAAAATAAACCATCTCCCACTAGCATGGTGGTAAAATTGGTTTTGAAAACAAAACACTTGATCTCGTGAAATTTTAAGTGTAAAAGAGAGAAGGAGGACTATATGCAAAAATAAGCTTCTCTTAAGAAATATGGCATGAAACTGTAATTTCTACATGTTGCTATTTTTTTATTAAACTGTCTTCAGAAAGACATCTTCCTTGTGTGTACTGCAAATTTGTATTTATAGAACCAATTATAGCATCAATCAGTCAGAGGAAGCTTTTGTTTCATAGCATAGCTCTAAATTATATGCTACTTTCTGCAGCAACACACCAGCAGAAGCATACTGGAAAACCAGAAGTAACAAAAGGAGAATAATAGGAGCCCATCTAAACTTCCCACTACTCTGGGTGATTGGTTTTTCTGTGGGGAAAGAGCCCAGAGGCATCTGAAAGAATCTTTCACCTCCATGACTATACAGACATACGTTATGATTTGTTTCTAAAGGCATATGCAAATCTCCCATAATATGCTCTTTTTCTTTACCAAACTAAAAACTGGTGAGCAGAGTAGAAGAGATCAGGAGAAGGCCAGTGGGTGGAGGCAATCTTAGCCTTAGAACTTAATTAAATCTATCTGTATTCTTCTTTGTGTAAAGGCGTGTGGAAAGTGGGCAAAATCTTACAGAATTACCCACTTCGGAGGAAGTTTGCTTCTTTGGTTTGAGGTAAAATTCTGAAAAGAAAAGCTGTCCAGAACAAAGGTTTGTCCACCTTAAATATGTACTAAGTATAAAAACACATACCACAAGTATATATGCAAAATCTGTAAGTACCTACATATGTGTAGGTACTTATATTTCCTGAGAAAAACAAATTTGACTAAATTGTTATCAACAGTACCCTATATTCCCCTGTATTTATGCACAGTCCTACATCTCAGTTATGAGTATGATGTGACTTTTTGCTGGGTTGTGCCTTCTTGAGAAAGATCCAATTTTTTGTTAATTTTCTTTAAAGATGTATATATTTTTTAAATGAGTAACTATTTACCCACACTCTCAGCTTGAGTTTCTTTTTGTCTAATACTTGATCAGGTGGGTTTTTTTAGTTTTGTTTTGTTTTGTTTTTGCTTTTGTTTGGGTTTTTGCTGTTGTTTTGGTTTTTGCTGTAAGTCTTTGTTTTAAACATAGAAGAGAAGTAAGGAAACGTCATGTAAGAGACAAAATTTGTGCAGATATTTATTAATGGCTAAGTGACAAGTGCTTATTTCATCTAGCTGTTAGAATGCTGCATTTCAATTATTCTGAGATTGAAGTGGACACCATAGGGCCAGTCTGAAAGTATGGTAGCAAACCAGCTTTTCTCAGCACATCCTGAGGGAACTTTCTCTAGAGAGACTTTATCAAACACTATGTGAGGGCTTGCTGCATTGCAACACTGGTAGGGTTTGCATTGTTCAGTAGAACAGTCTGAATAGCGTGATAAACCCTGCCTGTTTGAATAAAAACCTGTAATACAGCCAAATGAAGAGTTTTACGCTACTGAGGAAAATAACAAGAGTAGAAAGCATACAAATAGAGCAGGAAAATAGGTGTCTTGGAAAAGGATCTTAAAGAAGATGATGCAGCGATTCACACTGGATAGACAACTCATTTGGAGCTGCCATTGTAATGCTGAGTCAAAAAAGCCTAATGTAATCATTAGATAAATACAGATAAAAAGAGTGAATAGAATGAAAAAGGTGAATTTTCTTCTGTACTGGGAAGTTATGTAGGATTTTTGGCCAACATTTATAAAAAGGTTGTTGAAAATCTGAAGAGATGCCAAAGAGAGGTGTAACCATGGGTTCAGTGGTATAGGAAGTCCCTTTCAGGAATGTAGTTAGTCTGTTTAAATTATCAAAAGGGAGTATGAAAAGTGAGTTGAACGATGGACATGAGCACCTTTAAAGGGAGAAAACACTGGAAAGGAAAGGGTTCTCTAATACATGAGAGAGAGGATTTGCATGGTCTAGCAGCGGCAGATGGAGCCCAGGGCAAATGAAACATATCATTTTAAACAGCAACTATAGTTAATCACTAGACAAATGCTGAAGGGGTGTAGATTTCCCATGCCCTAAGGTCTTCATATCCAGAAAGGGAGCCTTCTGGGTAGAAGGAGGTGAACTGACCAAATTTGAGTCAATCTGAAACCTGCCAGGAGCAGACCCTGCTTAAGTCCATAAAGCTTTTTGCAAAAGGGCAGAAAAGGAAACCACAGTCTGCAGCTCTGCTCCTGCCAGTCACACCTAACCTAAGCTCTCCACACTACTCTGGGTTTAGGAAGCATGGCAAGAGCCTGGTGTAGGAGATGTGAAAGGACAAGCTGGGAGTACTGCGGGTTTAGACACCCACTTCTGCCATAATGTTTTGGTGCCCTGGGCAGAAGGAGGGGAGAAAACACATCAAGAAATACAGAGATAACAGCCTGAAAGGGAGCGTGGGCAGTGTCAGCCCTCAGTGCCTGCACTGACAGTCCTATAAGACTCCAGGACCCCACTATGTGTCGGTTTGTTTCTATGAGTCACTGTCGCATGCAGACTCATATATATGTATATACTCCCCCATTCACCAAAATAGCCACGAAGTTATTTATTATTCATGAAAAATCCAATTTCAGAGTCATTACTTCTACCTTTAGTCATGGTCTAAGTTGTTTTTCTTTACTAATAAGCCAGTCACAATTTTCATAAAAAATAATTTCTAAGGGATTGTTCTAAATGTTTGCATGTGTATCCTAATTTTCCCTAAATGTACATATAAATTCATACAGTTCAGTTTAATTTGACTATACAATCATTTTTCTTTATTTTTACCTTGCCAAATGAAAGGATTTCTACTTAGCCAAACATAGCCTGTTGGAGTAGTCATGATAAGAGAAGGTAAAACAAATATCCAAAACTCTGATATAGTGCCTGCCTTCGCTTTGGAAAGCAGAATATCAAAATAATTAATCTGAGACCTCATGTATTTCAAGCAGATTTCTTCTTCTAGAGGGTAGTGATATTTTGATCACATTTTTATTTTTTCTCTGAACTTCTATTTACTACTTACTATTTCAAGATGGGTAGAAGCACATTTCTGGCAAATAAAACTGTTTATGGGAAGGAAGGGGAAAAGCCTCCTGGTTCTAGCTGAAACATCCTTTCATCTGAATATTGTACTAGAAATGTAAAGAGATGTCACTGAAAGTCCAGAATTTGAACTTTAGACTTAGATAATTCTTTTCCCCAACAATTTTTCTCATTGCTTTCTTTTTATTTTTTTTTCCCATGTGGGTTCTTTATGAAATATGTAGAGAGAAGGTCCCACATAATCCCAGATTTTATTTCTTCTTAGAGAAACCTTCAGTAACTGTAATTTATGGGAAACTGCTGTTAATGAGACTGGTACACATCCCACAAGTTAAGAATATGATTAAGCCACTCTTCTTTTGACATTCAGATTCTATCACTTTAGCTTGGTACTTGTAAATCCTGAAAATACATTCCCTGCATGCATCTTCTCTGAACAAATATTTTACCACAAGCACTCATATATGTCTTCATGTAGAAGGTGCTTTCATGGCTTCATGGACTTATTGCAGCTTGGAAAATCCTGCCGAGCACTGTGGATTGACACTTCAGTTGTCTGTGTTGCTGAGCCTTTGTTGCTCTTCTCACTCATAGTACCTAAACACAAGTGTAACTCCTTCTGCTTTTAATTGAGAGGTCATTTCACGTGTGCCAATATACAGTTTTGAGAAGCTAACAACACATATTTTAGGTTTTTTCTCACTCCATTCAGATTTGAACTGAAAAACGGGAAGCAGATATCACGTATGCCTTTACAGCGCAAATACTAATCACCCACGTTAGGGGTTTCTTCATCCTTTTAAAAATTTGTTCCTTTAGATAAGAAAACTATTCAGCTTGAAAACAAAATTAATAAATCCTATAGTGAGTGCTACAAAAATATTCATTTAATGTTTCCCTCTGCATCTCAAGGAAGTAGAACAGCTTCAAAGATCTATAAATCTCAGTCCTTATAATATTATCCACCACAATTCAGGAATTCTGGAGAGTCCATGGATGATCTGGGGTGTTGTTGATTTTTTTTGTTTGTTTGTTTGGTGGGGTTTTTTTTGTTTTTGTTTTTGGTTTTTTTTTTTTTTTTTGCAGAGGAACTGAATAAGCACAACCATCAGTCAGACTTCAGGATACTCTAATTATCTATATGTATTACCACATTTAGGGGCTAAAACAAACTTTCATTCCCTAATAGGGCTGTTGGGTACAAAACGATATCATCTTTGGGTCCTGTCTTATTGCAATTCAATAATCATTGTAAAGTTTTCTTTAGTGATATCTCAGCAAAGACCAGCTAGATCCTGAGGGAAGCTGTGGGGAATTACCTTTTTATTTATTTAATATTTTTTTAATTTTTTTTTCCTCTAAAAAGTTCATCAATTTGAAATTGTTAAAAAAAGTTGACCACAAACCAACTGGTCAACCCAAAGCCTGGCAAGTATGAATCTATACTATCCAGACTTGATTAATAGGACAGACTCTGAAAATACAGCCTTTTTAAACTTCTGGTAACATATTTAGATACATATTATTTTATCTCTCTGAGCAACTCTCTGGCATTTGTCAAAAGTGACAGATTCACAGCTCCAAATAAAAGGACAGTATCCCAGTCAAAACGGGAAGACAACAATATTGCAAGCATGTAAGTTGTTTCAGAGAGTGATTAGTTCCTCCCTAAAAATTTATATACTTGTGTTAGGTTCAGAATGTGCCACTATTTCTTAATCTGATATTAACTTAAAAGGGAAGTCAAGGTAACTTCTGCATACTATAAAATTTTGTCTTTTTCTTCGCTTTCCTGGTCAAAAGATGAAATATGAGAAATACTGTCTTTTTGGAGTAATATTTATTATATTGCCTGCCTGCATTACTTACTGTGGTTGTCTTTCTAAAATAAATGCTTCCTTGCAAAGACAAAGAGGCCATTTCATAAAAGTAGGAGAGCTGATGAAAGAATTGCAACAAGCAAGTAGTGCTTTACATTCTCTTAAAAGTGGCATGATGATGTATTTCCACTTATTTTGCTGAACAAATAATACGTTACTCACTTTTGTTTGTAATATCTTCTAACAAGCCCTCCTAGCTGTGCAGTTGTGTGCAATAATATTGAGGATAATAAAGATCTTCAAACTGAAAGGGGGAGCTTATGCTGTAAAATAAAGATGTTCCTTTTTTCGAGATCTGAAAAAATTGCCTTCAGGCAGGTATATTTTCTGTATTAATCTGGTCCATGTGTTATGTTATATATCAGTGGGTGACAAATTCTAAATCTGAAAAAAAATAGATTAAGAATTAAAGATACTCAGATACATTCCTTTCAAAAAGAAATATTAAAGGAGATTCTTACATCCTCCAGAAAAGCGCTTCAGTCAGGTAAAGATGCATTTATGCAGGATTGATTAGTGTTATAAGAGAAAAAAATTAAAGAAACAACCATAGGTAAACAGGAACCCTGATGCCGTGGTAGACATAAGAGCAGACTAATCAAAGTTTGATTAGCTAATTTTGAATAAGCTGGTTTTGAACTACAGGTGCTTACCTTTTTCTTGTGTTTGCTCTATCAAACCATCAGTCTTCATTTAAGTCAAAGGGAGAGGATGGAGGGAAGAGCTGAATAATAATAAATTAGTTTTAGACAAAAGTAAATTATGGCGGCAAAATAAGGAATGCAAGCAGCAACAAACTAAAGGAAATTCATTAGCTTTTCTCAACAACTTCTTGTGAAAATGTCTTATATTAACCTAACAAATAAATGTTTGTATTAATTTATATTTTTTCCTGCTGCTTTTGTTTTCCAATTCCAATAGTATTTTGATTCCTGATAATAAAGTAGCAATTGATTAATAAAGTAGCAATTGATAAATACCCTGAAAAGCCTTTCACAGGGATAGCATTTAAACTTAGAGACAGAAGCAATATTACTTGAAGCTTCGCAAAGTCAATATCATCTCTAAATTACTGATGTTCACTGAAAAGAGGTTCAGAAACAAGATGTTCTCTGGCCTTGAATCTTTGACTAAAAATGACACCAAAATCAACAGCCTCTACTATAAATCAAGTGTTTTGTGCTTCACAAAAACAAGGAATAAATAAGCAATGACCAATGTGATTTTCTGCTATTTTTATCAGAACAAGCTGCTTTCTTCCCATGATGAACTATGGAATAAAATGCCAGTATTACAGCCTTCCAACAAGGCTTGTAATGCTGTAGAAAAAGAAAATGGTATACCACAATGATTGATTGCTAGTAGTGATTTTCCTAGGATGAGAGGAAATCTTTAGTGCAATAAAGAATTTCATAATTATAATCCCTTCTTACTGCTATCCTTTTCTGACGAAACAATAAGGGGAAAAAATGCAATGATGCTATCGAGATTTGGGCAAAGAAAGCAAGGCAATTGATTTTCTGAAAGACAGACAGTTAAAAAAATGTAAAAGGTTCCGGTCACTTCATCTAAGACTAAAACATTTAGGAATGCTGGGGTGCCTAAGACAAGCAAATGAGAGTGAATGTCTATAATTTCTAGCTGTATACATATCTTTCCTCTGTCAAAAGTGCAATTAGTTACAGGAACTCCAAACAAGATATATTTGTATTTCCACTAATAGGTACTTCTGAAATGGAGGAAAGATATATTCTCAGAGTGCTTGCACAGCTGCCACATGGGGAAAAGCTTTGAAATTGTTTGAAAGTCTGGGTCTGGTTCTCTAGGGAAGCCAAAAATCCCTTTTACTGATGGAGTTTCAAATGATGAGGTACCTGGCATTCATTCAGATCAAGGGAAATATAAGAACATGTGGGCCTGATATCATGGGATGCAAAAGAGCATCTCTGTAAGTATCCACATGGGGTACACAATATGTTTGTTACATAAGATAATTATATGAAAAGAGATCATTAAAAGAACATGATTAAATTTGCAAACTGAAAATCAGGGCTATTAATTTCTCTACAATTTTATTATTGGGCTCATGAATTTTCTGTAGCTGTAGATGTTTCTATTTTTTACAGTCTCTTTGTCAGGACTTTAGGACACAGTCTAAAGAACACAGACTAAAGCTCCCTTTAAGCTTAGGGAATTATTTAAGCTTAGCAAATTTCAAACTAAGACATTAAATTACTTATCCCAATTCCTAATGGGAATTCAAATCCAAAATGGGTTGAGATATCTGTCTAGCCTATTTGGCCTCATAGACAGCTTTCTTCCCCTTCCACTGAATATACCACATGAGTCTTCCCTGAAGTAAGACAAGTCACTCAACACTGAAACATTTAAATACAGGTTATCATTTTCCCTTCATTTTTTCATGTGTTTTCTCATTGTACCTCTTTCCATCATTTATCCTATGCATTTAATCTATCCAAAATCTAGTGACACGGTCAGTTCTCTAACAGTTAGCAAGTCACTTGGGCAAGAATAGTTTTGAGTGGAGAAGTCATTCTTTCACAGAGGTGAATTTATACAAATATGTAGATTTTTTTCCTGGAAGTAAATTAAACCTGCAACATAAACTCGCACTGTGGCTGATTATTTCTAGCTTTCAGAACAATTTTAAAATCATGCTACTTTTAGTAAAATTGGTAGTAATGAAATTTCATAAGGCCAAATTTTCTGGTCAGATGTAAATACTATGAGACTGGATGGTCTGGGTTTTGTGACACTTTTTCACAGATATTTTCCTGGTTATTTTCTTGTTTTCCATCAGTGAGATACTGATTTACTCCAGTGAGAAATTCAAGGAGTTAAATCTTGGCTTGGTTGAAGACAGAGGGACTTTTATTCCTGAACGGAATATTGCAGTGACCCAATTCTTCCTCCCTAGTTAATTGTGTTAACATTTGGAATAGGGAAAAAAAAAAAAGGAAGTTTTGCCACTGCCCACCCAAACAAACTGGAAAGTTACATGTTTAAATATGGTGGTTCCTATGAGTTAGTGAAAAACTATTTTGGAAACTTTCCCATCAAAGCAGCTGTGTCCTTTCAACTTGAATCTAAGGACCCTGTTTTTCATTCACATTGCAAGAACTACTGAATGTAAAGCCTTTAAAAGGAGCTTTTAAGATCGTTTGATCTTAACATTTTTAAATGTTAAGACATTACCTTTTTGTAAAAAATGTCTTATTTTAAAATGAAGTTAATCTATAAAACATTTTAAAAATCAATGAAAAAATTCTTTTCAGTCCTTTAGTCTTAGCAAATACTTCTTAGTAATTTCTATGTATCCTTCTATTGCTGCTTTATTTTCTGTTTTGCTTTGTCATTTGTTTTCATGAGTTATATAAAATATTATAGATATACAAATCAACAAACAAACAAAATAAATAAGAGATATATTTATATCACCTTGTTGTGATACAGGCTAAATATTGTACGGTACTGGAAAGCAAAATTTTACAAGGAAATGTTGTTTTACAAAAACAACAAAAAGATAACAAAATCTATGGAATATTAGTAGAATTTTTTAAGCATATTGGGGTTTTGTCATCATTTAATGAAGAATATTTAGTCACCATGGAAACAGGTGTATTCTGTGTAGTGGCAATACCAGTTCACATACGAACTTCAATGTTTATTCTATCTAGACTCTGCTGCATCATTCACTTAATGGGAATGATTGTATGAATCAAATCACAAGTGATTTGACTCAGTACAACTGCAGGGTTAAATACCAGGACCAAGGCTGAGATAAGAAGTCAGGCTGAGTGTTTATGTAAAGCCTTTCTATAACTGATTTTCAAAAAACCAAGATTGTACCTAAAACTTTTCTTATTCCAAAAAAGCCAAGTAAGCAGTGCTGTGAGAATTTGAAGCTGATCTGTTAATAATATAAATTATTGTTTGGCAATATTTAAAATCTCATGTTCCAACAGGAATAGCTAGACACAAAAGTTTCCGTATCCCTGACTCATTGTCCTATGCAAATGAATTGAAATAACTTCAGTGGCTAAAGCGAGGCAGAACAGAACAGAACAGAAAACTGTTTTTCTCTTTAGAGATGGCAAAATAAAATATCATATTGATAATATGGAAATGACAAAAAGAATATGCCATTGAGGTACTATCAACTATGAAGCTCTTGTTCCAGAGGACTGACTCCAGGAAATTAGAAAAACGGTCAAAATGCTATTGGTTCCTATTTCATTACTTTGCTTCATACATATCAATTATAAACTTTAGCCTTTTGTCAAGGCTGACTCACTTGTAAAACAGTCTTTCCCACAACTGATTTATCAACACCTGAAAAACTGCCAACCATGAGGCTATAAATATTGACAAGTATGGATGTAAATCCATTACTTTTTAATTATAGATAACTTTAAATAATAATAATAATAAAGAACCTAATAGAAATTCTATTTTTTTGCTGGGAGCTTACTCCAATATATATATTTATTGTTGCAGTAGTAAAAAGTGAACTTTACAGCAACAGAAGAGTATGTGTTTGCCAGATGAAAATCTTTCACTGTGCTATCATAGGCACTCAAAAAGTGTTTTTCATTTATTTTTTATAAAATCCTCTTTTTGCAATTCTATTTGACTTTTTATGGGTTTCCTCCTCAGAAATCAAGAAGATATATGCAAAATTAATCCCAAAGAACAGTTATTTTACTTCTTTATGTGTCTGTATTTTCTCATAATGAATACCTAGGTGGTTATTTCACATTTAAAGTAGTTCTATAATGTTTTTCCTTTATTATTTTATAACGTGTATGTCAGCAGTTTTCACATATGATTGCCTTACATCTTCTGAAGCAGACTAATTTCTAGCTTGTTTCTCATCTGGAGAACTACACGCAGTGAAAATAGAAGAAAACAAATGTCACTTTCAGAAAAGTCCCATTCAAGATTAGTCAGTGCTATTGCAAATGTTTTTTGTAAAACTGGCCACTGGAGCTGTCAGAAAATTTCCATTTGAAACGGTCTTTAAACACATTTTTTTCAAGGGCAGGGGTAATTTCAACTACCTCAGATGGATAGATTAGGCAATTCAAAATGTTGAATTGACTTTAATATCACATCAAATGTTTAACCACTACTCCAGAAGATCATGTGTCTCTTACAGATCTTACATTATTTATGTCTGTTATTTGATCAAATGTCCTAGTTACCTCAAGTGTCATCAATATCTGGCACCAGAAAACTACCTCAATAGATGTTGTTTGTTTGGGGGTTGTTATTTTTAATCAATAAAAAATTATGGATTCCATGTTTTAATTTTTCCACAGAAATTTCTCATAATCAGTGCAGTAAACTGGGAAAAAAAACATAGATATATGTCATAATATCACTGCAATATTATGGTGTGACAAAATTTCTATATTCAGGAGAATTCTTGTGAAACTTATGCTTGGAAAAAAAAGTCAGCTGAAGGGAGATCTAAGAAATTATACAATTGGTAATGGTATGGTAAGTATAGATAAAAATTGAATATTTACTGCTTTTCTTAAAAGTGAGTGTTGTAGTTGGATACTGAACTGTAACAAAAGGAAGCCTTTTTTTTCCCAGAAGAGAGGCTATTTTTACAGGACTTTTTAGATACAAGTGTAAGCTAACTTCAGGTGGGGCTTTCATGTATTGTTGCCAGATCGTTGTTTGAGGTGATAAGCACATCTCACCTCAAAACAGAGCATGGACTTGTCTTCTTGAATGTTGCTTTGCCTCTTACTTTCTCTGCCACAGCTGAAGCTATAAATGATCTGGCTCATTTCCATTGCCTGACAGACTGAAAGTGGAATGGCAATGCCGCTAGTCCCTAACCATATGCAAGACTGAAAGCAGTAATAATCCATAGCAAAATAAACAAAAATCAGTAACAAACAATTTCAGGACACCTTCTGCATCAATTTCTAACTCCTCCCATTGTAATTTAAATTAAAAAAGAAGTTCTCATGGTAAAGTCTAAGAAAAAATGGGGGTGGGGATGGGAGTGGGGATGGGGGTAGGGGGGAATAACACAGGTAGGTACAGATTCTCTTCACTGTTATTTCTATATTCTAGGGTTTTACTTTTCAAATCATCTATTTCTGTGAACCTAGTTAGAGGAAGCTGTCAGCAAGTGTTCTTTCATGAAACACAAAAATGAGGAACCCTTGCTGGTGACTCCAAGTGATTAATACCCATGGGACTATTTCATAAGCAAATGCAAATTATGATTTACTTTGCTGTTTTGCCACAGATGAATTCTTCAGAGTTGTCTTTCATATCTTAGCCCTCTGTCTTTGAATGAGAAAAGTCTGTTGTTTGAAGGAAACTCACTCCAAATTGCTGTAAGTTCAGGTCTTCTTTGCTGAGCTATACTTGCCAAATGTCATTAGTCTTATTTTTCATATAGTCATTTGATAAGCATCCTTACTGCTTTTATCTATCGATTTTTGGATTTAGAGATTATAAAGGTCAATTACTTACAGTGGAAATGTTCTAAGATCCCACAGCATGCTTTATCCTTTACAATTTTACACTCATTTTTGTTATATTTATAAAACAATTTTAAATATTTGGACCCAGACTGAATAAGAGGTTAACAATAAATGTTAAGCTCATTGCAGTAAACTGAAAAAAAAAATCCCATTAATTTCAGAGAGTTTTATAAAAACGTTTATATACTTCATGTAGAATTCATTAAGGGCCTGCGAGTCAGACATGACAGGCCAAATGAGTCATCTCATCTGTGCTTTCTACATGAACAACTCAAGGAGAACAACTCTTGATAGGACTGATCTGGCAATAAGAGCTTCTCACGTAGGGATGAGGTTGCCAGTCTGAAAAAGTCTTCCTCTTTCCTCTAATGATGAGGGGTTCACAGTCAACAACTTTAAACTCAATGTTCATTTTTAGATGTCTAAATTCAGAAGAAATTAATTCAGAAGGAATATATACCAGTTGATGTTATACAATTCATATCTTTAAATTTAAGCAAAATTAATCCTTTTTAACATCAGAGTAATCACGGAATCAAATCTTTCCTGATCTCTGTGCATATTTACCTCTTAAATTTTAGGCTGAAGGGGAAGCAGGACTGTTTGTATTTTTTTCTTTACCTTCCAAGGTGAAGAAAAATAAAGAGATTATTAATAAAGAGATTAATTAATTAATTCATTAAATACCCAACAATTATATCACATAGCCAACACTAGATATTAACTGACTTAAAGTAAAACTATTAGGAGAATATGTGTCTGAAGCTATAAGGCACCTTCAGACAGAAAAGCCTCACTTGTGTCACTGAAAGCTATCAGGTAGGTGAGCCAAAAGGCATGAAGCCAAGATTGAAGAAGTCAGAATAACACAGAACAGAGGGTTACAGCAAAGAGTGCTTGAGTGTTAATTTACAGAACACCTGTTATTTCAAAAGAATCAGCCAGAGAATGTCACAGCTGGCCCTATGAATGTGCAGGTAGACTGACTCTCACAGCAAGCAGAAAACTGTCTTGAATTTGCCAGATCTAAAAAACATCTGCAGAAACACAAACTCCTACTATCCTAAAGCTGTGAGGTTGTTTATGCACTAAAATGTACCACCTTGCTTCTCCTTATAACACAGGAAAAGAAGAGAAACCTATCATTTTGCTGGAGCTTAAAAAAGGACACTATGTCAGTTGACAGTATGTCATTGAAAAAGCATTTTAAAATGTTTCCTTTTCGATTGACACAGTGGGAAGTCTTCTCGGACACATTATCCTTCCAGGAAAGTGATGGACATCACTGACCAATTGATCAGAAGCTGAGTCTAAGAAAGAATCAAAAGAGAGGTGAGAACTGAGAGATCCTGCCCTGAAGTCAGTGTGGCTCAATGATCTTCTCCGTTTTGCAGTAATTACTGACCTTGCTTCTCACCATGCAGTTGCCTTCAGCAAAGCTGAATAAAACAGAGGTGTCTGAGCTAGTGAGGTGCTCTCACTTAACTGAGGGGAAGAGGGCAAGACAGGCAAAGACACCTTGCGGCTCCTCTCAGAGTCTTTCTATATCACCAATCTGTAGACAGAGACTTGAGTAATAACCAGTGAGATTCCTCTAATGTTGCTTCAAGCTCAGAGAAAAAAACCTCAGCTACCAACTGATGATTATTGCTTTCTTGTTTACGGTAATACGAAACAAGAAATGTAAGAGCTTGTACTTGTTTTGAGGTTGCTGATGCTGATTTAAATCACTTGTTACAACAGTGAATGGACTGCAAATACCTTAAGAAGTGATAGAGATTATTTTCTCTGTACATAAACCTTAGAACCTTATACTGCTCAGAAGCAGTATAGACTCTACATTAAAACATAACCAAAATTAACCACTATGAATAAGAAAGATAGATTAATATTCTGTATAATTTATGTATGGGATTCTGCAATTAAATTGAAAATTCAAGTCCTTTTTCCTAGACACTACATTGGTGCTATAGAAAATCCTAAAGTAGGTGGGTTTTTTGCTTCTCATTATCTTTTTTTTTCCCACTGCAAAATGAATGGTGGTTACAGTGTTTTTCTGCAGATTTCCATTAGTTTTTCGAAGGCCCATTGTTCTGTTGATATTAAAAAGAAAAAATAAGCTGTTTAATCTCATCCTGTGTAAGGAAATTACTTTTATTTTACTAAATTACATGCATGCACAGTGCATTTAATTCAGAAAAAGAGATGTCTTAATACTATAATACATATTCCATTTGTATTAGATGCAACCAGCTGCCAGTGAAGTAGCAATAATTGAGAGACTAATAGAATAGAGAGAATAATACTCTTCAGTGCCTTTCTTATGGATTCCGCAAATCCTCTTGAGATCTTCATGTGAGAAGAAGACTATACGGTGCTGTGGAAATTTCTGTACAAACTAAGTGTTGGCCTGTACCTGGCTTCTGAACTGCAGGAAGGCTGTACTTCATATCCCTATTTGAAAAAGCATTATTGTGTTTATAAACTTTGACAAATTAGAAGGACTTGGTCACACTTAATATACAGCAAGCTTCAGTTCTACCTCTAGAAATTAGTATAAGTGAGATGTTCCACTAAAAATCTGATAAAGATAGATATATTTTGGTTTTGATGATCTGTGATATTCTAGGAAGAGCACAATAGAAATTGTATAGATTTCTATACTTCTCTTCTTAACTGCATTTCAGTAGAATCATTGAGAGATATGTTTTGTCTTAGTCCTTATCCACCATTTTGATATATTCACGGTCTGTTTTTATTTAGAGATGAAGACTCCATCATCGCAGAATCACGGAATGTTCAAGGTTGAATGTGACCCCTGAAGTTCACATTTTCCAACTCCTTTGTTCAAGCAGGGTTGCCTAGGCCTCCTTGCCCATTACCATGTCCAGACAACTTTTGACTATCTTCAAGGATTGAGACTCTGCAACCTCTCTGGGCAGTCAGTGCCAGGGTACAGTCACCCTCCTACTAACAACATTTCTTGATGGTCAGACAGAACCTTCGGTCTTTCAGTTTTTGCCCACTGCCTCTTGTCCTGCCACTGAGCACTACTAGAAAATGCCTGCAGGTATTTGTATATACTGATGAGATCCTCCCTGAGCCTTGTCTTCTTCAGGCTGCAAAGTCCCATTTCCCTCACTCCTTCCTCAAATGAGAGATTCTCCACTCCCTTAATCACCTTCATGGCTTTTCCGTGGATGTCTCCAGTAGCTCCATTTCTCTCTCGTGCTGAGAAGCACAAACCTGGACACAGAACTCCCCCTGCGGCCTTGCAAGTGCTGAGCAGAAGGGAAGAAGCAGCTTCCTTGGTCAGGTGACAGCCCAGGGTACAATTAGCTTTCTTTGCCACTCAACAGAAAGCTAATCAAGAAACTGGCTTGTAGTTGTTTGATCAGTCCTTGATAAATTCTTGGATTATGCCGCTTTGACTTTTATTTTCATGCTTATATTTCAGAGAAAGTTATGGCATTGCAAACAACCTAGAGTGCCGTGGCACGGTAAAAGGCGCAAATGAGACGAGATTGCTCTCATAGAGAGTGTAACAAGTCGTCTACTTTATTCTACAAGTGTTCCACACATATACGTTTTTGTGTATAGGTAATCAGATCCTAAAGTATGCTATAAATCTCAACAATTCAAACATCCTAGCTCTAAGATCTCTTTCCCAGTAACAATCTGCTGCTTCTATTATCTCAGTACATTCTTGTGTCCACTGGAGGAGTCATGCTGTCCAAATTCCCTTGTTTTATGGTCTTGTTTTTCTGCTGCAGGTGCACATTCACAGACTCCCGACCTTGAGCAGTCTGACAGTCTCACGATCCCTTCTTGTACAAGGGAAACAGAGGCAAAAGGACCAGCAAGGCCTGCAGCACTAGAGAACAAATTTAAATTCTTTTAAGATTCCTTCCTTGAGAATGAACATCACTCCATTGTCTTTGTGTTTCTTTCCAGTATGTCATCCCAGGAGTGAAGCACTAAGTGGGCAAATAAGGATTTTTATAAAAACTACAGTTAATATTTGCTTCTGTATGCATGTAGGTAAATTAAACACAAAGAAGACAAAGCACATTAACAAACCCTGTTACTCTCCTGCAGATCTGCAGGAATTGTAATGATGTCTCAACAGTTCAGTCACTGTCATGCTGCTTATAGAAGTTAAAGGCCACAGTAAGCACATGTGGTATTGAACTATAGCTTGTATATGAATAGAATGTCAATTGGCAGTCTGGGCTCATTAGAAGACTTGGTAACTACATGTTTTTACATACCTCCAGTGTATTTCTAATTATAAAAGCAAGCCCTCTGCTTATTATATTAATGCAATAAAATTCTAAGTAATTTGTACTGGCAACTGACATGCAGATTTTAATGAGGTAATTTGTTAAGAAATACTTTTAAAATATTAGAGCTCTAAACGTACTACAGAACAATAAGAAATGAAGATTTTGGGGGTTTTTCCTGAAGTATGGCTGCTATGTGTTGTTACAAAGCAATTGTCACCAAATTATGTGTTATGTCTTCGTTCTACTGCTCACTATAATTATGATCACAATTAAACCTCAAAAATTGTTACTGTCAGTTTAGGATGTATGAAGCTGAAAAGACATTTTGCAGTGCAGCAAACTTTATTATTATTAAAGACCAGCTAATCATAGGCAGCTGCAGTTGATCAATCTGCAAATCTCACACATTTAGGAACATGTCACCAAGTTGATTCACTTAATTTTGGGGTTGTTTTTGCAGTTACATTTTAGCCATATCTCTGAAAAGAGCAATCTTAAATGTCTTTCTTCTTTCACTGTCCTTGTCCAAACCATCATGAGCAGATTGTACCTTTTCTTAAGTATTTTTAAGATAATAGGAAAGCTTTTGTAAACAGATTTGGACTGCTGTATTTTTATCATTAAAAAGACACTTCTATGGATTTGGAAGTAAAGTACAAAGTATTAACTTTGTGTCCTGAAATTAGACCTTGGACTCACAAAATTTTCATTTCAAATTCTGTCTTGTAGTCTTATGAAATAAAGTTCTGAATTCATGGAATTAAAGCATTTTCCTCCAGATTTTCAAGTTCTTAACCTTTGAGGTTGTACACAAAACTGTAGTATTTTAGTTGACATTACAGTATAATCCTTGGTTATATATCTAAATATATAGATTATATTCTAACTACAAATCCTTATGAAATAATAGATTAAATTTTACTCTTTCAGTGGTTAGTCCAATTGGAATTTAGAATTCAGTACTTCAGTTACTGGTAACTTGTACTTAAGTAAAACAAGACAGAGTGAAGTATTTAATCCAATCATGGTAAGTTTCAGCATTATTTGACTTTTCTTTAACTTCAGTAAGTGCATAAATTGTCATATCACATTTATTTCTGATCTCAGAGAGCAGGAGGATTTCAGTTATTATGTTTGACCTTCCCTATAGGATCCCGACAGGTAGCTTCATTAAATAGACCATTCTTAGAAATGCTATGTCACTGCTATTGTGATGTGCATTTCTAAATATAATTTTCAATTCTTCACATTCAACCTATAAACAAAATCAGGGTCTTTAGAAAACAGCATCCACTTGTCAACTACAGAACTTGATTTCAGTTTTCTGTATTATACTCAATGCAGCTATGCACTATGCATATGTGAGAATATGTAAGACAGTGAGGGTCTGAAGTGCATGAAAATAGGAGGTACAAAAGGGATTTAAAGACAGAGTAACATCAGGAAAAGAGACAGGACAGAGACTGCATGTCCATGAGCATTTAAGGTGAAAGAAATCGACCCTGATAAGTCTGTATGGGAACATGAATAGTTCCTCAAAGTAGTCTGTTTTCATGTACAACTTAGGTGTTTACCTCTGTTCCTGAGCAATACCTTCAAGAAAGTATTAAAAAAATATTTGTGAAATTATAATTGCATTCTAAAAATGGGATTTCTTAGACAATTTTATCTGGTAACTCACAGTATTGAAGTACTCCAACATTCAGCACTATTCAGAATTTTGAATTTTTTATGTCATTCTTTATCTGTGTTTAACACATGGATTCAGCAGTTTCACCTGAAGTGATAATTAAATCAGGAGTTCATTGCAAAAGTCTCCAGGGGTAGACTTGTTCCTGAAGACACATATGAGATCTTGCACTGATTTAATTTTAAAGTTGGTCTGTCCTTTTTCATTTGACTTTTTGTTCTTTTCTCTTTCAGTTCACTTCAAATTGACAATTGTACCTGTTTATCACTATGGCAACAGCCACAAGCTTGCTCTCCTGATTCTCTTTTTCACTGTATACATCAAATATTATGCCAGTTTTTATAACATGGTAGACTCTAACAGAATTTGTTTTCAGTGTTCTTCATTTGGTGATTAGCTATTCCACTATTAGTTGTTATTCAGTATTTTAAATACAAGCCTAAGCTTCTGTCATAGAGAAGAAAATACTCTGAGTTCCCAAGTCTGAAGTGTTGTGCAGTTAATATCAGTGATGGAGCACTCCATGTGACACTCCCTTAAATAGAGAAGCTGGAACCCTATGTCAGTAAGAGAGTTAAATTCAAAGTCTAAGTCACTTTTAGGTCCTATATATTTCTCAGTTTTCATGAGAATATGCTGTATCATCTGGTGCAAAACACAACAACAAAAGTATCCTCACCCCAAGGATCAAAGCCAGAATTCTGAAAATTTATTCAAAATTTGAGTCTCAGCCATGATTTTAAGTTCTAAATTAATAGTATTTCATATTTTGCATAATTACCATAACATAATCATTACACTTTATCCCATGACATGCAGCAAGCCCAGTAATGTCTCTGTCTGAAACAGGAGTTGTACCTTGCTATGTACCTGCTCCTCACACAAGTGCAATTTTGTAGTCAAATATTGTACTTCAAACCTGGCAATAAATTTCTTTGTGTGTAATTTCTGTGTCATAGTAGTTCAAATACTATCTTCCTGAAGGACATTTAAAGCAAAGAGGTTGAAAAGCCTTCATGAGGATAATCAGGAATAGCAATGGAAACATAATACCATACTCTTCGTTCTTCCATGGACTTCAGATCTAAGAAGTATTTTTATACTCAGATACTAGAGAATAAAATTTTTTAAATGCCACTTAGATACACCTGACTCCATCTAAATTTTGTGTAATGATTATAGTTCTCAGATCTACCTCTGAAGTTTCCAGGTATCAATTTCATATCAATATGTTTACATTATTCACTCATAAATTAATTAGAAAATTAATTAGAAATTACTGCCACCTCATTATTGCAGATGGCAACTTGGATTTCCACATACACCACCACTGTGTCCTTAACAGCAAATATCAGAATCCAACTACAAGAATTCTTATGATCCTGCTTTTATTTGTACGTTTTTAATTTCACATGCTATGAAGGCAACTAGTTTCCAATAGAAAGAATGGCCTTGGGAATTATCAAGGTTTTATAGAAATTCAAGTATCTGCAGCTATAATGGAAATGACTGGAAAAACCTTTGAAAACATGTTTATCATATTTTCTAATCCATTCTAACCCATTTCTAAGCCAAAATATCTCATTTGCTTTACAGAAAATAAAAGGTAAGTAAATAATCTTTTCTGTTACTCCTAAGATAGCTGCAAGAAAAACTGAAAACAATTTCCCCTTACTGATGTCTTTCTTTGAACATAACCAAGCCTATATGATCATTGAAGTCTTTTTTCACAGTTACTACTATGGAATTCATAGGAATGTAGAGCACTCATTTTCATTAAGCAGCTCTGTTTACAGACATCTACATAAAATACTATAAAAGCTATATATATAAATATTTTAAAGCTATATTTCAATTATCTTAGTTGTTTCAAAAGAGGGATCCAAATTATGTACCCCTTTTCTAGTCCAACAGAACTAGAGGCAGAAGGATAAAGGTTATTGATATGTTTTTGTTGTGTCTTGTCTACTGTATAGTGGGCAAGTTAAAGTGTTTGAGTTCTTTGAATAAGTTTTGAGGGGGCAGCATTTTAGGAGCTGCTCCAATCCTGCAAATGTGTGGGGTTGGTGCAACCATGAGAGTCCACCAATCCTGGTCAGGCAGCAGCATGCATTACCGGAGATGCATTAGGAGGACTCCAAACTCGGCCTTCTATTAAAGTTGAAACCTGACTGCTTTAACTCTAACCCACTTTCCAAAAAGGAAAAAGAAAAAAAAGTGATCATATTAATTAACTTATTGTACTTTCTCTCTTCCTTTGTTCTCTGTGTTGCTAGCCCAGAAGAACACATCAAAGGTAACTCTGGTGCTGAATGGCCAATGCTTTGCAGATCAAAGCCCCTGGGAAAGTCCTGTGTTCATGCTGACCACTTAATCTGGAGATGCCGGAGCAGGAGGGAAGTGTTTGATGACAGATGACCCCACTGTGACCCCACACCTGCTCCTTCTCCTGCAGGAGAGCAACATTTGCTGACAAGCTAGAGCAAGTGACACTCTTGCTGGGAATGAGGTTTTCAGTTCATTCCTGTGGATCACATTATTGCATACTCCTGTCTTGTTACTGCTGTTTGAGTGGGGATAAATTGCACCTGCAGGTTTCTGTTACTCTTGCTGATCCGGTAAATAGGTCTCCACTGATGCCCATGAAAGTCAGAAATGCAGTTGTGTAGGATTAGTAGGAGGCAAGTGTCCAAGACAGATATAGCAAATTACTTAATATAAGCTTTCTGCCACTTACATATTCTAGTATAACTTCTTTATATATAGCTACAAACATTATGTACCGTAGCTTTTTATAATTTTCTACTCCCCTGCTTGCAAACTCAAACTGTTTTTAACTCTCAAACTTTCCTGTGCAATTAATTTTTTTTTTCATGGATGACTAGTTTTAAAATAACCAATTTGGGAAAAAAAACATAAAAAATTTCCTCAGTTACTTCTGTGAGTGGTTTTGATATTACAAAAATACAGTAACAAAGATACTGAGGGCATCTCATGGAATTATTCATACACAACTGGCATGGCTTAGAGAGAAAATAAAAAGGGTGTATCCAAAAAACACCCTTTACTAATGGATCTCCAGTCCACACTTGCTCTCACACAAATGATCATACTTAAAATTACGGGATCTATATATGTTGATAGACATTGCTCTTTCTCAAAGGAAAAGCACTGTTGCCTTTAAAAGCAAATAGCTTTAGCACAGAGCTGACTGAACAAATGAAGCCATCTGTCCACATTTACCACCGTCAAACCAAGGCAGAGCCCTGCTGTTAATTTCTGGTGAGCATCGGTAGAGCTCTGCAAGCAGAACAGCAGATTGCTGCTTCAGCTAGCATCTGAATTTGCCCTCCACTCTGTTTCTGGGCACAACCTGAAGGTGGACATTACTCCTTCCCCATGCAAACTTGCTTGTCATGGGCATCCAAGCACACCTTCTTACTGCTTTGCCAGGTTGGGACAAAGAACTATCTGCTTCCTTTACACAAGTCCTGTAACTGACACAGTCACAGAAGCTTAAAAGTGACATGATGGCAGTCATTTACTACCACTTTTTTAAGCTGGTATTAGACCACAGACAGAACTTGCATCTGTCTTAAAGTTGTACATCTATATGGGATGAAGCAGAAGGCTCAGCGTGGGAGGCAGTCAAGAAGCCCAACCAGTACAGTCTGTGTATTTGCTTTGTTGAGAGGCAAGTTGTTCTTGTAAAAGAAATTATTTTCCATCATCGTCATATACTATAATTTTAAATTTTGTTCAGGTGTGAAGAGTATAATGAGCTTTGAACATTCTTCTCCTCTGGAGAATAGTCTTAGTTGTTCAGTGTGAGAATACTGTGAAAAGAAACTGGACTGTTACTACTATTGTAGGCATCTCTCTGTTCAAGGAATAAATTTTATAAATAATCCATAGTATCAATGGAAACCATTAATTACCACCTTGATAGGTAAATAACCCCACTTAAATTCAAATAGCAGAAAAGTTAAACTTTACAAGAAACATTACTGTGACTTTATGGTCATATATACATTATGAATGAGTACATTTGAAAATCCACTTTCTTGAAGTTGCAGGTTGGATGAGGGTTAGGTTCTCTGGTACATGTCACGATAATAGAAAATAAAATTACAGATGCTAAAAAGGAATTTTTTATTTTCTACTTTAAATCTACTTGAAAATAATCCAATTTATTTAAAAGCAAATAAGGAAACAAACAAAAAGCTGCTCACAACTTTCAACCTGAGGCTTTATTTTCACAATTCCTATATTAAATATTGTTGTGAAGAACTTCAGTTTGCTTGGTGTGCACTTGCACCCTGGTGCTACTGACACTGAACCTTTGGGATTTTTAGAAACCTTTTCATGTAATTCCCAGAAAGCAAGAGTTTAATCACAAAGTGATATCTGGATTAAGAAGAATTCTTCAGTAGATCTCATATTGAGCTAATGTTGAAGCGCAAGATATCATAATATGCTTTGGTTTTTGGTTTTGTTTTTTTTATATGGACAAACTATAAAATAAAAAAAAAATTCTTCTTGCTTTAGAAAGGCCATTTTCAGTAAAGGATAAATCCTGAGCTAAAACATTTGGCGGAAGTAACTAAAGATTAAAATTTTTAGTTGAGTTGTTTCAGAATATTTTAGTAACCATCCAAAAATGTCACAGTAAACCAAGACTAAATTGGAAGAAATACAAACAAAAGGAAGAGGATGTTTATAGCAACAAAATAAAGCTAGGAACCCAGAAAATTGGCAAAATTTCTTGAAAAACATAAGGACATTTATAGGCAGATTTAAGGATAAAGTATGCTTCAAAGACCATGAAAAAATCCCACACCTGAAGTGAATTTTATTGATCACACTTTTTTTTGATTAGGGGATTCATCTTCTGACTGATAAATAAAATCTAGCTGATCAATGAGAGGTGGCAAGCCTTTCATTTCAGTTACATGACAGGTGAAAGCATTCAGAAATAGATATTATCATAGAAAATGCCAGAGGAGTACTTTATTCATATCATATGATGATCTATTTTCTATTGCATCACTAGCTTTGGAAGGGTTTTAGTTACAGGGGCTTGACATATTCAGATGAAGATTTTGAGGTAACTTGAAAACTTGCACTTTCATGGTTCTGGAAAGATCCCTCATTAACGTTAGTTAATGTTGATTTTCAATAACTCATGGAAGAGCCAATGTTGAAAAAAGACAGTTGGGATGATGAAACTAATTATGTTTGTCAGTTCATCATAAACCCTGAAGAAAAGTGTGGACAAACTGATAATACTTTATTAATACAGTTTTTAAAGGAATAATACTTTATTAATACAGATTTAAAGGAAAGAAGTTTATGGAAAACAGATCTTGTCAAACCAGCTCTATACCTTCCTATTGCTGAAAATAAAATCATTATCTATGGAAAAAAGAATAAACAGCAAGCTGTGAATACAGGACCAAGGTTGTAGGAGGCAGTTACCCTGATGCATGCAGGATGCATATCTGAGTAGGAGACACCCCTGGAGCAGTTAGACCAAGAAAGTAACTCTTAAAACACTGTTTGCCTCTATTTCCCTCAACCTTCCCAGGTGAGGAAGGAGGGTGGGACTATTCTTTGTAGGTTTTCTGCAATGGTCAAATTTTCAGGGGAAAAGGGATTATTGAGAAAAGATGTCAAGAGTATGAATGTGTATACAATTTGTGGAGCTAAAGGCAGTCAGAATACCTTCATTTGGCACTGTTGCCATCTTACATAGCCCATATCTCTATAGAGCCCAGAAGTTACCAATGAAGGTGATCACTGGCAAACAGAAAATTCCATGGAGAAGCTATAAAAACAGCTGGCCGACTGGAAAAATGCTTGAGAATCTGAGAAGTCATTCAGTGATTGTGAAAGCTAAGCAAAGATTAAGGTGTGATTTGATAACCTCTTATAAGTGCCTACCAAGGAAACAGGAGTTTAATAGTGGAGAATAGATGCCCCACGGTTATGAATTAGTGTTAAATAGTTCAGACTAAAGAAATAAAAGGACATAATTTTTCAGATAGAAGAGTTATAATAATAACTACTCAGCAAGAAATATAGCATTTTTTTCTATTACTTGCTTTAAAGAATGTGATAATATACTTTCATTCAACATGCATTTTATAGAAAAGGGAGTTAAGCCAATATGACTATAGGGAAAGTCAGGGCAGGTGTGTTAGAGCTGCTTACTGCGATTCAGCTCACAGGTGTGATACAAAGGCTGTTACTATTACCACAGGTTATATGCCATAAACAGCTGCGCAAGTATTGCGGAGAACAATCTATTATATTGAGAGTCCAGACTTTTGGAACTACTCACAAGCTGGGAGGCATCAGAACTTGCTTGGGGATGATGTTCAGAGCATGCTATTGTTAATTTCAAAGGTGGGAATTCATTAAGAGAGAACCACCTGGGAGAAAGTAGAAGGATACAATTACCCCACACCTTCAGGGGCCTAACTAAGGGATTGTACCTTCTCAGGCATTGACTATACATTATGCTCCTGTCATCTAGCTCAGGGAAACATCTATCAGAGCTACCTTAATTATTCCACTGATAGTCTAGGAATCAAGGCATCTAGCTTCATGTGCCCTGAATGTAGTTGCCTACAAGAGAGAGAATGAATATCTTCCACTGCGGAAAGCTATAAGAACCAAGGGAAAAGAAACAGGAATAAAGAGGTGTATCACTGCAGCTTGTCCAAGGAACATGCATAAGCAATGTGCCTAACTCACCCTGGGAGTCAACCATGAGGAGATATGGAAAGCGCAAATGGCACTAAGATCTTGAATACCTTTAACTTACATAGGGATTTGAGCAAGAATGCACAGCTTGACTCTGGATTTCTGCACTCCAGGTAACTCCCTTCTCTGCAAATCCAAAATTTAGGGACAGGACTACAGTGCAGGTCATAGAAGTAGATGCATTGCTGGCCACAACTGTTTTGTGCCTTACATAGCCTTCGGCAGTTTAGAGCTTCTAGTAGCTCTCAGGAGACCTGAGCTATATTAGTATAGATATATACATATATACGTGTGTGTGTGTATGTGCGCGCGTGCGTGCATTTTATACTATTCCTCTGAATTTCAGCCTTTTAAACTGCCCTTGAATATGAAAAAGACAAAAAGTAAGGGAAGTCTTATAGTCCTGTTGAGGGTGGTTAAAAACAGTCAAGGCACACTCCTAAGTTTATATTTCTAAACAGCTTTTCTAATCTTGTTAGGCTAATAAAATTTATATTCCTTTGATGTACATATGTAATTCCCACTGGTGGTAATGACAATTATGTGTACAATTCAATAGAATAAGCCCCATAATTTAAGAGATATTTGGAGGGGGACTTCAAAGAAAACAGTAAATGCCTGTGATAAGAAGACTGTGAAAAGATTGAATATTTGAATAGCAATCAATTTTTTAAATGATCTTAAATTTTCTAATATATGCCAAGAATTCTAGTGTGCAGAAGTCCAATACATATATGTCCAACCAAATTTTAGTAATCTAAAAAGACTAAAAGTGAGAACATGAACATATTCCAGGCTTACCGAAGTATGTAAAAAGGGAAGTTATTAGATTTTGTTTATTTATAGAAAACTGTAAAAGACAAAAAATATGAGGGTTTGATCTGAATGTTCTTCAATATAAAAGGAATCCCTACTCAGGCTTAGGTGAACAAAAAAGAAAGCAAGCAAGTCAGACAAACAGAAAGAGATTAGACTGCATTTTTGCTACATTTCTAAATCTCCTTTTAGGTGTAGAATTTTGATGTATTGTGGACTCAGTAATATATGTGTAATGACTACAGAAGAAGTAATTTCAAAACCTGGACTGCTCATCCCAAATAATATTCATTTGATCAAAGACTTTTTTGCTGTAGCATCCAAGGATGCCTGCAATATTCCAGCTAAGACCTTATCACAATAATTCAGAGGTCAGAGAAAATCTACTTCAAATGTCATAGGCTCAAATTTTCTGCATGAAAATTGCTTTTTTTCTTTTTCTCTCTCTCTGACTTTTTTTTTCCCCCTAACAGCAAAAGGTTACTCATCCCTAATCTTTTTGTGATTCAGGTTATTTTGCAGGTGTTTTTTTTCAGTCAGTGGTCTAGCTTGGCTATTCCTATCTACATGGAATATCTTAGCTAGAAAAATAGCTTTTTTATTTTCCTGACCCTATCTAAAATCTGACAAGACTTCTTCGAATTTCATAATAATTACCATCTTCTTGCCTTGGTGACCCTTCATACTTAATGAGCAAACCTTCTGTTTTCTTCTCTGGGCCATTCATAAGGAC
This sequence comes from Campylorhamphus procurvoides, assembly GCA_013396655.1. Lineage (NCBI taxonomy): Eukaryota > Metazoa > Chordata > Aves > Passeriformes > Dendrocolaptidae > Campylorhamphus > Campylorhamphus procurvoides. Next base: position 346,746 of record WBMV01000893.1, read on the forward strand.
ATTTAATAGTTTTATACCCTGACCCCTTGGAGAGAGGAAGCTGCTCAGCTTTCTATTTACCTATGTAATTTTCATCCAAACCATGCTTTTGCATATTCCTTCCATGAGAGGCAGACAAACTTGTGTTGAAAACCTCACTGGAATTGCAATATAACATCTGATGTTCCTCCTCCATCCATAAGGCCTTTACGTTTTGTAGGAGGAAGTGAAGCTGGTTAGACATGATTCATTCCTGAGACACAAAGGTTGGTGGTTGTTCATTCCTATGCTTTACTCAGTGTGTTCACAGTTTTCTTGTTTATTGGCTCCATGGTTTTTAGTGCTGTCAAAGTTAGCATATCTGCAATTATCAGGCATTTTCTTTATCAAACGATGCACCATTTTTCTTTTAGTTCGTATCCATCTGCCATAGCTTCTCAAAGGCAACCCAACACTGAACTTTTATTTATGAATTCTTTCAGTGATTTGGAAAATAAAAAAAGATGAAGACAGTTTGAAAACACCTGATTAAGTCAAGTATCAATTTGTTCCTTGCTGAAGTCTTGATCCTTCATGCCTGATATTAGCTACAATAACAAATGAGCTTTTTAGCCAGAGTGGAAAAAGTAATTTAGTGTTTAGAAAAGTTCAGCATCGTATGTCAATCACTTTCAATCTCTGCAGAAGTAAACTAACGATTTCTTGTTTTCATCTTATCTCTAGAGTGCTTCCTTGTAGTGGGTTTCCTGTTGTAATTAATTTCCTCCACAAGTTTCCTTTTCTGACTTAGTTTTTCTAACCCAAACATTAACTGCAGTGCTGCATTTTTACACCCATCCTCAGTAGTTTGACCAGGTGTCTCTTTTCCATCCTGTTCACCTTCTGCTTAAAACGACAAAGAGATTACATTTTCTGAGTTTTGTGCCTTTGATATGCTTGTGAATTACTAATCTCTTTTACACCTTCTCCTCATACAACCCATTTGGAATTATCTTTTCTTCCAATTCTCTATTTTATTGAAGTCTGACTTTCTGAAAACTATTATTTTCCTTCTGCCCTTATTTGTGAAGTCTCATTGGGTCATGAAATTACAATGTTATGTTCACTCACATCCAAGTTTTAGTCCAATGGCCTCAAAGTTCTTTCCTCTTGGTTGAAATAATATGTAGAATGTCTTCCTTATGAATGCCCTACAGTTTTGCTATTAATTGGAAGAACTTGCAGGGCAGTCAACATCTAACTATGTCCCTGTTTCATAAGTTGTTTCTGCTATTAAACATTTTTACTGACAATTACTCGTTTAAGGGTTTTAAAGGATCAGAGTGACAACACCTCCTCTGGCTTACAGTTGCAACAAATAATTCTGCTGAAGATTGTGCACTGGCTATTCTGTATTTTGTGAGATTGTCACTTAAACTTCTTCTATTTCAATTTATTTCCATTTTAATGCCAGATATGAATCTCAGCTATGGCTGAGAATTAAATATTTTGAGACAACTCCCCACTATAACTCCCATATCGTTTCACAATAAACTTATTTCTACCCAATTCCTTTCTTTTGTCTGTGTTGCTGTCTTGCCTGTAACTACTTGTTCAGCACAGTGAACCAGTGTGCATGTATATGCTTGTGTCCATGACTGCACTTACCTGAATATTGAACTTAGAGGGTGATTTTGCATCCTAAGGAGGCTAAATAATAACAGACAAATGAGAGTTTGATTTCTAGAAGTACAAGTGTCAACTAGGCTGCCTGTAATATGTGGATTTAAAAATGTCTGGGCACAACAGGCATATCCATGAGAACAGTTTAGCAACTGCAGCAACCTCAAAAATGAATCAAATTTTCTATTATGAAAATAATGAAAAAATTGTCTTAGTAATATATAAGCAGAGGCAGTTTCACAAACCCCCATAACAATCTTTATAAAACCTGTTCAATATTCAATTTTTAAAAGGATTTAATTTTTCTTTTTCCCTACTATATATCTCTTTGGTCATGCCTTTCTATTTCTTTAGAGGTTTTGGAATTGGAACTAGACAGTTTGATTTACTTTGGCTCATGTTTCCTATAAGTCTGTATTTAAGCATCTTATCCATGAAATACATATGAAAAGAAAACATCAGGGATTCAGAGGCTTGACAAAATTGTGATGTTTTTCCATCCTGGAATTTGAGTACCTAGGAATTATAATTTCACTCTGCATTAAAAGCAAACCATAGATTTTAACCCTCTGTGTCCTCAAAATCATGATTCAGTGAGGCTTTTAAACACCTGCTCTACTTCAAAGTATGCTCACAATTGCTTTATTGGATCAGGTCCTAATTCACTCAAAAACATAAATGGACTTTATTAAAATTCAGCAAGCTTGTACTCTCTGTCTCACTTTCAAGTTATTTCATTTGAAGCACAGGGATCCAATTAATTCCAATGGAGCTGTTTTACAGATATTAAATTTACATACTAAGTACTAAATTGAGGCAAAATTGAGGATTACTGGTGGTCTAAAGGCTTTTGATTCTATAGCTTACTGCAGAGCAAAACTATATTTGTGGAATAGTTTCTTGTTATTAGACAATTTTATAAATTATATAGATTCAACTCTTTTCACCTAGCATTTAGTTTATAAACACATGTATATTTCTTAAACTACCAGCACATAGTCATGGAATGATTTTCAAACATAAATAATAAGTTGATGCAAATAAACAATAATGTTTTAACACTGGAAATATTACATATTGAATTCCTCAGAATTAATTTTTGGAGCACTTTACTTGTATCTTGTTAAGATGAATTTTGGTTGTGATTTACAGGATCACTGTGGAGTTTCTTATTAAACTGTCACTCAGAGGGTATAAGAGTGGAAAACCCATTATTGTGCTAATTAGGTCTGTGGAAATTTTCAGACTGGTGACAGCTGCCCACATGTGGCTCAGCATATGTATTATCCTGGTGGCAACACTACCTCTGTTGTGGTAGAAGGCTTTACACAGTCATTACAAAAGGGAAAAGAATGTTGCTTTGTCCCTTAGGGGGCAGTATCACAATCCAGGAAAAAGCTTCAAAGTTTAGATTTATTTTCTTGCAAAATATGTGTAATGACAAAACATGCTGCAGATTCACTGCATTTTGCTCTTTTTTATTTTATTTCTTACCCAGATATAGCTGCCTTGCACAAACACCCAATTACGTTCCTCTAGCTACGAACGTTACTGAGAAAAAAATATGTGAATGAATACCAGAGGACTATATTGTTCAAATATGTTGTGCTTCTTGCACGACTACAGGATTTCAGGAAATAATTCTACTATAAATTAGGTGTTTGTATGTCTGGACTATACTAGATGGGGTCAGGTAGACCCCATACCTTTCAGTATCTTTCAGTTGTTACTTACTTTCAGTTTCAGAATATGAGGCGAGACAGAACATCCTAATGTGCCCTTGCGACACAGAGACTAACCAAATTTTCAACAGTTGACAATGAAAGTAAAGTCTCTGAACTGCCATTTAGCCTTAAAGTGCAATATATCTGTTACTGTGAAGGATACTAAGGTACAATATTCAGAATATTTACCTTCTCTAAAGCAAATTCATGAAGGCCTGCACTTACCTCTGATAAATGTGTAGTAGCAAACCCCACTTCCATTGATAGGAACGTGTTTGTAAAGGTTAATGAATTCCTTCAAATTGCCTTGAATTTGCTCAAAACTGTTATCACTTAGTAGTTAATACTCCTTATAAATCCTAAAACTCCATATGAGCACTAATAAAACATTCACTCCTTCATGTAGCCAACATGCTAAGTCTCATTTGAAAAGCAGAATATTCTTTGCTAAGCCAGTACAGTATTTCTTAAATAGTGTCTCAAAACTAGATAGAGTGAGTCAGATCAAGACCACTAAAAGCAATAGTATCACCTCCTGGACCCAAGAGATTTTTCTTTTCTTCTACTTTCAAAAGGAAAGTACTCCTTCTATTAGCTCCAGTACTGCACTGGGAGAGGCTGCTCAGCAGTGTGGCAAGCAGATATGGTACACAAACTGAGTCATTCATTGAGTATTCATGGGCTGACACTAATACCTATACTTGGGGAGAATGCTAAGTGTCTATTCCACACAGTTGCTGTTTCTGCCCTTTAAAAAATAGACCCGTCCAAACAAGAATCTGCTGTGAATCAGCAGTCTCTCTCTGCCCTTTGTGCCAGGGTCTCATGCTGTGCACTTCTGAGAAAAATGACTTAATGAATTTTACCCTGTCTCTGACTTTTATGACTCCCTGATGTTATCTTCACCAGCTTTCCGCTCCAATCTCACTTTCTTCTGCATACCTTATCTCATCATATTTTCTGTCACATTTTTTAAATTCATCATTTAATACTGAAAATTATGTAGAATTTTTCATGTTTAAGAGATCTTGGACTACTCAGCAGAAATAAGGAAAGTCTGCCAGTCACAAGACAGGCCAAAATTAGTGTGCAATTAAAACTTTGCCCACACATATAAATTAGTCTCTCTCCCAAAGTCATAAAGAACAGATGTATGAGACTTTAGTATCAAAATGTTCAGTTGACTAAACAAGAATCAGTAATTGGGACAGGAAAAATCTTTCTGCTCTTCACATTTGGTCTCAGCTCATGAACTTGCTTTCAGTAAAAGGACAGAATCCAGAGCCATTTGGCTGGAAAAATAAAGTTGTGATCAGCTACTGAATGAGATAATTCAGCCAGAATATTTACAAGATGGGAAAAAATGTTAGCTACATTTACCTGAGAGCTTTGTGATCCCTGAAGGAGATGTATGACTGAACTACTAAATTCCAAGCAATATCAACTAGAGTATGAGAGAGAAAATAGAAAGTTATATCAAGATTACCTGCTCAGTGTCCGTGGTCCATCCTTCACAAGATGGAAAAATATAATGGTAGGTCAATTTTAATTCTTCTCTGAATTAAGGACTCTCTGCTTATGGAACTCATATGTCACCTTGCTTTCATCACAACCTCCTTTGGAAATCTCTGCTGGTCAAAGGTTTAAAAAAGTGGTAGCAATCAATGTTAGAATAAGGAAATCTGAAACACATTGGCCTTTTGCCAACAAAAGACAGTTTACATTACTAGTTTTCCTTCAATTATCTTTTTGGCGATATTGTTAAGCCTTTCCAGACAGACAGTGGATGAAGAATCACATTTAGTATCTGTCCCTGCTAAAGAAGGCATGCCAAGAAACAATGGATTTTCAGAGGTAGGCACAAGAAGTCAGGAGCCTCTATGAACATTTCAGGCTTTCTGCTAATTTTATCAAATTTATTTTAATGCCTAAAAAAGAGTTAAAATGTGGGATCATGATCTGTTTCTTTGACTGTGTTCTCAAAAGCAGTAGAATTTGGATTTGTTTTTATCACCTTCATATCTCAAAACTTGCTCATTATCAGAAGTAGCAATGTGTCATGTGGGGCTGAAAACAAGTAGGAGGATGGTACATGAGCTTAATCTGACAATTATGGTTCTGTACTAAGGTTACTCAGCTTATATTTTATATCCAGTGGAGAAATACAGTGACATATCATTTCTGATTTAGATATAGAGAAGAATTTATGTTTCAGAAATCAGTCAGATTCTCTTCTTGTTTACACCTGGCCAGAAACAAAACCAAAAATTTCATTGTCAAATGAGGATTGCTACATCCACAGGTATACATTGAACCTCAGTATGAAGACTGTTGAATGGGTGTATGAAGGCCATGTGATTTAAATTATGAAAGGTTTCTAAAAATATAATAATTCGGGAATCCTGGCACAGCAGAATTCAGCCCAGCAACTCTAACGAAACTGACAAGATGCATCAGCTGAAGTTATTATGAATTACAATGTATGCAGCAGCACTAAAGGTACTATACTATTACTCAGTTTACAACTATGCTTATTCCAATGACTGCATAACATTTAGGCTATTTTGTTTCTGACAAGGGAAATAGACAAGTAAATACCTTTATTGCATAACCTAAGAAGAAATTTAAAAAAAAAAAACCAACCTTTATTTTAACGACTTGGATTTGCCTTTCTGTGTCAACTGATCTCTTGCAACCAGAAATTTAAATGCTACAGTATAATGGAGCAACACAAAACACCAGTGTCTCTGGCCAGTATGTTTATTTCCATTTGAGATGCTAGAGGAGTATTAGATTTGTAACAGCAATGCTATAAGGAAACACTTGGTCTCCTAGCTGCCATAATTATTATCAGCTGCAGCTTACTGAGTTTCCTCTTATTAATGTTATCACTTGGCAAAGGTTTATTATGCAGGTTTAGCCAGTTATTTAGCCATCTGTGAAGTGGCTTAACTCTGTAAAGCTTGGTATTAAAAAAAAAAAATCATATTAGTTTTGAGGAATATGAGTTCATGACATCGTCTGCAATTCAGTTAAATAAAAACGAAGTCAGTTGGGAAATTTCTACAGGACTAATTGCATATAATAGCTTAGGAAAATATAGGGATTATAGATGAAACTAAATCCTAAAATAAAGCCTCCTTATGCTAGACATTTTTTGGATCCCCTTCCCCACCTTTTACATATAAACTATGTAAAATTTGAACCTCTCACTAAATTATCTTCCTTTAATTATTCAATTTGCAAATAGAACATTTTTCATCCTTTGTCTTCATTTCCTGTCAGAAACTTGAACAAATAAATTAATTCCATTAAGAGACATTAGAGGTACAATACTGAATACTAAATCAAGTCAATATTGCAGTGACTTATTGAATCATCTTGTGGTAAGTTGAAAATTATTTTAACAGCCCACAGTCTAAAGTATTAAACCCAACATCAAACCCCTTTTGTTGCACGTGTAAGAATTAAAGCACCCAAAGGGCTAGAATCTAAACTGAGTTCTCTGCTCATGTGTTCCCAGGAATCCCATCAGCAATTTCAGGTTTTGTCTCAACCACTGATACACACAAACATCGCCAATAATTCCCATTTTCCACATCTTTGTTTTGGATGAATGGAAGCATTCAAAAAAATTATGTTCATGGTTTGAGCTACAAATATATGAATATATACACCTATATACATATATATATATATACAAATATGCAAATAAAATTCCTTCCAAGCTGTGGATAATATTCAAGGATACTGACAGTTATTGCAGAAGGGAACAGGACAATCTGTTTGTGTCCACAGTGGATTTGACAAGCAGAAGGGGATTTAACAGTGTGAAGGAATATTCAGATTAATCTTTATTAGAAGTGTTTGTACAGTGAATTGATATCCTAGAGGGAACAAACTAGAATAGATCATGTGGGAAGTGATGAGTCTCTGTTTTTGTATGTCTTTACAAGCAGGCTGGAAAATACCAGGACAAATACAGTTAATCTTACATTAGAGGAAGAAAGCAGACCAGGTGAACTCTTGAGACCCCCTAAACACCCAAAACAGAGTTGTGTACATCTTTATGGAGAGCAAAGACTGGAACTTCAAGTTATGCATTTAAGAGTGCATCCACATGACTCTTATAGTTTGGATCAGGAAGACTCTTTCCAAGTGAATTTTGAAATTGTTGTCTCACTGCACCTTGGTTTGCATAGCAGAGGGGTCCCAGGAGGCAGGAACTCTTTAGGTAAAACTGAAGTGGAGAATGCACTCTGGTATCACACTTAATAAATTTTAGCTACTAATAGTCAATCAGCTCATGGGGTCATACTAAATTTGTCTACAGGAAAGTGACCAGTGCAGACAAAGGTCCTTACACCACCTCTGTTGCTCTACAGAGCCTCCCTTGTTAGAGCACTCTTGCTGGTATAGTAAGGCTTTTACCAGTTACAACAGTAAGATGTTGATGCAGGCAGGATCTGCTCTACTTCTGAGTCTTGTACCACAAATACAAGGAAAATCAAGCAGAGGCAAATAAAAGGAGAGAACTCAAAACAAGTCCTTTTAAATTCCCTTTAAAAGCACATATAATTTTCTTAGATTATATTTATACCATGTTTCATGATCTCTATAGACAAGAAAATACATTCATAACATAGAGTTTCAGTCATTTGAAGGCAAGTCAATGGACACCAGAAAAAATTGATCAGAAAAACTGACTGAAGAAAGAAATGATAAACTGCCTAAATTGCAAGATGTGATTTCTCTGAAAAGTTGCATAATGAAATTAAATTCACAACTTGCAGTCTGCAGACTTTTTATGATCCAGCTACAAAGCATTTCAGATCCTCCCCCAGATCCTCTCATTTTGGAGGGACTTTAAAGTAGCCAAGGCAGCCAAAAGGAGAGAATGGTGGTATATTGTTGAAGATTCATATATTTAGGAAAACCTGAACTCTTAAAAATCTGCCAATAATTTTGTTTCTGTCTTACAAAGCCATTTTTCTTTCTACTAACTGAGTGTTATTTATATTAGCTTTGATTACAGAAAAGCACAATCACCTATTCAAATAGTGAAGGACTGTCTTCTCTTTTAAACACACACTGAGTGCTGGTAGGCTGCAGTATCTCACTAAAGACTGAGGCTAAACTGAAGATAGGAGACCTAGCAAGGAAGAAGATAAAAAGGGCAGCACATTCCTATGTGAAATGTTCTATCCACTTTATCTCAGAATCAGACACCAACTTCCACCCCTGCACACGTGTGAGTTGGCACCTGCAGGCACCACAGGGTATCCTTTCTTCGCACCCAATGTCACCACGGCACAATTCTGAAATTGCACCTGAGTTTAACTCTCTCACAGACACGTTCCAAACTCACGCTTGTCGACACCTGTACAGATGAATTGCAACAAATGCCAAGGAAATGGTAACTCCCTGTGGAGCTGACCCTGCCCAGGGTGCTACCTTTTGTATCCCTACAGGCTCTTGAGGTTCATATATTCAAAGTTTAGGTAGGTTCGGCACCCAGTCAGCTTTCTTCTACAGAAAATGTTAGGCTTTGGGACTGATGGTTTTGGTGAAGAACAGATTTCTAGATCTAACCATTGGATAATAAACTCTGTTATTTACAAACAATGAAGAAAACTTTATTAAGGTCAAAGTTGGTGATCTTGACTGGGCTGTAGAAGATGGCATTTATTTCATAATCAGTGTCTTTTTTCCACAGAAAGAATGAATGATGCCTCAATCAGGAGCTTACCTTAAAAATACAGAGCCTTGTTCTTTATACAGTCTCTATCTGAAATAATCTTTGGAATTAAATTATGTTCCTCTCATATTTCACATTAGTATCAATTGAAAGAAAAACTAACTTTGAGAAGTGCAATTTTACTCATTTACTTAGAGAAATGTCAGCATGATATTTAAAGCAGGTATAGAAAAATGATGATCTTTTGATGCCTGCTTAGGCCTTTCCAGGCACCAAATCTGAATTTTGTAGAGACAACACAAGAAAAATAAAAGTTGTGCTGTTGTCATATAAATATTCCTTTGGATATTGTCTGTGACAGTTGGCTCTCACACAAGAACAGGTGAATTCCCCACAACCAATTCAGTGTTTGAGGAAGTTGACAATTGCTGCAATAACTAGTGAATACATAGTTCAGGTTAGAAATATGTACCAGGAGACAAGGTCATGGATGTTTTCCAGGAGGCAGAAAACAAAAGCCCAGTTATTGAACTGTTACAGGTGGTGGAGGACAGGAGAGCCAGGCTGCTTTGTGAAAATGTGTGAATTATCCCACATAGCTCCTCAAGGGAGCACTTTTTGAACACACAAAATCTCAAATCAACTCACTAACAGCAGTCCAGAATTCAAGAAAAAATTTTCCCACTCCTACAGTAAACAGAATCATTTTGCCTCCTGCTGAGGAGAATTTTCTATTAGTCTTACTGACATAGTCTCTAAAACTAGCATCATCTACCACTTCACATAAAATATGAGGTGCTTCATGCAAACGTACTTCATAGCATCTTGTGAGCAGACTGTCCGAGAGTATTTTTTGACAAGGTAATTACTGCACGTCACTCATGAGGCCACTGGAGATTGCTGCACAAAAGAACTTTGTTCTCTGCTTTTCTGGGCAATTCTGACAACAGAGCTACTTCTCCAACAACACAGTTGCAGTCCTCCCTTTAGAAAATCATAATGAGGGATGTTTTTATTTTTAAATGCATTGGATAATCTTAGAAAAAACACATGGTATGTATTATGCTGTACTGTTACAATGTTAACACCAAAGCAATTCCTCTTTGAATTCCAATCAAAAGTAAAATGAAGTGACAAGTAAAACCAATCTAAATAATCACACTCTCAAAAATAATTGGCTTAAAAACATTTTTCTTTTTTCTTTTTATTTTCTTCATGTGAAACCCGTGAAGTTCACTAGGGTTACATTTTTAAGCTTTTCTCTGGTACCAGAGGGAAATTTTCCTCTTAGCTGAAAGTTAAGACTGGCATAGACTCAGGACTTGTGGTTAAAAGGAAAACATCAGATATCACAAGAGCCATGATAATATCATGCTGAACTCACTGGTTGTGAGTCCCGAGCTGGTCACAGAAACAGTTGGTTTTGAGGAGATGAGTAACTGAGGTGAGGTGCCAGATTCAGGGTTGCTATCATGAAAGAGGGACCAGTGACAGCAGAGTACACTTAGAGCACAAAGGTACTTCACTGTGTCAGTAGCCCTTGTAAGGCAAAGAAGCCATGGTGAGACAACAACTGTATAAAACTGTCCTGTTCCTTCTGCCCCTTTCTCTGCTATCCTTCTATGCTCTTCCCATTCTTTCCTGAGTACCATACGCAACTCAAGTCTTTTGGCATCCACTTTTTTTTGAGAAATCACTTCAATAGATTTTTTTCCATATTTTATTTATTGAGGAAAAACATATATATTGTTTATTTTGCCATGGGTTGTGTTTTGCATGTCTCTTCTCATTCTACCCTTACCCCCTTCTAGTCCACAATCCCAGGCATTGTGTAAGGCTGTGAACAAGCAGCCAGTGCTAGAACTGGAATGTCAACTTCATTGAAAAGTGAAAAACAACACAAAAAGGTCATCACTGTGATAAAGTATCCTTGCATCATTCTATTGAGAAAATACAATACTTCTGATGAGTTTGCAGAGCTAATCAGAAACAGAATAATTTGAATCCAAGCTTCCCTTTTCCTTGTGTGAGCTCCTTACTTAAAGTGAAATGTAAGCAAGTCAGCATACCCCTTAACCTGAATTAAGGACTATCATGGTATCCTCAGTCATGAAGTGACCATGCTTGGAAAGGATAATGTTTAAGCATTATCATCCTGATATCTATGTATCAAAATTTGATTTTGCTACATAAACATGAATCTAGAGCAGCTCCATTGACTTGTCTTCATTCTTACCAGGGTTACTGAGAATAAAATCAAGACGAGACTTCTATTTTTATAATCTGATTTCTAAACGGAGAGGGTTAGGGTTAGATGACTCTGTTCATTTTCATTTTAATGGAATTTTTTACGAGTTGTTAAAATGCTACTTGGGAAATACTTCAAAATGAAAAACAAGGGGTGTTTCCCAGTTCTGGGAACAAGAAAAGACAAAACATGTTTTGAGATGTATTCTACAAAAATTCCCTGAAAGATTCTGTTGCAAGTGGATTTGATTAACTAATGCATTAAAGTAATCATGAATAACATTAATTAAGTGAGCCTATCAAGAGAATGGTTTTCAGTGGACAGGTTAATACTTACTCTGAAAAACACTTCATGGCTTGAGTGTATCAGCTGGATGTGTGGGAGAAGGACTGGTGGGACACTTCTCAGAGGTGGAAGCAAACTTGAATTATTCTGTCTCAATGTAAAAGGTACAATCAGGTACAAAAGGTACAGCTCTTGCAAGGTGTCCTCTTTTTTTCTTCTTTCCCCTCTATCTCCATCTCCTGTTGCCCGAGCTGCTTCCCAGACTCTTTGGCCCATTTCTTGGAAAGAAGGGTTTTGTACTCTGAAGTTTTATGTTGCAGGGTAAAGTGAACAAGACAGATTACTTGTAGTCTCTTTTGAGGACATCTGCTGCTCCCAAGGACTCAGCCTGGCTACAAAAATGCCACTTTTATCCACACTTACGGTGCCAAGAGTCAGACCTTCCAACTAGATGCTAGTCATTTACTTAAACAGCTTTCCTTCAATACACTCAAGAACAAGAAGAGTCAAAGTCCCTGTGCTACTCTGTTCTAATCTGTCTCTGCATTAGCTATCTAGAAGAGTTGGCCTTCCTAGACATTTAGTGAATCTAAAATTAAATTTCCTATATTATTGAATTTTCATGCAAACACACTGCTATTAAAATTTCCCTTCTCCAGAATTGTCTTGCTCAAAGAGTTAGTTCTGCAGAAAGCTGATCTTTCACAGTAGTTATTCCTGCATATTTTGTTCTTATTTAGGTTGAAATTTAACTTTGAAGTGAAATTTTAGTGATTAACAGAACAATCCAGTGAACTGATGGAAAATTTCATGTAAGATCTAAAGATATGACTGAAGCAACAACTTTTGCAACTACCTTCAAGTGAGCTACAGAAATAATAGGTATTCTTCTTCATAGAGAATGAAAATTCATGTCCACTCTTGCTTATTTCTAAGAATGTGTTAGTCGTAGAAATACAGGGATGTTGAGAAAGCTTGAATGCTCTATTTGTTCTCTAATAATATATTTTATGTAATTGGATTTATTTTTCAGTCAGATCCAAATAAGCAAAGGCTAAAAAATACAAGGTATTTCATCTTTCTTGTTGTTGAAGTCACCTTTTCAATCCCTAATATACTGACTATATGAGTCCCAGAATAAATATTAGAAAAAAACTTGTATATTTAGGCTGGAATTCAATCCTTCACTCATTTTTGATTCTGTCATAGTCCTTATTCTTTAAAATCTGAAATCCTGAAACTGCCAAATTTCATTCAGCTACAAAAAACATTGCTCATTTTTAACCTTGTAAAATCAAATGCAGGATATTTCAATGAATATAGAATTCAAAGTTAAAATGAAACCTGTGTAGCTAAATCTGGCCTGCATCACTGTTTGTATTGATTATCAGGTATAATGTAAAGGAAAACTGGAAAAAAAATATAATCTGTTACTTGTGAACTCTATAAAACCAGGTATGAAAACAGAACAGATTTCGTATGTCATTACAAGTACTTTTATGTCTAAACATTCTACTGTTTGTGACCTTGAAGTATATCTAGGATAAAACTAAAACCGAAGTTAAATCAAAGTGATGTTGGTTTGAAATTTTCATATGAATAAGCTTCAATAAACAAACATGAAAAACTTCATTCCTCTTACAGAAAAGTCAAAGCATCTCACTTATTTAAATAGAAGTTTTTTTTGTTAAGGGGAAAGAAGTTTCGTCTTCTTAGAAGTTTCTTCTCTGTTCCAAAAGTAACAGAGACTGCTATGATCTTTCAATAGAATAAGGTCCTGCCTTGTAATTGAACATATTTTGATTCTAAAATACCACTACAACCAATCATAATACTTGTATTTTTGAAATATCCACACAGTATGTTTGGCAACATAAAAAAACATGTCAAGGTTTTCCTTATACATACAAAAAAACCCTACAAAGAACTTGATGCATTTTCTGTCTGATAAATGGATGCCTTTCAAAGAGTCCTTGTTATCACATCAAGCTTCATAAAGTCTTCAAATCTGTTTTCTATTGAGAACTCAGTGGTGTATGAGGATAAGGTAGGTTTTCCTTTTGTTTTGAATGAGTTATCCCAATCATCTTATATTCTCTGGGATTTGACACTCACTTGAAAACATGGCCATTAATTTCTGCAGGACACCATCCTGACCATAACAATAATGAAGACATTTATTTTCAAAGCTTTAAGAGGCCCTACAAATTTCTATAACAAATCCCTGTCTGCAGAGTCTAAAATTCATCTTATCTTCAAAAACTTGTAATAATAATGGCAAAAAATTAAAAAAAATAACTTTTAAAAAGGAGTTTACAGACATGTTTTTCTGTAATTGCACATAGAACACTTCTACCATAAGTGTATTTTGGATAATGAGGGCTGCAAGGACCAGTAAGCAGCATCAGTCTTCCCTCCAAAATACAGCATTTATTGCTGGAGCTGTCAGAGCTGAATGGGTTCAGCATGTGGTGCTTATAAAAGTGCATTAGCTGTTATGTGCTTGACATGTGGCAACAGCTTAAAACCATTTGGAAGAAGAGGCTAAAACAGGCTTCTGCACAGTGAGGGATCATATTGCTGGAGCAAACATTACTGCACCTGTGAGGATAGCCTGCAAACACTGCCTTTCAGATGGTGGTTTGCATCTTATTGTGAGAAACCTGACTGCATGGTGTGAGCCTGCATTTCGTAAAAGCTGACTGCTCATCTGCGGTGCAGGTAAACCAGGCCCTGCTTTGCCGGGCCCCTCAGTCTGAAAACAGGTGTTTTAAAATGGATAAAGGAGTTACATTTATTCTACCTGGTATGTCACCAATGTCTACATCAGAACATCATTATGGTACAAAATATGGCAGCATAGTGCAAAACCAGAAGAGGTTTTTTTTCCTGGAGCTTCATTTTCCCAGATGAAGACATCAAGTGCCAGGACTCTGTTTTGAAAACAACAAAGCAGTGCACATACCATGCACGGCAGTCAGGCAGTGTCTTTTCTCCTACATAGTTGCAGGTTTGAAGCAAGAATTACTGTGGTAAATCCAGTAGTGCGCATAGGAAAAAAGACCCAAAAGACTATTCTGATGTCTGCCTTTTAATGTCTTAAAGTCCATGAATACCAGACATAAATACAAAGCAAACAGCCATAAAATTACTGCTAAAATCATCTTTCCTCTCCAGTTGTATTTTTAAATGCTCGAGGAAACTTGCATACTGTTATCAAGGCTATGATAGGATATGTTATGAAGGCTGATCCAGACCAAGTCGGGAAATTAATTCCAGGACCTCAACTCTCTCCCAGATAATATACTGCTTTTTCCCCCCTGTGTTGTACAATCTCTGCACCCACTCACTCACATCCTACACTCTCGGGGAAAATAACACAGAGGGGTAACAATTCTCTCATGGTCTTTCAATTTGTTCACAGAGACATTAAAGCACGACAGCTGCACATATATCCATACTCCTTTCAGTTTTAAAGGAAGTTTTATGCTGTAGTTGTTGTACAATACCTAGTAGTAGTAACTATGATGAAATCTAATCTAATCTTAGCTAGGAAAATAATAAGTTCATCTCCACTTAACACTCATGATGATATATGTATTCTTCCAAGAAATGCTGTTCTTCACCATAGCTCAGTAAAGTCATTTTATGGGAAACATTCATGTAGGCTTATTTACATGGTATCTAAATATCTCACATTTATTACACTTTAATGTACACTTTAGTACATTTATACTGAAATATTAAGAAATATTTCAGTAAGAGAGATCCTTTTCCCAATACTACAAATAGTAATAAGCAAGGAGCTACATTTTTCTTTTAGAAGTAGAAGTGTATGTATTCATTTCACTTCTTTAAAGCTAGTCATTAACTGAGGGGCTCCAACAAGATATGGAACACATGTCTAGAAAATTATATTCAGGCCTAGACACTTCTCAGGATTTACTAACTTAGTGCTAGACTGTTTGCTATTGAAAGAATGAGAGCATTTCTCCAACCTCAGCATTGATGTTTTCACCTTTGAATGGCACACTTTCAGATTTATGAGAGAGATTGCACCGATTCTTAGCAGCTCCATAATAAGGGGAAGAATGGGATTTTCAACCCTCTTTACATAGTTTCTATGTATTTCTATCCCCTGATAGCTCAAGGTAAAAAAATTGGAGTGAGAGCCTCCTGTGCACTCCCTGTGGGGCATGATCATTAGGCTCCAGTGTTGGTCTCTCCCTCATTTTCTCCAGACTCAATAACTCCTTAAATACTGCATGCAATTTGAAACTTTTGAACAAAGAGGAATGAAAGTTCCCTGCTCTCCACCTCAGCTTGTGCCCAGCTAGGGAAGTCTGAAGCATTTGTACAGGATTTCCTTGAAAGGTGTTTTAACCTCTTAGGCAATTCCTTGTATAGTCTTACAATAGAAACTTACTTTGTTAATAACTAAGCCATAGGCTTCACTTTCCAATGTACACTGCCTGAAAACTTTTTGTAGAAGGCACTTTGTGCAGAGGAAATAATTTTTGATTGTGCAGAGCTTCATGGCATTATAGGTGTACGACACTGCTGAATTTCTGGTGACCAGTGGGCTACAAGACCTCAGGGAAATAAATACTTTCAGTGTTAGGTGTCACCCGGGATGGGGCTTTAAACCTTCACTATGTTGGAGGCAAGCACTTAAATTCAAATACTTAGTCCAAAAAGAGATTTGTACAGAAAGCCTCCAAGGAAAGTTTGAGTAAAGTAATTAATCCAAGTTTTGGGGTCAACAACTGCAAGAAACAGTAATACCTTTCAGTGCAGGAGCAGAGACAAATGGCATTTGGGAAGAAGGAGGCCAAACCCGCTGTCCACCATCGTTCCTTCAGATTTTACAGACCTATGAAAGAGGTAAATGCTCAGTAGCTATTAACCAGTTTTATCTTGCTGATACATGAGCAGCTCTCAGTGCTGCCATCATCCTTCACTATTTCCTCTGTTCCTTTTATCTGTTTGCTAACCCAAATCATCACACTTCACCTTCAAAGAGCAGGCAAACCCCTGAAGGCAGAGTCTGTCTCTTACTGTTTGCACAGAGCACAGCATGATCCTGACAGGAGCTGCAGGATCATACAAGCTTAACTTCATCCATCAAACACTCCTATAAGGAAGGAGTAATTTGAGGGAACAAACTGACTCCAGTGATCAAGGGGAAGTGCATACTGGGGATTTCCTTGATTGGATTTGTTGGGGGATTTTTTAGTTTGTTTTTTTTGTTGTTTTTTAATTTTTTTGGGGAGTGGGGGTGGGAGATGGAGTGGGGGAAGTATATGTTTGTTTGTTTTCCTCAGAATTGCTGTGTCAGGGTTGTGCTATATCAATGCTGTTTTACCCTGCCGCACCAGCACGATAAGCAGGTCACTTGTATTTCTTTCAGGATCTTCAGACTGAATTCTGAAGTTTGATTTTCATTTTGTTCTCAGGTGTAGATTGTGCTATCTAAACAGACTTTATCTGTCTCTTCTGCTTTTAGATTCTCTGAGCATGTTCTTAGGATACAAAATTTTTTTGCATAACATTTAGGGATTCAGCACCCACTGGCCCCAAACTCCATCTTCTTCTCCTCAGGTTGCTATCACAGTTAAATATGTTCTTTTGCAGAAAGCTAGAAAGGGTGCAAGTCCTCTCTCAGGAAGACATTTTTCAGAGTACTGCATCATCTACTTGTATGGTGTAAGATGGGTCTGCTCTTTCCCTTAAAAGACAAAGCCCTTGCAAATCACAGGAAGCTGATATATTGACTTTTGAAAGTAAAGCTTATTACTACCTCATTAAGGAACTGCCTAAACAGCCTCATTTCAGCTTGAGCATCTAAAAATGATTGAAGGATTGACTATTCCCTCTTTTTCACAACTTCCCAAATTTGCATGAAAGCTATTTGGAAAAATCACCATTCTTCAAACTTTAGGGGATTGCAGCTGGTTACGAAACTAGATAGATTTGCTGCTGAAGTTATAGTCTCTCTTGTTATAACTCTGACTACTGGGCAGTGTACTACCTACGTGCCTAGGTTCAGGGAAAAGCCAGCTTAGATGGAGCAGTCTCTCCTCGACAGGTTACTGGGATTTGAAGATTCCTGGAAGCTCTCAAAATTTCATGTCTGCCAGTGCCCTCTTACTCTTAACTACTGCAGAGGAACTCAGTTGATTTGCTTCCCAACCTCTCGGTTTCTGAAAACTCATGACTAAACACAGTAACATATGCTGCCTTTATTCCCTGAAAAATTCAGTCAGTTTGAAAGAAATGTGCTGTCATGATAGATAATTTTCTGAGTTTACTATTTCATAATTTTTTTAAGTCCTTGTGTTAGTGGAAGTCAGAGAAGAGAAGACAGGGAATTTGCACACACGCCCACAAATCATCTTTCCTTAACTGAATGGAAGGTGAACTAGATACCTCATTACTTTTGCATCCTTTAAGACACCACATAAGCACAAAGACAGATTATAACAATTTACCTGGACAGCTGGTGAATCTTGTATGAATTTGTTCAGAAACCAGCAGATTAATACAACCATGGCAGTCAACAGTCAGCTTGTGCGTTAAGGGTGTTTGCCAGTATTATGAGACAATAATTATCATATATCACTTAAAAATGGTACATAGCTTCTGGTATGGGTTTGCGGGATTCTTCTTCATTCTAGAAGGGGTTTTCCTAAGCATTAGTTTTGCTATGACCACAGATCATACATGAGCTCAAATGTAAAGAAAAATACAGTAAGTGGAATGAAGTTTTGATGCCTTGTGTCTGTTATACAGTTTCTCATGATGAGCACAAAAAGGACCGTAGAAGGTTAAACACTTTCACAGTTCTGCAGAGTAAACAGCTATTTCCTCTTAAGGCAAAATTTCTGAGTATTGAAGACTGGTTCCCATCTGTGCAAAATTCAAGTATCTGTGGATAAAAAATCCCAAACACACAGTGAAAAAGTATAGTTTTTCCAGAACCAGTGAGCTTGAGACAAAATACATGAAGAGTCGACTCTGGTTAATGAAACAGCGTGCAAGCTGTGTTTACTTCAGCAGTTAGAATCTACTCCCCCAAGAACAGGTTCCCAATTTTACGCTAAGATCCTCCTTGAGCAAACCAGGTTTCCTGAATCTCAAGAGAAGCTGTATGCTAATCAGAAAAGACAAGTTTCAGATAATTCTAGTGATTTGCCCTGGTTTAAATCCTCAGACAAAGCCTGATGATAAAACAAGAAAAGGTATTTTCACAGGAGCTGTTGATTATACTCATATACTACTAATTCAAGTATTACTTTTCAATTAGATCATGGTGTGCTCATCCTCACAAGTCAGCAGGAAGGTTAGAAAAGTCATCTTGTCCTGAATTAATCTATTAGAATAAGTGTTTGTGGTGTGGTGTGTCAAGCTGATCTAAACATAAATTAATGAAACATGTTTATTAAAAGAAAAATAAATATTTTGGCAGTTTTTCAACTCATTTGAATTGCCACCTGAAGTTTTCCCTCATGCTTTTTTCTCCTTAACATTTCCTCCAAGTCATTGCAAAAACCTCAGCTTCACTCTGCTCCTCTCTGCTTAGACAGAAAACTGTCCAAAATTGTGTTTGTCCTGTATAAACAGCAACAGAAAAAATACATCAACGTAAGTCAACCTGAAGTTGTTAAGCCGGTTTCTACTTTTACAGACATTATTACTCATTTATATTCTGTGGGTTGATAATGGCACTTATTAAAGCTCCCTTTTACTTAGAATTTTGTGGGATTTTTTTTTTGTTTATATAGCAATAACTACCACCTGACTGACAAAGCTTCTTCCTGAGATCCAGCACAAATGAGAATTCTCACAGCACAGTAATGATTTGATTTTGTCAAAAAACACACAGAAAAAGAAAAAACAGATTAACAATAGATGAGAAACAGTCTCAGGCCTAAATGGGTATATACCGTGCCTTTAATTTCTTGTCTCTTGAGTCAGGAGGAAAGGAGGGAATATACCTCCTATATGGGACTATAGCCATGTGAACAGTCCTTAACTGCATTTGGCCCAATTTTTTTTCCTGTTTTGAAGGTAGCTAAGTATACCTATGGAAAAAGAATGAGAATAAAACTTTAAAATCGGCCTATTATTTGGTACCTGATTTATGAAGGCCTTTTATGCTATCTGCTGTCTCCATGCTGTCTTCCATACTTTACCTGCACTGCCTTTTTCCTCTTAGACTCTTGAGGGGCTATTAGAAATGGCAAAATTAAAACCAAATGTGAACATATATGTTCTGCTGGAAAACACCTTTGATGCAGGAAGTTCTCATTACTAAGAGGCAAAGAAAATCCTCAAATTTTTGAAGGAGCAGCAAGAAGTGACTTTGACATATCTCATCTTATAAAACTAGAGATGTATTAAAATAATGGTGCATTTAATGATCTGTCTCTACTTTTTTATCAGTGTTAAGTGCTTTGAAAATGAGTATTTCAGGAAAAATTTATCCAGTAATTCTGGATACACCTACACTAGCACTGTCAGTAAACATTACTTGGGCAATGAAAATCATTAGTCTCTGCTGTCAAACTGTCCCTGGCCTGGTGTGGACTCAGGCTAACAAACAGTGCCCCTTGTCTGCCTCTGGAGTGATCTGGCTGTCAGTCTGGGCCAAGGACAGAGGCTGAAGGGGTCTGCCCTGTCCTGAAGGGAAAGAGCATTTCATGGGAGAAATACGGATTGTCTCGTACCTGTCAGTCTCAGTGCCAACATGTGTCCTGGACACATTAATTGTTAATACAGTTATGTTGTAAACTTCCTAAAAAACAGAAAAGAAATTGGTGATATCATACTTTGAGTTTCATTTCTCTCCCAAGTAACTCTTGCAGACTTTTAGGGGCACTTCAGCTCTGTAGCATCACAAACTCACACATAATAAACATGAATGGATAAATAAATACATCTCAGCAGGCTAAAATAGCCTGGGACAGAGCCCTGGTTGTATATTGTGATTATCCACATATTTCATCATTTAATTTGCTGTTTCTTCCTGTATGATTAGTCTTTGATAAAAATTATCCTTTTCCAGAGCAATACTTTTCTCTTTTGTTACAGTTTACTACATAGTTCTCACAAGCAAATTGCAGTGTCAACTTTATTGGCAGAATTTAATTTCACTTACCAGGAAACAAAATACTATAACCAGAATAACTGGTTTTTCAAAGTTACGATGAAGTGGGCTTTCAGAGAACCAAGTAAATATTTAATTAGCAGCAAGTTATATAAAGTAACTACCTCTATAGGAAGTGTACTTTCCCCTTCTCTATGTAAGAGATTCATTGTTTCCAAGGAGGAATTTTGTCAGAATAATGACTGTAGGGCACACTTACATAAAAGGAAAGAATCTCATGCACCAGTAGTGATCATAAGTAATAGTTAGCCATTATTGCTTTATCTTTTGGCAAATGTTCAGAGTACCCAAACCATATTGAAGAGGCCTCATTTGCATAACACATAAGGCTGTCTGTATTTTAAGTGTTTATTGCATTGAAATTTCAGAAATATGTGTGTATTTGTGTAAACTGACAATTTTAATGCTTGATATATTCAAAAAGTGACAACACCTTATTACCCTAAATTTCTGTCTGGAGCTGTAGAAAAGGCAAATACTTTTAAAAACATTTAAAATGGAAATAAGAGATCTGTCACAATTTCTTGTTTTGCCTGGACAGTTTTTCAGCTGCCCACTGTAACCCTCATATCTTTCTGGAAGTTCCTGTCCTGGCACTGCTCACAGCATCCTCTTCTGACAGAGTCACAAAAATTGCCACAGCCTTGTCTTGCTCTGTGATTTCTTTCATGAGCAATGCTGAGCAATTAAGGATAATTAAGAGCAACTAATGAGATAGTCTCAGTGAGCTCGAGTTACTCTTTTAAAGTTCTGCTTAGTCAATGACCCTTCACTGATAACTTTCATCATTCAGGGATTGCAAAAGTGAGGAAAGACCTTCATGAGCACTGGGAAAAGAGGACAGCCACATAAAGGATTCTAAAAGCTCAATATCTACAAAACAGAAGTGCTTCTTCTGTTCTTCCCACTAGTAGAGGGAAATGGTGAGATACAGCTTCCTGAAGTTACTTGTGGACCTCTGACATGGGATGTTTCTCTCAGATGACAATTGAAGTGGCAATGTGTCTCAGGGTTAACAAAGACATTCACAGGGGAAATAGGGATGAGCTGATAGAATGCAGGCAGCTGTTGAGGCTGTCTGTGCCACAGGTTTGCTGGCCCAGGGAGCTGTCCATGAAGGGACTTTACACCATCTCTGGTCACTGTGTGGATGAGTTCTGCCTGTTAACTCTCAAAGCTGCCAGCTGCAGATCCATAATATCCTCAGTGCATAGGCAAGCCTGAGCACTCACTGTGTTCACAGTCGTGGCTGCACAGACTCAAGGAAGTAAGTACCAGATTCCTGGTTCTCTACTTCCATTTGTCTTCACAGTCAGGGACACTGAAAGTACAAAATGTAATCTAGCCTGGGATGCTCTTACCCATGTAATCTCTTCCACTGAGTGGTGTTTCCTTAGCGAAGAATCAGATACATGGGCTCTTTTCAGTAACCCTTACTTTAACAGTCTTGAGAAGGCTAGGCAAAATGCATAAGCATTTTTCATAGTAACATGAGCTAAAGTCATCTAAAGAGCAATCCTGTAACTGCTGAATCCATAGCCAATTTACAGAGAGTTATCTATTCCTGAAATTAAGCCCTAACTGGAGTGTTTGAATGGCTGGGCACCAAAATTCATATGCAGTGCCTTTGAGTATCAGATGCTTTATATGTGAGATTGATAAGCACGGTAGAATTGAGGAAATATTACACTAGAGATCAATGCCACCATCTTTACTAAGATTTTGCTTTTAATTATGAAAATATTTCTTTGCTTTATCATAATAATCACCCTAGAGTATACTGATGGCTCTATAATGTTAAATTATAAAATAGCTTTAGTTCTGCCAGTCTCAAAGGTATGTAAAATTATAACGATAATTAGATTTTGAGATTTAGAAAGTGCACTTGAGATATCTGAAAAAGGAGAAAACCACTAGGTGTACTTTCATGGTGTCATGGTTTCATCCAGGACTGCAACCAAGCCCTGCACAGCCAGTTCTTCATTCCCCTCCCAGCAGAACTTGGAAGAGAATCAAAAGAGTAAAACCCAGAAAAGTCATGAGTTGAGATAGGGAAAGGAAAAGCTGACCATTCAAGCCAAACAAACCAAAGAAACCAGTTCTTCCCATGGGCAGGCCGGTGTTCAGCCATCTCCAGGACAGAGGGGCCCTATCACACTGAATGATTACTTGAGAAGATAAATGCCATCACTCCAAACTTCCCACCTCTCCTCTTTCTTCCTTCCACTTTATATGCTGAGCGTGATGTCATATGGCCATATGTCAATATTCTTTTGGTCAGTTTGGGTCATCTGTCCCAGCTGTGTGTCCTCTCATCTTCCCATGCACTCCCAGCCTCTTTGCCAGTGTGGCAGAATGAGAAGAAGAAAAGGCCTTGGCTCTGTGTAAGCCCTGTTCAACAAGAACATCTCTATATTATCAGCCCTATGTTCAGCACAGATCCAAAACCCAGCCCAATACTAGCTACTGGGAAGAAAATTAATTCTGCCCCAGCCAAAACCAGCACAATGGTAATGTATCTCTTACAATATGGAGCACTCTGGAACTGTGAAAGCACTATCAATTATGCTGAGCCTGAGTGGTACCACCATAATTCATGATTTGTAGTCTTTCACTTAGAAAGTGTAACTAAAGTTATGCCTTTATATGACTGAATTCCCACTTGATGCTGGGGACTCCTCATCACAGGAGAGGTTGGTGTACCTCTTCTATGAGGAAAGGCTGGGAGAACTGAGATTGTTCATCTTAGAGAAGAGAAGGCTTCGGGGTGACCTAATTTTGGCCTTCCAGTACCTGAAGGAAGCCCACAAGAGAGATGGAGAGGGACTTTTTACAATGGCACATAGTAACAGAACAAGGGGGAAACTGAGAGAACAGGTTTAGATTAGATACTAGGAAGAAATTTTTGACTGGGAGAGTGGTGAGACACTGGAACAGGTTACCCAGAGAAGCTGCGAATGCCCCATCCTTGGAAGTGTTCAGTTCCAGGCTGGATGGGGCTCTGAGCAAGCTGGTCTAGGGAAAGGTGTTTCTGTCTGTGGCAGGGGCTTGGAATCAGGTGATCCTTCAGGTTCCTTCCAACTCAAACCACTCTGTGATGTTTTGATTCTAAAGCATATGATCCTGTATCTACTTTTGAC
This sequence comes from Campylorhamphus procurvoides, assembly GCA_013396655.1. Classification (NCBI taxonomy): domain Eukaryota; kingdom Metazoa; phylum Chordata; class Aves; order Passeriformes; family Dendrocolaptidae; genus Campylorhamphus; species Campylorhamphus procurvoides. Next base: position 370,651 of record WBMV01000893.1, read on the forward strand.
TTCAAAACTGCTGTCAAACTATATGAGATGGAGAAACTGATTAGCTGTGAGGATTGCAATCTGATTCAGAATAGACAAAAGCTCAGAATATGCTTTTGGAAGCAAATAAAATCACAGTTGCAGATACAATAGCTTTAATCCATCTTGATCACAAAACATGTTATAACAAGCTTTTCTGTGTGTTGGAACTAATTCATCATTTTGAAATGAGCTCACAGACAAGATTAATTTTTAAACTCTCTTCTGTTTTCAAATTATAAAAATAGAGAGATCAAAACATTTTTGAAAAATGGAAGCTGCACACATTATATCTATTATGATTTTTTTTCTAGAAATGTGATAAGAACAAAGTTGCATTCTTATCAGTCATCATTCAAATAATAAAAAGCAGTTAAAATACTATTAAAATTACACTTTGTAGCTTTATAATAAGTTTGTGTGAGGTTTCTGGACACTACACATAAATCTTATTTTTAGAGAAATCATGATATGCAAACATATAATATTCTATTAATATTGAGCCTTTAGGACAATATATATATCCTATTTTTTCCTATTGTCTAAATTCTGTATATTACAGAAAACTTTACCTTTTTAATAATATGCATGTAATAGTAGATCTTTTTAATAAAGGTAACAGTATTGGAAACATCAGAGTTGCAACCAATAAATTTTTTGGCCATACCAAAACTATTCATACTATATTAAACATTTGGAACTTGCCATTTGTAAATCCAAAGAAAATTTACAAAGGTTAGAAACCACTATTGTATTTATTTATTAGTAGAACTAAGGACTCAGGGATCTCATTACTTAAATTTTGAACAAGATGTTCTTGCCAAAGCTGGGAATAAGCTAGAGGTGAAATTTGGTCTTTCTTGAAATTGGAGAGAGTTTATTATTGACATTCTAAGAAAATCAACATTTGTTTCATGCTTCTTGGCTACAGATGAGTACCTCCTGTCTAGTACTTCAAGCGCAGCTGTTTGGGGCATGATCATTCTGGTACTGAGTGGATATCGGGTTTGTCTTGCAGGTGTTTTGTTTGTTTGTAGCAAGGCATGAGAATTCTTTTTGTGTACTGACTGTTTCTTGCTTTTGTCTTGGCTTGTACAGTGTAACTTACTGTAGAGATGTAATGATTGCATCTATTTGTTATGTGAGCTGCAGGGTAAGTTATTCTAAGAAATATGATATTGCCAGTCAGGAGTCCAAATCCTTTTTTAAAAGTTGCTTCCAGAGGTTGATAAGGCATCATTACAGACATATTGTCCATAGGAGTTGACAATTCAGCAGCATATTTATTTTATTAATTTTATTTGCTAAATTTTATATTATTTTTGTTAAATATATACTCTTGTGTATCGGAGAAACATCAGTGATACAAATCAGCAAAGTTGTTGTACCTGTTTATACTAGAAATTTTAAAAAAAAATTAAAAAAGAGGAAGGCAGTAAAAAAATCTTGAAATAATTTCATTGATATTTGCTCTGAATGACAGATAAAGGTCTGGGCAATTACTTTTATGATACAGCCCTGAGAAGTACAGTACACAGTCTCATCCAAAAAGGCAGGCACAGAAATAGAATACAAGATTTTTAATGTAGTTTCAATGGGAGCAGAGCAGCACCAGTTGAATACAATCAAATGCTAAAGAACTATCAGAACACATGATTAAATGATGCTTAGGAAATACTATATAAAAATTGAACTGACAAAATAGTAGGTCTAGTTCAATGCTCCAAGTGTCATACTCTCAAAGACAAGATGAGACTAAAAATGTCTGTGTTTCACACTGTTCCCATCCAGATTTGTTTGATATTAGTCACAACAGTGTATGTTTTAGTATAAAATGTTCAATATTCTAATATGCTCTGCTTCCAAGCCTTTTTAAGAAGGCTGTGTGACAACCCAGTGTCCAACCATCAGGAGATTTTTCTCAGGGCTAAAGATGCACTTTGCCACCTTAAATTTGGCCACTTAAAAATGCCGCAGCTGATTCCTCCAGGTTGAACTTCTCTGTATTCTGTTATTGTCACACATTTAATTCACAGACATGTTGTACAAAATGAAGCTCTTGGTTTTTAACTTCAAAAAAATCTCTCCAGATATTTTATTCTTTGATCTCTCTCAAAGACCAAAAGTAGCTACTTTGGTATTTTTTAACTGCTATGTTCAGAACAGAAAGCAGTAATCTACGTGTTTTACCAAACTGATGTGATACATTGATTCCCCGCATGAAACTCAAATTGTGTATTTTACAGTGAAAATGTGCCCCAAATGTCAATCTGCACTCCATTCTCATTTGTATTATCATAAAATCACTTTCATAGATTTTCTTAACTTTTCATTTCACTTTACAATGAAAACTTTTTTGAAGTTTGTTCCATAATATAATATTCTTCAAGATATATTTGGTTGCATTTCAAATCTACCCAAACCTTTTTTGTTTCATCTTTGTTCTGTGTTATGTTGAACCTGGCTGGATGCCAGGTACCCACCAAAGCTGCTCTGTCACTCGCCTCCTCAACTCAACAGGGAAGAGAAAATATTCCAAAAGGCTCCTGGGTTGAGATAAGGACTGGGAGAGATCAGTCACCAATTTCTGACATGAGCAAAACTCGAGGAAACTAGTTTAATTTATTACCATTCAAATCTGAGTAGGACAATGAGAGAAAACCAAATCTTAAAAACACTTTCCTCTCACGCCAGTCTCCTTCCCAATCTTAACTTTACTCCCAAATTTTCTACCTCCTCCTCTCAGCAATACAGAGGGATGGAGAATTGAAGCTGTGGTCATGTCATCTTAGGTTGTCTCTGCCACTGCTTCCTCCTCAGGGGTAGTTCTGCTCACACTCTTGCCTTGCTCCAGTGTGATGTTCCACCCGCAGGAGGCAGTCCTCTACCAGCCTCTCCAAGGTGAGTCCTTAACATGGGCTGCAGTTCACAAACTGTTCCAACATGAGTCCCTCCCATGTGGTGCAGCCCTTCAGGAACAGTCTGCTTCAGCGTGGGTCCCCTACAGGGTCACAAGCCCTGCCAGCATACCTGCTCCAGTGTGGGCTCCTCTCTCCAAGGATAGAGGTCTTGCCAGGAGCCCAATTGTACTGGTTTAAAGGTAATTCAGCAGGAGAAATGAAACCAACTCAGAAAGAAATTGCAAATCAGAATTACAATTTAATAAAAAGATCACAAGTGCAATGTTGCAGAGGAAAAATCTGTTTGACCCACAAAAAACCAGATGTACAACCCAGCATGCTGGGGCACGAACATGATAGAGCTCCCCCAGCCCCTGCACTGAGCCCCATG